>VZRR01009936.1:231891-295083 GCA_013398015.1 Oreocharis arfaki | reverse complement strand
GGTATTTAAGGCGCGGCGGTTTGAATTCAAACAGCTCCGGCGGCCCTGAGGCGGCGGGTATGGAGTGCTGTGAGGGTCCTGGGGTGAGCGGCCGGGCCTGGTTCGGTGGGGTGCGGGATCTCTGTCGATGCGGGATCTCTGTCGATAAGGGGTGGTAATTGATAACGGGCCTCCTGTGCTCCCGTCACTGACCGCCCTTGGTTTCCTCTCGCCCACAGCCAGAGCCGTACGTGCCGCTGCCGCTCGGGCGCTATGGACAGGAACATGAAGGAGAACCACGCCGCGTACCCCGGCCGCCCTGCCAAGGTAAAGGTCTGAAGTACGCGGTTTATGTTCGTATTCCTGAGCAGTTTCCTCTGCTGGATCGTTGGTCTCGATGCGTGGGAGTTTGCCACTAAAATTCTGTAGGTCTGGTCGGTTCAGGGAGTGGCGGTTTTTGCGTTTCTCTCCATCGCACATTAACTACAGCTTTCAAACTAGTAATTTATCTTTCAGTAGCTTTTTCCTGGATAAAATAGTGGTAAGAGCTGACTTTCTTTATTTACGATTATTAATATCAGTATGTTTTATTAAATGGGGAAAGCTTTCTTATAATTTAAGTATTTAAGATCCTTTAAAAAGAAAGCAAGTGTGTATAATCAAGTTATTTCATATACGAGTTTTAAAAGCGATCACTGTGTCAATGTCACTATTGATACACATGTGCTGCAGTGCTCAAGATCACCTTGATTATGTATTTTTTCCATTTAGAAACACAGGCGCTTTCTCACTATTTTAACATAAAACCAAGTAGACCTAGTATGGTTTTGGAACAGCATAGACGAATTTTCCTTTTAATCAATCTATCAATACATGATTTTTAGTGTTTCTGTTCATGTGCTTTGTGTGGTTTTGCCATCCTGAGTGGGGCTGTAAAGATTCTGGTGTGCTACTGTACAATTAATGTGTTACTATTTCTCTTTGAAGGTTGCAAATCCCATTGGAGATGGCCCCAAACGTGTCCCTGTGTCCCAGCATTCAGCCCAGAGCCGGTTACTGACCAGTGGAGCTCCAGCACAACGTGTTCTGTGTCCTGCAAACTTTGCCCGGCGAGTTCCCGTGCCATCCCAAAAACCTGTACTGTCAACCCAAAAACTGTCCAACAACCAAACAGCGCAGCTGCTCCGACCCAAACTGCCCCAGCAGGCCCCTGTGAGGCCTCAGGCTGCAAGCAGGAGCACTGAGAAACCTCCCCAGGCTGCAGGACCTGGTAATTCTGAGGATGGTTTGTGTGTTTTTGCAGCTGTGACACTCAGGATACTCCCTGAAGCTGCTGCTGATCCAGGCACAGTCCTGGAAGGAAGTTCTTGGTTGTGCCCCCAAACAGAAGAGCAGCACATGGTTCACCTGGGGTGCCACCACACCATCCTTGTGAATTTATCTCTAAATTAACCATTTAGAGCCAATAAGCTGTTTAAAAACTTCCAGGTGCTCAGCAGCCAACTGGGAGTTAATGTAATTGGCACTCAGACCCTACAGGCTTTCCAAGATTCATGCACAAGAATACTTTTTTGGGGGGGATATTTCATGGATTTTTATTTTCGGAAAGCTTTTAAAATTACATTTTGCCAGCACTGTTTCTTTCTCAGCAGTCAGTTATGATAGGTTGCTTAAAATGTCATTGAATGTATTCTAAAAGCTGCTTCAGATGATGCACAGTTGGGGTTGATTTGCTCCCACGTGTGTCTGTGTTGTGTTTGTGGGTTTGGTTCATAAATTGATTTATTTCTCTGTACACAGCAAAAAACCCTGAAGCAGAGAGCACCTCTAAACAGAAAACTGAAGAGACTGCTAAGAAGAAAACTGAAGAGCCCAAAAAGAAAAGTGAAGAGACTAAAAAGTAAGTTTTATGCTGAAATTCTAGGTCACTGAGCCCTGCTGGAGTTCCCTTGGCTGTGGAGCCCGATGACCCCCACACTTTGCAGACACAACACAGAGAAAGCTGCCTTTGACCTGGCAGTCGTCAGGAACAAGGACTTGCTGTAATCTAAAGAGAACTTTGGGCTAAATGCAGAGCAGCTCTTCCCATGGGAGAACACTGATAGCTGCTGCCCCAGTCACGGGAGGTACTCCTGGAAACAAAGCCTCCCTCATCTGGGCAGGAGGCTGGAGTCTAATTTGGGATGAAGCTGGATTTGTTTATGGCAACTTTAAATTGTTTTGCCATGTCCTAGTGATGTGTCTGGGTTAAGAGTATCTAAAGGAGCCCAGCTTGGTAAGCAGAGTTTCATTTTGTAGTAGTGTGGTTGGTGTATCTGCAAAAGCTTCAGGAAGGAAGAAAATAGCTTTCAGAACTTCCTTTTGAAAAATCTCAATGCCTATTTCATTCTTTTGGTGTTTTCTTACAGACTAAAATCTAGTTTAGAGCCCTAAGTATCTTTTGAACAGGAATGTTACAAACTGTAGATTTGAGTCAAAGCCAACACAACTCTCCACGTTTTAACTTTCCTCTTGCAGAAGGCAATGGTCTCTTGATGATTTTGAAATTGGTCGTCCTCTGGGGAAAGGAAAATTTGGGAATGTGTACCTGGCACGTGAAAAACAGAGCAAATTTATTCTTGCACTGAAAGTGCTCTTTAAAACACAACTTGAGGAAGCTGGTGTAGAACATCAACTACGAAGAGAAGTGGAAATACAGTCTCATCTTAGGTAAGGTTTAGTGACTAATTACTCTGCTTTGTTTGCATGCAAATAAAGTAACCTTGATTATGATAAGGTTTCTTCTTTATGATAAGATTTCCTTGGGTGAAGGAAACACTTATGGGATGAAATTCCCATGCCTGCGTTGAAAGGGGGGAGCAGGACAGGGAAATTAAAGGTTTTGGACAAACACCTGGTTCAGGAGGACATTGAAATCTCTTTGCAGGCACCCCAACATTCTCAGATTATATGGCTACTTCCATGATGTGACAAGAGTCTACCTGATCCTGGAGCATGCACCTCGTGGAGAAGTCTACAGGGAACTTCAGAAACTCACCAAGTTTGATGAGCCAAGAACTGCTACTGTAGGTTCTTCCAGCTTCCTATCCATTGCTGTGTATGTGGAATACCTGCAGGATAGAGCCAGCTCTTCAGATCAAGTTCTGTATTCTGCTGGGGAAACTGAGATTCCTTAGCTGCTAGCTGGCATAGGGACAGGGAATAATTGGGAAGACTTAGTGCTGTGCTGTAATTAATGTTCAGAATTGCTTAATATTGCAAGACACAGCCTGTATTGCCAGAGTTCAAGGGCTAAGGAATAACTGCTTTAACTTAAAACTATAATTATGCCTCAAAAAGGCTGTGCTGCATGAGGTGAACTCAGGTGACAGTGTCTTTGTGGCTTAAAGGTTGTTCTTTCTGCACCCAGTACATCACAGAACTTGCAGATGCCCTCTCGTACTGTCACTCCAAGAGTGTGATCCACAGAGACATCAAGCCAGAGAACTTGCTGCTTGGATCAAATGGAGAGCTAAAAATCGCTGACTTTGGGTGGTCTGTGCATGCTCCATCTTCTAGGTGAGAATTCAGTCTCTTGTGCAGTGCACTCCTGTAGTCAGTGTTGGGTTTTGTGTCCCACGGTTGTGGAAGAGAGGTACGTGTGAGGTTCTTAAAATAATAGGGAAAATGCTGCTACAACAGAGGTCCTAACAGTCAGCTGGTGTGGGAGTGTTGTTATCCTAATTTTTAGGTCAAACCTTGCTGACCCTGAAAGAGATGAAGGTTGGTGTGAGGTTTCCATGGTCCCTGAGATGACAAACCAGCACCTGGACTCAAACATTACACTGGCAATTTGGTTATTTCTTAGAGACTGTGAAATTGCACCTGACAAGGGAGGAACAGATTGTTCTACCAAGTGGGGTGAAGAAAGGAGCTAAGACTGATTGATTGATTGCAGGGACTGAGATACTTTCAGGAGAAGTAGGAAATGTCTTGCTGGCTTTTCTTTCCCAGCTGTTCTGCTGGTGCTGAGTCCATTCAGGTGGATGCACTGAGGTACAGATGATTGCCAGCATTAGTCTTTATCTGGCTCTTGAAATAGATCCTGTAATTATCTTCATCAATGATTAACTTGGACTTCTCTTCAGGAGAACAACTCTCTGTGGGACACTTGACTACCTGCCTCCCGAAATGATTGAGGGAAGAACACATGATGAAAAGGTGGATATTTGGAGCCTGGGAGTTCTGTGCTATGAATTCCTTGTAGGGAAACCACCTTTTGAAGCAACAACCTATCAGGAAACCTACAGAGCAATTTCCAGAGTAAGTGCCAGTGCTTATCTGTGTCATGCTTTTAGTTCTAGAAAGGTTTCAGCAAACTTAAGTTTGAAGCATAATGAAAACAAACACAGTAATAGACAAATACTTCTACAAGCAGTGAGAAGCTTGTTCAGGATTATGATGAAATGATTTGATCTCATCTCAGTAGGCAGAAGGTGCACAGCCTGCAATGCTGGCACAGCTTTCAAGGTCTAACTTGGAGGTTGAGTTAGAGCCCTTTGGTTCTATCATTTGGTTATTGCTAAAGAACTTTGGCGTAATTTTTAATGTCCTTTTTTCCTTAGGTGGAATTCAAATTTCCTGCATTTGTAACGGAAGGTGCGAGGGATTTAATTTCCAAGCTCCTGAAGCATAACCCCTTCCATCGCCTGCCCCTGAAGGATGTCCTTCTCCATCCCTGGATCACAGCAAACTCTACCAAGATTCCCAGCAGCAGGAAGAGTGATGGTGCTGCTCCATCCAAAACATAGTTTTAGGAGGGCGACTTGTGGGATCAACAAGAGGAGCCTTGTACTGTGACTACTGTAATGCTTACAATAAGAAAAGCAGGTCTTGGAATCTAGTGGCAATTGGGATGCAAATCCTTGGGTTGGCTGATGCCTTACACTCGAATTGCAGCATCAAATTATTTGACTTCTAGCTGGAGCTTGGGGAATATTTAATGTACTTGAAATCAGTTCCATGTGGGCCAGGTTTGTTGATGTAAGTATGAAGCTGTTGCAGGCTCTTGTGCTGAAAATGGTTCCTTGTTCCACCAAGAGAAGTTGTTCTGGCTTATTGAACAGTGCAATATCCTGGAGATGCCTGCTCCTCCTTCCCTGGGCTGCTCAGGGTGTCCTACCTGTGGTGTAACCTGAAACTGAGCGAGGTGAATGTGTTCAAGTGTTCTAAAAATGATGTGGCAATTGGTTTTGTCTCTAGTTTTAAATGTGAGCACTCAATTTGTAAAATAAAGACTTCTTATACTGCACCCAGCAGGGTGTGAGGTTCCTTGTGGCACTGGTTGGCTCCAGCACCAGCACAGCTGAACTCCTGGTCCCAGAGGTGAATTCCCACAAGTGTAATTCCCAGCTCTGTCAAAAAGGAAGCTCAAACTGCTGGTACCACACACTCATTTGCTATCCCACAATCCTAATTTAGGATTACAAGGTAAGTGTCAAATATGTTGCTACTTAACCTGCTTGGTTTATCGAGAGCTTGGCTTGCTCTATCTTTTTTCCAATGAATTTATTCCAAGATCTCCCATCTGATAGAATTTTCCAGCCCCTTCTCTCAGAAGTACTTTCAGATGTTGTGTAACAGGAAGTAACAACACCAGATGTTGTAAGACATTCCTTAAAATGGACCAAGGGTCAGGTCCCTTGCCACCAAAATAGAGACCAACTCTTTTCCAGTAAAACACTTCAAGCAAGCTAAGAGAAAGCAATTTATTGTCTTTTCACTATAAGACTTTGCTCTTTTACAAATAACTTTTAAAAATGATCCTTCTACAAGCAAGGATTCCAGAATTCAAAATATATTCTTGAATTAATTTAAAATACACTTTGCAAAAAAATCTTCATCTAAACAAATTGCCAGTAGTTTATACAACCATATTTATCTTAAGTAATCAGAATTCTGGCCATAATTTATATGAAGCTGATTCTTTACAGCAAGAAAACTGGTTTAATGCTGGTGCCTTCTACTCACTTTTAGGTACATTTATTTTAAGCTGAAATAATTTTACACCTGATTTTGAAAAAAGCTTTGACTATTCCTTCTTTATCCAGTTTAAGACAAAACATCCTTATCAAAAATGATTTAAACTGAAGTAAACAAGGCTGCTTCAGAGTTATTTTGGAATTCTTATCCTTGGTACACAGGAAAGCTGGGCCATTCTGTGGGGGGAAGGAGCTAAGGTGCAGTTTAATGTTCTGGCTGTGGGGAGGTGAGAGGCTGCCTGTAACAAGAAGTTATTTGCTCCTCCTTTCCTCCCTCAGCCAGCTCATCAAAACTCCACAATTCCTTCCTCTCTATTCACTACATTTTAGCAAAAATCAAAAGCATCAGGCTATTTTCCTGCTATTCTACTTAAATCAGAGTTCTGGAGGAACAGATCTGTCAGAGCCACCTCAGGCTAAGTGCAAAGCACATAGATAATGTGAAAAGAGCAGACAGCAGGTCCCAAACACCCTTGGATCTGGCTCAAACTCTCATAGCAGCACAGCCCTGAGCCCAAACGCCAAGTTTACCCCAGTGTTACTCTGATTTATCTGTTTTGGGATCAGTCTTCAGGTTAAGTGGAATGTGGATATGCACAGGTGTAACTACATTCTAACACACCAGTGTCCCCATAAGGAAAGGCAAAACCCCCTCCTTGCTACATTCACTGGTCTCAGCCCAATGCACAGGAATTCTTCCTGGGAAGCTGTGAATTAGAATGTTTGGACTTCAGGTGTGCAGATTTGAGTTCCACTCACAGGAGCACAAAGCTGCTGGGGTTAGTTTTAAGATCAGAAAAAAGAAAGTGTTTCCAGTACAAAGCCAGATCTCAAAATGTTAAAGCTGCAGAACTGTGCTCATTGTCAAGCATTTATATTCCCACTCGAAGTGCAAACCAGATCTCATTTGAACAGGTTTTTCCAAAGAATCAGTGGCAAAAGGGAAAAGAGACAAGGACAGCACTTTCCTCAGTGACATTTACCTGAAAGAACAAGTCACAAGATGAGGTCAACCTGAACCCAAGTAAGTCCTTTAAAGGAACTTTGCACCTGAAGAGCTACGTGGATGTGGAGCACTGGAAGACGAGAAGCCAGGAAGGGCTCAGGGGTTGGAGGCAGGGGGTTTGAAGAAGCCGACCTTGCGGCAGTAGCGGACGATGAAGGGCACGGACACCACGGTGATGCTGATGCGCACGGGGGCAAAGAGCTTGTGCACAGCATAGGCCAGCACGAAGGTGCTGGTGCCAGCTGCCATCCGGGACTGCAGCGAGGCCTCGCTGAAGCCCAGCTTGAACAGAACCGCGCTCATGTCCACGCCGCTGCGGAAACAGGAAAGCTGGCTTTAGTTTGAGTTAAAAATAGGAAGTGCTGGTTTTTTGTTCAGGGAGTTTGATGGATCGTGCTTCCAACTCAGCCTTTAAAGATAGAATTTTTCTGCACGGTGATTCTCAAAAAGTTACCGTGAATTTGTGTTGGAATTTCGTCTTCCCTAATTTGACATTATTCTGTGTCTTGGGGAATTTATCACCTAAGCACAGATCAATGCAAACCAAATGAGGTACCTGTTGTTAGGCTTAGTTTTCTAACACAGGTGTACAAAGCTGCTAAAATGACAAATTATCTAAAATCTAGCAAGTGAAGGAAGTGTTACAGATCTCAAATGAGCATTATCCACCAATTTCATTAGTACAGCCATAGCAGATTTCATCAGAGATTCCACCATACCTAAAGGAAAAAAAATGTTGTCACCCTGTGCCATGATGCAGTGAACAGGAGCAATAAGGCATTCACCTATTCCCACTGGAGTCAGGAATAAGCAGCAGGGAATGTTTGGGGTAACAACACATTCCCCTGTCTCCTCAGCTGGAACACCTCATGTAACTGATGCATTCCCACAAAGCCACACACAGAATTCCCCACCTGACTCCCGTACAGTTCTGTCACAGTTTCTTTTTCACTCTAATCCCGTTCTAGTGGCTGCTGTTTTCTGCAGTCCCACTGCACAAACTGTGTTCAACACCCAGAAAAATAAGTTTATCTCTAAGCCCCAGCACTTTTGCACGGCTCTATCTCTCCAGACCAAGCAAGAACAAAAGATATCTGCAAAACAAATACATTCTCTGCCCGGTCAGTTACGCTGCTGCTGTCTCTGCTGTTTTCACTGCTGCTGATCCTGTGCAAAAAGACCTTGTACAACTCTCTTGTCCCATGCCTGATGGGAGATCAGGTCCATTTACGGACCCATCCCTACTCAGAATTCAGGAGGTGACTGTGTATAGATCCAACAGGGATAAAGTGCCTGTCTCCTGCCAGAGATAAGCACAATGGTAAATGTATTTTACCTTTACCATCACCTAAAGGTGGCAGAGCTGTACAATCCTCACCTTGACACAGCCAGGTAGAAGATTCCCAGAGACACTAATGAAATTCCAACATGGAAGGAAACCCCTACAGCACCATATTCTTTAAAAACTTGTTTCAGCTGCTGGGATTTGTTGAGTTTCTTGTTTTCAGCACTGGGATCAGTGTCTGTCTTTTTGAGGGGTTCGCCTGCATCCTAAAAAGAAAACAATTAAAAGTATTTATTAGCATTGAGCACAAGATCATATTCCAGTTAGTTGAACCAGTCGGAAATAATGAAAGAAGTGTCTTGCACACAGAGTGATTTGGGAAGACAGTAACTCCTGCTCTTCCACATCAGCACAGCAGATGCTGTGACAGAGCCCAGGCCAGCTCCCTTCTCCCAGCTATTCCTGTCAAAGGGATGCACTTAGCTTGGTGTAAATTCCTACACAATTCAAGTTTCATAATTAAAACCAGATTATTTGATCGAAATGTGTGCCAAGGCACACCCACACAGCTGCTTGAGACATGAGACTGAGGTGTCAGAGCTATTTGTTCCCACCCACTGCTCAGCTTTACCCAGTGACTCCTTGGAGCACAGCTTTTTGTTCCAGGGCTAAGCAGCCAGTGGCACTGGAAGCCCGCCTGGTACCACTTAATAACAGCTCTCTGATGGAAGAGATCCAACGTCTAAATTCCTATAAATCACCCTTAATGGATGAGCTGATCAAAGGAAGAGCTGGAAACTGCAAGTGATGACAGCAACAAGCAACTCTGCTGCCACGGTGCAGACAACAACTGCAGGGACATGCCAGGGCTGGTGTCAGGAGCCCAAGTGCACTGAAAATGTTTGTCACAGCAGAAGTTATTGACTGATTTTTATCTGGGTACATTTCAAGTGCAAAACTTCATACTAAACCATATGCCAACACAATCTGAAAAGAAATCAAAGGATGTTGCTATGCTGGCAGCAATAAGGCAGCTCTTGGAAACTCCCCATGCTCGCCAGAGAAGAAATACTGATAGGAAGAAAATATTTCCACAAAAACCTCAGGATTTGTCTCGAATTGTCAGGAAAGATTAGAGGAGTCCTTTCTTTCCAGCTGAGCTCAGCAGCAGTCGTGACAATGTGACAACCACCACAGGATAGGTACAGCCACCAAGTGCCTGCCCCCACTGTCCCACTGTGGTTTCAAGGCACACAGAAAAATATTCTTGATTAATTCCTGGACTTACTAAGATTGTAAATTAGGATACACAACAGTTTTACAACCCTTATGGTAAGCACACGACCTGCCCAAACGCTAACCCCCCATTTGTTTGCTGCTGTTTTTCCTCTTTCGTAATCATAATTTGTGTTACTTTGTATTTCATTTTGACAGGAAGTCCTATTAACACAGAAACAAGGAACTGTATAGCTCAGCTTATCCTGATTCTTGTAGCTAAATTTTTCAAGCACAATGGATAATTTTAGATTTTTCCGTCGTGGCTCATGAGCTCTGGGTCTTACGGATGGATCGTAAGGGCTGAAAAATTGCAGTTATGTATGGAATAATGTACAGCTTAGCAAGTAAAGCTGCTGCCTATTTCCATGTCACTCTGCGACAACACTTCAGCTAAAAAGCCCATTTTATTCGCATCATTCAGGCAATTTAAAGCAGGAAAACATATGTAAAACACCCCATGATGCTCCGCAACGAGGTAGCAGAAAACACGCTGCAAATTAAGCTGTAGAAATCGAACTGCAGACGAGGCACCGTGGCAAGCTCACACGGACAACTGTGACCACCGGCAGGTGCAAAGCAGCTCCCACAGAAACCCGGGATAAACACGATTTATTGATTCCACGGGGACGGGAGCGGGGGCGGAGGCGAAGACACCTCCAAAAAAAAGCTGAGGAACACTTTCAGATCAGGGCATTTTGCGCTCTTAGCCGAAGAAGCCCCGCGGCAGGCGGCCCCTCAGCCCTCACGTACCTTGGCGGTGGCGCGGCGCGGGCCCGGCCCCGGCGGGAGCGCGGCCCAGGCGGGGCGGGCGGCGCAGCGCGGGGGGACAGGGGACAGCAGCGGGGACAGCAGCGGGGACAGGCGGCACAGGCGGTACATGGCGGCACCGCCGGCACACGGCAGCGGGGCGGCACCGGCCCGGCCCCCCGAGCGTGCATCATGGGCCGGGCACACGCCCCGACCGCCTCCTTAAAGCCGCAGCGTTGCCGTTCGTGGGGCGGGGATGTCTTGTGGCGCTGCGGGTTGCTGCGCCTCTGTCCTACCTGGCCTGGGACACTTCCAGGGCTGCGGCAGCCACAGCTGCTCTGGGCAACCTGTGCCAGGGCCTCCCCACTCTCACAGCCAAGAATTTCGTCCTAATATCCAGTCTAATCCTTCCCTCTTTCGTTTTGAAGTTTTAGCCCCATGTCACGTCACTCCAGGCAGTTGTAAATAGTCCCAAGAGTCACAGAATATTCTAGTTTGGAAGGGACCCGCCTGAATCATGTTCAGCACGGGACAGCCCAGCCATCCTCAACAAACGAGAGGGATTCTTCCTCAGGAACTGGAGCGACACAGCAAGGGGGAAGGGCTTCGAACAGAGAGAGGGGAAATTTACACCCCAGCAATCCTACAGAACAGATGGGTTTCAAGGAGGATCTCAGGGGAAGAGAGGCAGAGAGCTTTGCTTGCCTTGAAATGGTCTCTTCTGTCTCTACAGCACTGCCAGTTCCAGGGCTTTACACTGTCTTTAGTTCTTGCTTCATAAATCCAGCCCCTCTCTGATTGCTTTGGAGAAGAATACAATTCTCAGAATACAATTTCAATGTTTATTACTGCTCCAAAGCAATTTGCTGTGTGTTTTCTGTGATGCACACCTGCACCACCGGAGCAGACAGATATCAGGATGGCAGTGCTCTGAGCAGAGCACAAAACTACAGTTTTGTCCTTTTCTTTCTGAATAATAATAATAAAAAAAAATAAAAATCCCAGGAGTTGATTCTGTTTTCACTAAAGGAGATGTCAGTGGCAGATCTGGGCTCTGCACAGGGACACTGGGCACTTCCCTGTGTTTGTCTGGCAGATCCATCAGAGCCCTTGTGAGACAGAGACCACGGAGCTGCTCTCCTGTGACAGATGTGTTGCTGCTGCTGGACATCCAAAAATCCTGGGCAAGTGCAGAGAAGAGCAGGAGGTCACTTAATGAGGCATGAAATCATTAGGGCTGGCAGTTGTATATGCACAGCCTGGCTGTCTGCTGCCTCCAAATCTCAGTGGGAGGTTTTGCTTGGAAGCAGGAGGAACAATATGATAAACACCCAGTGATAAATGCTCAGTGAAAAAGGAGCAAACAGCCGGGCTGGAGACAGCTTAATGTGAAGATGGTTTATAAGTGTAGGGAAAAAGCTCTGTCCTGCTCATTGTAACTAAGACAAAGGGGAGAAGGTACAGCTTTCAGGAACAGCTCAAGATAATGCTTCTGCACAGACACACGTATTTACAAACACATCTCAAAATGTTTTGGTGTCTACACTAAATACAAGATGAACTGGAAAAAGGGGTGCTACAAAATGCTGAAAAATACACGGATCTCAACAGTGTGTACTGCGGTCCTGAAACAAGAGTGTGGGGTGTGGAGATGTGAACCCCAAATCCAGATGGCTCGGGGATCTGTTATTTAAAAATAAACCTAAATTTCTGATCCACTTTATCTATGGCATTCGTGCTCTGTCTGAACCCCTGTTCCATCTCTCAACCTGTCTCTATTTAGATTTACTCTTCTTTTCCATTTGCAATTTTCCAACAGCCAGAGAGTGCTGCTCTGGTTTTGTGTTATTTGTGTTATTGCAGTCACTGTTTATCATCAGTAAGAGGAAAGCTGGGAATTGAGCTGAGAGCTATTGAAGAGGCAGTAGGTATAATGCCACCAGGAGATGCATTTGAATTCCTGTGAGGCAAAGACGTTTCCATAATGACCATTCTCTATAATTTGTCTGAAAGGTTTGTCATGTTTTCATCAGAATGTGTATAATGTATTAACATAGGGGGTACTCTTTATCAAGGTATCCATTATAAACCTCTTAGATAACAATTTCCCTTCCATAATTTGACTTTCTGAAGTCAAAATCTCTCTTGGTTTGACAGCGCTGTAGGAACAGTGACAAAACTGAGGCGTGCTCTAATGTGTAATTTCTGTGACCAGAAATCCAGGAGGCAGAGTTTTTCCATCTCTGGTTTGCTGAGAGTCCAAGCTAAATACAACCACTGATGCCTGTGGGACTCTGCCATGAGCTGGTTAAGGAGTGAAATCCATTCTCAGGGATAAATGTGATCAGTAATTCCGTAACAGCTTGTGAGAATGTCTTAGCCAAACTTCAAGGATGTTTTGATGACGAAGAAATCTTAGAGAAAGAAATCTTTAAGTTTTCTAAATTGCATGAGAAAAGATTCAGCACACGTTTTTTTCAGATCATTTAATGTACAAATAATTCAGGGATTGTGAATGTGCTGGTACCAAAATTTAATGCCTTCTAATGGACACGTAGGAATTGGTTCCTGTGTGAGAGTGGGAGGCAATTTCTTCTTCGTGCTGGAAGCTGTGTCATTTAGCATTATTACAAATGTAGTAATGTCATGCATAGAAATACAATGAGAGGAGCTGGCAACTGATCATGAACCTCATTTAGAACAAAAGCAAAGGTAAATTTTTTCATATTATAGTAAATTAAGGGCATGGCATGTGAACTAGTTTTAAGTGGCCCTGCTCTTTAGTACATTGGCTTTTTCACATCATGTTCCGAGAGTGTTTGAATCATGAAGATGAGATAATGGGGCTAGTTGATAAGCTGAATAAGAATTGAAATGCTACCAGGAAAGGAATATTCATCTGCAGTTGATAAACATATTTATTAGGGAAGTTCTATGTCACGGATCCTCGAGTACCTACAACCAGCTTTCAGGGACGTCTTTCTTCTCAAGCAAAACCAGTAGAAAATCATTAAATCTTGGTATCTTCTCTTCAAATGGGAGAAGACTGCAGTGCTAGGATTGCTAAATCCGAGGAAAGCCAGCCCTGTTCTTTTCATCTTTGAGAGGACTTCAGGGTGAGAAAAGTTTCTAAACAGGACTGCAAAAAAGGAATTACTTGTTTAATTTACCTGGAAATCCTCGAAGAATGGGGCTGTCCTGAAGATATGTGGGAATCCATGGTTGTCCAAGCAAGGGGAACTGTGGCTTCAACCCAAATCCCTCTTAATCAGGCAATTTATGTGATGACTCTGCACAAAGGTGAATTTCCCCTACTCGGCAGGTCTTGCTCTTTAACCCTTTAGTATGGTTGGGCAAAAAGGGGTGTAAAGTGAAACCAGAAGAAAATAGAAGTGAGAATATCCATATTGCTCATGTTGGTGGGATCTGCTGCTGATTTCCTGTGCATGATTCCCTGAGAGGGAGCAGCCTGGTGCTGCTGAGCCATGAGGCTCGCTCCCTTTCCCATGGAGGAAGCAGAATTCTTCCAGCATCTTTGTCCCTCGGTTGACACAAGCCAGCAGCATTAATTCTCCTCTCCACAAGATCCTCCCCAGTGATCCTCTGATGAGATATTTTTCCATTTGGCCGGTGTGATGTGCAGCCTTTTGGATGCGTGTGAGTGCAAATCACATCCTGCCAGGTGTGGGATTGATAGCCCCAGCGAAGCAGGGAGGTTATTTTCTCACAGAGCAGCTGAACTGCAGGGAGTGACAGCAGGAGCCTCTTCCTCGGCACCCCCTGTGTGTCACCCTAATGGAGTAGCTCGGCTCCATGTCCAAACAGCTCCTTTTGCCCTGTCCCTGGGAGCACTGAGGACACACAAAACCCCCTTCACAGAAGTACTGGCAGCTCTCACCTCGCTGTAACCATTCACCTGGGTTGCGTTGGAGGGGCAATGGTTGCTGTACCCACTGCTGCTTCCTTGAGATGTGTTTGTCATGGACCCATTCCCCATTGGGACACAGGCTTTAACGTATAACTCATCTTTTTGGGTACCCAGCAAGGCTTTCATAACTCATGTCTGTGAAGAATTTATCATCTTCTTCCCTTAGACTGATATTTATGTTGCAGTGAAGTGCAAACAGTCACTCCGGTACCTGGAGTTTGGCATTTGGAGATGATTTTTGATGGCTATTTATTTATCATTCAGTGCAGCCCACTCTGAGGAGAGGTGTGTGCTCTAGACCTGCACCTCTGGAAAAGAGCTTTCAAACTTCTACACCGCATGAAGTCGAGTAGCCCAGCAAAAGTGCAGCGTCTTGTGCTGAATACTAAACACAGAGAGGCACACAAATGATGCTGCTTGCTGAGTTCGGTTTAACATCTGCTGCCACTAAAATGGCCAAAGTGGTATTTTGTGAAGTGAAAAATGGTGGGACCACATTTGGAAGCTGAGTGTTTAAGCTGCTTTGCCTCCTCGAGGTGTTTCACACCTCATCTGATTCCCATGGACTTTCAAATTTGCGCAAAGATTCTTTAGATTTAAAAACTTCTTATTTAGATTTAATTTTTGATGCCTCTCACTGCTGATGATAATTTAGCTTCATGAGAACTTAAGAAAAATTAGGCAAGAGATGTTCCAGGCAATTAGGGAACAGATTGCCCAAGGCCAGGTTGGATGGGGCTCGGAGCAACCTGGAATAGTGGGAGGTGTCCCTGCCCATGGCAGGGGTGGCACTGGATGGGCTTTAAGGTCCCCTCCCACCCAAACCACTCTATGTGGTTTGTATTTGTTTCTCTAAATGTCCGGCAATTTCAGATTGTTTTCACAGAATAAAAGCCAGTTGTCCTCTTCCCCTTCAGGCTCAAAAGCTGTGTAAATAGTTGATAACATCCTCTTGTAGCAGCCCATAACTCCCATTCCCGAGGGCAGATTTTCCTGCCCTTTGCTCCTTACCAATATTGCTGTAAAGCCAATTGCCAGTCCGTTTAGATGGAACGAGGAACAGCCAAGGCCAGATTCCCTCTTTTCCGCCTCTCACTGCATAATGCCATAATGAGATTCTGGATAAACGGTTCAGTGCGATGCAATATTCAATCTGCAGCGTACTCAGAAAAGGCTGCTGTGAATTACCGGGCACGGTGATTAGCCCCTGTTTGTCCGAGGTTACTGGAAATTGTTGCCACGTCTTGCAGGTGGCTGTGCTGCTGCTCTGGGACACGGCCTTCGGGGGAGTGACGCACACGCTCTGCTCCTGACACGTGGAGCCTGGAGCTCTGGGACAGACACCTTTGGTTTGCAGAGCGGCTTCTGGTGGGACTGGCCGTAAGGAAAAGTCCACCTGTGAACTTCCCTAAAGCGGGAGAAAGGGACCAAGGGCCCCTCAAATCCTGCCGGCTCTACACTCGGGAGAACAAAGAGCAAGAGTGTTTGGCAGAAGGAGAGGTCCCCATGCTTGTACCTTGTCTCTGTTCTTGCATCTGACAGAGAGGAGGGTTAGATGGGATATCGGGAAGGAATTGTTCCCTGGGAGGGTGGGCAGGCCCTGGCACAGGGTGCCCAGAGCAGCTGTGGCTGCCCCTGGATCCCTCGCAGTGCCCAAGGCCGGGCTGGATGGGGCTTGGAGCAGCCTGGGACAGTGGAAGGGGTCCCTGCCCGTGTCAGGGGTGCCTTTTAAGTTCCCTTCCAACCCAAACCATTCCCTGTTTCTCTGATTCTAAGTATCCTGAGACCAGCAAGAAAGGTGCCTTCTTTTGATGTTGTTTTCTGCTCTTCTTTTCAGCCAGAATTTGAGATACACCAGCAATTGTAACTACTCAAATGACCAAACTTTAAATAGTGGTTAGTAGTATTATCACTAATAATATAGATGTATTGCATCTGTACAGGCATTTCATAGGTGTGAGCATATAATGAGCCCTTAGCTAGGGAGCAATGTACATTACAGCCACAGCTATGAGCAGCTTTCGGGTCTGCTGATCCTTCTAACATTTAACAACGGGGAACATTCTTTTAAAGCATCTAAGCTATCATTTATAAAAGATTTATGTCACGTTTTCAAGTGTGAATTGGTGAAGTAGAACCATTATAAATAGAGCCATTGTGTCTAAGGCTGACAGCTTTGAGATCTTACAAAATAAGGACCCCTCTCTGGGGCGCTGGGCATGTGATGCCCTGTTACCGGCTGTGTTATGGTGCCATGAGTGCCTGGTCCTGCTTTATGGTGGTGCTTATTGAATGTACTGAGGAGGAGGAAAGAGCCTGTTCTGTGGCTCTGGGAGTGTGATCACCCCGTGACTTGCTGTGTTCTCTGTGTGACACTGGCACAGGCACCCGTCCCTCACACTGGGTGTGAGCAGAGATGTTCTGTCTGTATCACAGAGGTCCTTTAGCACTCCTGGCAGCTCTTTGAGAGCAGGCATTGCAGGAACTCGTTTGGGACCAGGCTCCAGCGCAGGAAGACTTTGCCGAGTTACCTGCACTAGCAGGAAGGCAGTGGGGGGATATTGCCGGGCTGCTGATGGATATTTCTGCCCTGCCAGGCACATGCTTTACATCCTTCAGTCAAAGGATGGCACTGCTGGCTTTTCACAGCTGGGCTCGTCTGGGAGCTGCCTTGTGAAGTGCATTCAGGACTCATTGCCCAGTTTAAAAGCACTCTGGTGGAAAGGGGTTACTTCAGTGGCTGTTGTGCAGCCGGCTGCCCTGGACCAGGGATGGAGCAGAGGCCTCGGGGGTCTGTCAGGGGATGTGACTGGGCCCCCAGCCAGCCCTCGCTCCTCGCTCCCCAGTTCTCGATGGGAGCACGGCTTGCTGTGCCTCAGCTGCGTGTGCACAGGCAGGAGAGGGGGCTCTTGCTTGGTGAGAAGGCCTGAAGCACATTTTGCTGGTGGGAGCTCAACCTGCTTGGGCTCAGCCTGGAGCCACTGCCAAGTATGAGCAGATCTGCTGGGAATATCATGGAATCACATCATTGATGAAGGTTTCGGCTGTAAGGGACCTTAAAGATCATCCCACTCCAACCCCCTGCTGTGGCAGGGACACCTTCCCCTATCCCAGGGTGCTCCAACCTGGCCTTGGACACTTCCAGGGATGGGGCAGCCACAGCTTCTCTGTGCAACCTGTGCCAGGACCTCAGCACCCTCACAGGGAACAATTCCTTCCCAATATCCCATTATTCATTATTTCTTATTAATAATGAGTAATACAATCTTCATTATTTGTTATCCTATGGGATAGTGCATGAGAATTCACTTATTATTCATGGATTTAGCGATTTTATTGGTTTGTCACAGGCTAGTTCTCACTTGAGCTTGCTGAGACAAATTCTTAATTACACTGTTGTGACCCCAGAGTTGGTAAAATGGGAGAGAAGAGCAAGAGGACAGAGCAATGTAAATTTAAAAGGGGAATCAGAAAGGAGAGCTGAAAAATTGAAAGCTTTAAGGATCTTGATGTTGTACAAAGGTTATTAAGCATTCAAAGTGAAGAAGAAACAGAAAAAGTGGAAGGGGAAGGTTAGAAGAAAAGTTGTCTGTGAACAGATCTTCTTTTTCCAGAAGCCTGGATAAGTTTTAAAAAATAGCCTGATTCCAAAAGCTCCTAAAGAAACTCAACCTGAAAACACTCTGGGTTAGCTGGATGCAGCTCAGTGACATGAATGGTGTTGCAGTTATAAAATGGATGTAAATCAGAGTGATCTGTGCCTTAATTACCAGTCTGCCGCAGCAGCAGATCCAGTCCCGTGGAAACCCCAAGTGGTTTCTGTGGTGTATCACCCCACAGACTAATTGGTCACTTGCCTTCTAGAAATGCTTTCGAGATAATTAAGAAAAATAATAAATTGGGAGAATATTTTGCTTCTAATTGGGTGTCTGATGTATTAAACCCTTGAAAAACGGAAGGTTTTGCTAATAACCAGAAACCCTCAGCTTTCTCTGGTGCTACCTGCTTTGTCCTGAGAGTTTGTGGAACAATCAGGTTTTAATGGATGTGACATTTGCCACAGCCAGCCGAGAGACTCCGGTTTGGGAGAAGTTCTGCAGCTGCCAATGTGGGAACGAATTTTGCTGGCCTGAAAAGAAAGAATTCCTCATTTTGGGGTTACAAAACCCAAGTTTTCCTGTTATTAGAAAAGCCTTCAGCTGCCTCTGACAGTGCTGCAGGCAAAGTAATTGTACTGGAGAAAAAGGCCTAAAATATACATTGTCTGCTTTAAACTTCTCTGGGTTAAGCAGCTCTGTTTTCTGCTGGCTTGTGAAGTAAATAAACATCAGTGTGTATCAATTGCTGGGAACGGGCCTTAGGAATTCAGCTTAGTGATACAGCCTTGGGATTTGGAGTTCCTGGATGGTGCTTGAACCCGCAAACATCGAGCTCGTAAGTGGTTTCCATGGAAATAACATTAAAAGCTGTTTAAAGAATAGAAGAACAATGTACACACCTTTTACGGATTTTTACCCCAAAATAATTGATTCTAGAAGCCGGTGTGAAGCAGTTCACACACTGACGCAACAGGGCCCAGAGCTGTTTAATTCTGGTTTTGTGAGGGGTGAAGTGTTTCCAGACGCTTGTGACAGGAAAGCAGACAGGAGTTACACGAACATTTATAACTCTGTCTTATCTTCGCTTTACTTGCAGAGGAACTGTGCTGATGGACATGGCAGTCTTTTGTAAGCCAGTATTTAATGTCAGGATTTAATTCTCAGTGAGCAGAAAGGGCTTGGGCTTAGTTCAGATTCCTTCTTTTCTGTTTTCAGGATAAACTCAAGAATTTAGGAGGAAATGATGAACTCTTTGGTCCGTTTTGAAGCTGAGGAGATGGCACTGAAGTGACAAAGCAGAGCATTCAGCACTCACAGAGACCCCAGAATAATAACCCAGCCTGTAAACAGACAGTGAGAAAAGGAGGAAAGCAGCCTGGAAAAACCCCTCTGCCTTTTCCTGCGTAATGCAGGGGGCAGGAAAGGGAAGGAGAGGGTGGGAATGGGGGCAGAAGCAATTTGGGAAGCAGAATCCCGGTACAGGGGATAGTGGCTACACAAAATGTCTGTTATTCATCCAAGACTGAATCTGCCTGGGCAGTGTCACTTTGAATTGGGTCAGTGTTGCTCCGGTGTGATATCACCACCAGGGCTGGATATGATGAAATGAATAGAAACTGGGAATGGTAATTAAGAGCCAGGTCAGCTGTTCTCAACTATTAGTGACAGTGTCATCCAGCTGTGATACCTGAGTAGATTTTCTCACACGCCAGTGGCAGACGGGAATTTTTAGCAGCTGATAGACCCCAAATCAATAACTTACATAAAGCAGCTCCTGAGTCACCTACAACGAATTCACACATGTGAAATTGGGAAGAAATAATCCTGACCTTGTGCTACCCTGGAGTCACAGAGTGGGGGAGGTTGAGAGGGGCCTCGATGGCTCATCTGGTGCAGTTCTTTCCTCCATTGTCCAAGAGCTGTTTCTCTTGGAACCAGATGTTCTCCCCAGATGTCTCCCCCAGCTGTTTCTCTTGGAACCAGATGTTGTCCCCAGATGCAGAGGGGCAGCCCTGGCTCCCTTGTGCCACTCAGGCAGCACCTCCCACCTGCTCCTCTGAGCTGTTCTGCGCTGAGCAGCACCGGCAGCCTGGAATTGGAATTTCCCTCCTTTCAGAAAGTTTCCCTTTTGGGCTGGAACAGATATAAAATGTGACTCTGGAAGCACATGGCAGCATTTGCCTCTGCCCACGTTGCCAAACACAGCCGAGGAGGGCCTGACCTTGTAGCAAATCATGGTGTGCTGCAAGAAATGCTTGAAAATGTTTGGGACTTTTCAGATTTTTAGTTGAAAGAACGAGGGGATAATTAGTTCACAGGAAATACTTCGGTGGACAGTACCGATCCAGTTGAAATTTTAAGCTGTATATTCATGCTCAGCAGTAGATTTATCTTTTTTTTTTTTTAAACGATGTAAAATGGCAGCTAGAAAAGTGTTTTCCATCTAGGTTAACAATAGGGGTTCTTGCATAAGCCACTGGAGCTTTCCAAAAAATGCTTAAAAATAATTCCCAGAAAACCTTAAATGGAGTGAACTGAAGATAAAATTTGGAATAATTTCCTCAGGGACCTACATTATGTTTAACTTGTTAGCAACATCTGAATTGAATTTCTAAGGCAGGAGCCATGTGTGCTCACAAATTAGGGTCTATGTTGCATGCTTTTATTTTTATTGTTAGAAATGCTCCAAATGAATGGAGGGACCTTTATTTTTTAGGTAAAAAAATTTCTAATGTTACCTTGAAAACCTCACCTTGTCCAACTTTTTATTTCCTGCTGTAGAATACGAGGGGTCGACTCCGTATTTTTCTTCCGTAGCTGGAGCATTTGTGTATTAGAAAGGTCAAGAATGTCCAATATTCGACTTTCTGGACATTTCTTGAAGATCATGGAACACTACTCGCTGTTTTTCTCTTCTAAATGTACAGTTTTCTTCTAAACATGCAGTTGTACATTTAATGAAGGCTACAGAATTCGTCACATTCCCATTCCCATGTCTGTGTTCATATGAAAGGACCTGGAAGTTGCACATTTGAATGCTCGAAGGTTGGCAACTAGAAAGCAAACCCAGATGAATAACCTGTAACGAATACTGGGTTTGCTTTGGGTTTTTTTGGGGTTTTTTGGGGGTGTGTGAGCATGGAAAAAAGTCTGATTAACAGATTAGTCTTCTGATTTCCAGACAATTCAGATTTCATGTTTGCTTTCTTTCTCAAACCCCAGTGTAAGACTACTGTGAGCTCTCAGGCTCAGGTTTAATTGTACCTCAGAAGAATTTGGTGGCTTTTTGAAGATTTCTTCGAACACGTAAGATAAAAAGAATTCTGGTGGTGAGTTTTGGCTTTAAAGCTGTATTTGGGGCTCTGTAAAAAACCCCAAACAATGCTTGTCCTCTGTTGTAGAAAAGTTTGCACGTAGCTGCTTCCTCGTTCATACGAAATTTTAATTTTTTTATCGTGCTTTAATGTGCTTTATAATGAGCACTGCGGGCTGTTTGTGGTGCTGAGTTCTGTCACCCTGCTGGCTGCACATGGGGACGTGGGACAGCTCCTTGCTGGCCAGCTGCTTCCGAGCATTAATCCCGTATGCAGATCCCGAACGTTAATGAAGGACTAATTAATGATCTGGCAGTGGCTGAGCCTCAGCAGCCTGGCTGCACCTTCGGGCTGCCGCTGTCACGCTGGGTTTTATCTCTCAAGCTCCTGGCTCAGCTCAGTCACACTCTTGTTCCCACCAGACTCAGAAGGTGGAGGAGAAAAACATCCAATTCCTTTATATTTCCCTTGGAGTTCAGTGGCAGCTTCGGAAGGCGCAGCTGCTGATGACCGAGAGATGATTCATCCATTATCGGGCAATCTGCCTTTAGCCGAAGGGATTTGAATCCAGGGAGCTGAAGACAAAAAAAAAACCCCTCATGTCCTTTAAGAGAGCACTGCCAATAGAAATGAGCAAAGAATTTGGAGTTAACAGAACGCTCTCAAAATTAAGAATCTCTGGTTGCTCTGGCCTGCTCAGTGGAAGCAAAGCTGAAGGAAATCTGATTTCCCGTGGCTATGGATGGGCTTTCTGGGATTCTGGCGTTCTGAGTAAGGCAAAGAAGAGGTTTACACGCGGATGTTCTGTACATCCAGAATATCCCGAGGGAGGAAGCAGGCTGAGTGCCTGATGCTGCAACTCTGTTAACAGCAAAGCTCATACTAAGTCCCGGCTTTTCCATGAAGAAGTCATAGTCTGGCAGATTATTAATAAGTAAATAAATCATCTCTCGGTTTTACAAAGCTGGCATTGCTGGATGAGCAGTTCCATGCCTCATTTTATGTGCCTGGATGAGAATGTAGCCTGGGAAGTGCTCTTAGACATGGCTTTAGTGCTGAAGGGAATACTGAGCATTTTCGTTATTTTTGCATTTATAAAAGAGCACATTGATGAGATAACCTTTTGGAAGAGCCAGTGAATATTTCAAATTTTGTGTTCTTTTTCCAGGGCTTAACATCTCTCTTTTGTACATCCTGCCTCTGAGTCACCCTGTCTGAAGTTAAGTATTACTGATGAATCCTCTCCTATATCACTCATAGGTCATTTGTTTCTTTGTCTGCTGTGTTTGGTTTTCATCTTGCGTTGATGAAACCTTGCACAAGCTCTCCAGGGTGGCTACCCCAGATTCCAAACTAACACAAACTGAGGATTTTTCTCCCTCCTTGTATTTGCCATTTTAAATTTAAGCAGCCATATCACACACTGGGATGTAACTGCCCAGTGGTAACTCCCTGCCTGCTCCACATCCCTCTTCTGTTCCCTTCTTCCATTTTCTCTGCTCCTGCAGTTCTGTTCCCTGGGGTGACAGAACTGACCTCTGCAAGTTGCCAATTCTGGAAGAGTCCTTAGAAATCCCTTGTGTGACTAAAGAGAAATTCCTGCCACTGACCCCTTGATTACTTTCTGCCTGCACAGAGCAGCAGCCTCTGAGTGCTGGGACACCCTGGGGTTCAGCGCCCTGGATGTGGCAGGCGAGAGTGAGAGGAGGGTTTGAAGAGGGGTCCTTCCCATGGAGAGAGACTATTCCAGGGCAGAGGGCAGGAAGGAGTTTCACTCCACTTGAAAGGATGGCTGTTTCTTTGAATCAAGATGTGAAGTTACGCTGAGAGATGAGGAGGAAAGAAGAAAGAAATAATCAGTGGGTTTCTTCCGCCCACCTTGACCCCATGCACAGGGATATTTTGTACTTTTAACAAGTACCTGTGGTTTAAAAAAACCCAGACAAGCAACCCATGACAAAACAACACAAAAAAACTTCTCAACCAACCCTCTCTACTAAAAAAAAAATCCTTTCTTGCCGTTATTCTTTTTTAGGGCTGCGATTAACCATGCAGCTGCCAGCCTGGGGGAGCTCTGTGTGGATGTGGGGGTTCGGAGGGATGGATTGCACAAGAGTTGGGACTGGGATCTGCACTCAGGGGACCAGAAACCACATCCAGGCCGCAGCAGGGCTGTTTGTCACGGCCAGGGGTTGTCTAGAGAGGGGCGACAATGGAGCAATAAAAGTTTCCAATGCACCACGTTGTTTTCTCTTTCACACCCAGGGCTGAAGCGTCACTTCACACCCCCTTAGAGCAGTCCGGCCACGTAATTTAGGGATTAAGTGAAAGGTTTAAGTGATACATGAAGCCACAGATGATCCAGAACAATTTCTTCTTTTGAATTCTTATTAATTCTTCTGGAATCTTGCCTTATGGTATAGGCTGGCTCAAACTTTGAATTCCTGGCTCTGGGAAACTGGACCCTAAACCTACTCCGAGACTTTCTGACCGTGTCCTGTTGACGGAAGGTCTGAATCCCTTCAGCATCCAGCAGGATTCCTCTTGCCTCAATCTCGCCTCCCATCTCAGCAGCTGAGAACAGGGCAGTTAGGACATGATAGTTTCAGGTTGTATCAAGATGAACTCTGTACTTTCAATCTAATATAATGTTTGATCTTTCCGACCCCAAATCCAAGCTATTTTCTGAAGCATTGCCATGGTGATGCACAACACGGTGTGTTGTCATTGCCAGGGCTTTTAGAGCTTTATTGAAATGCTTTTGAGCTGTAGAAAAAGATCTATGGGAAATAATGGTACATTATGTCGCAGATTGATTTACAATGGGCTGCTCTATAAAATATTTAATAGAATCTCTAAAATTATATCAAGACAAGTTACCAGAAAATTAAAAATACCGAAGTATATAGGGCTGCAAACATAGGCATTAGTGTGTCAGTACAACCAGGCCTCTCCTTCCAGAGCTCGGAAGGAAAATATGTTTGCTGGCAAATTGAGTAATTGTTTCTGAAAATTGGCAGCTCCCTCGTTTCTGGGTAGGCCTTCAGCATTACCTATTCCTAAGAAACTTCTTTGTATTCACGGAGGGCTTACTATTGTGAAGCTAATAGACATGTTTTTGATGAACACATTTTTCCATTTGAATGGTGAGAGCAGTAACCTTTAGTCATCCACAGACAAGATCATTTAAATTCTGGGCTCAGCGCAGCAAAATTGCTCGATTCAGAATCTGATATGCACATTGGCTTAATTACTCTTGGGTTTGCCTTTTTTTTTTTTTTTTTTTTCATTGTGATGAATCTTGTGTGATGATCACATAGTGAAGTTTATTTTATCTGTGTGGTAAATTAGTCTGTGGTCTGATGAATTTATTTCTCCCCTGTTCAGCCCTGCTCTTTAAAAATAGACAGGATTGCTTTTATTGCTTTTTCAGAACACCCTTGGTAAACATCAGATTCTGTACATCTAATTCCATCTCCCCTGAAATCCTGGCCCTGTTGAGGATTTAGCAGAATCTTTAACCATTACCAGGTAGTTCAGACTCCACTCAGTGGAAATGAGGGCCAAACTCAGCCATTCTCCAGGTCAGGCCAGGGCCCTGCAGCCGTTCCTGAGATGTGGGAGTTGAATCAGTGTCTGCTGGGATTCAGGCTGCTAGAAGAGCACTCGGTGCTCTGCCTTTCACCTTGCATAGCATTCATTTGAACGTATTCTGTCATTTCCTCTCAAACTTCATTAATGGCAATAGAAACATTAAATTTGCATACATCAATTGCTAAGCAGTTACGTTTTCTAGACTGTTAGGAGCATTAATACTGCTTGGAAGTAGGGCTAATTGTATCCTGCTTCCCATTTTGGGCATTGTTTCTGTCTGAATGGTAATGTGACTAAATTATTGTTTTGGTTATGCTGATGAGTTAGTTCATTCTCATTTATCTCCTGATTCATTTCATTCAGAAGCCTTTTAGATCTGCACAGCTGCCCCACTCTGAGAAGCCTCCCACTGAAATTCAAGCAATACGGTTCTGTTCTTCCCGGGACAGAGTTACTGGAAACTGGGAGGAGGAAGAGAATGGAACGTTCTCCATCCATAAGGATATTTCAGGTCTTAGTGCTGGACTTTCTGAGTGAGTTTGGGCAAGTTATTGCAAATCAATGCAAATTAGTTCAGCTTTGCTTCCGAACAGCCCAATAAATGGATTGGAGCAGCAGATTTGAACTTGCTTGTGCTAACAGATACCCTGATCAGCTGCCTTTTTCCAGCAGGCCTTTACCAGGTCTTGAAAAATCTTCTTCAAGGATCTTTGTTTTCCATTCCTGTGTCATTTCCCGAGCCTGATGCTCTGCCAGTCGGTAAAATCGCTGTCTCTCCTGAAGGAGGCACCTGACACATTCACGAGGCCGTTTCCTAAATAATGGCAAAGATTGTACAAGCCCTTTGATGATTAACAAGAGCTCTCAGTGGCGGGGCTGACAAGGCACTCCTGCCTGTTCTTGTTCTCTCCCTGTCGTGTCAATGGAGCTCCACGGAATCAGGAGGGAGCAAAGAATGAAGCTGAGTGCCGGGAGAGCCTCCAACCCAACAGGCAGTGTTTGTCTTGCCTGAAGAAGTGACACAGCTTTTCATTTCCTCATCCATTGACAAGGCTCGTTAGCACTTGGTTTACTGCGTAAAAATAAAAGAAAATGGAAGCTACAGAAATTAAGGAACAAATTGGGAATTATGGGAATTGTGTCAGAGCACTGGAGCTCATTGGTCACTTGAGGGCCGTGCCTTTGCATGTTTTGGTTGTACTGGGTTGGTGCCACTCTGCTTTTCCCACCCCTGGAGGATTCCAAGGAGCACCTGGAGGTGGCACTCAGTGCTCTGGGCTGGGTGACAAGGTGGGATCAGGCACAGCTCGGACTCTTGGAGGTCTTTTCCAGCCTCAGTGATTCCGTGATCCTGCAACACCGACAGAATTCCTCAGACATCGCTGAGCTTTGCCAGAGCTCTCTTCTTTCTGGCTGTGACATCCAGAGTAGCCACGAGCTACAGAAAAGTGGCACAGCCACCACAGCTTCCCTTCCACACCCTGTGTCTGACCTGTGTGCTTGTGCCATTGGCTTCTCCATTCTCAGTGAACCATCACCATGAGGGCCAAGCCCCAGCCACGATAACTTGGTAATTAAACCAATAAATGGATTAAACACTGCGTCGCTTGTACATGAAAAAAATAAATGCTTCAGATTACCCAAGAGTTTTCTGGGTTTTGGATATCTTGAGCCCAGTCCTGCTCCCAGGGTGGTTATAGTCAGGCATTCTGGGGTTGCAGGCTGTCTCCTCCCATGGGAAGACCCATTTCCATTCCTATTCCCATTCTTATTCCCATTCCTATTCCCATTCCTATTCCCATTCCTGTCTTTGTTTCTGGCTCTCTCCAAGCTCGAATGCAGGCTGTGCACCATCCCCGTGTCCCTTGGCAGGCTGGATAAAATGCAGAGTAACTTAATTAAGGATGCTCTGGGGAGTCTGCAGCAGCCAGATGAGAGCACATAAAAGCAGTGCATCCTCTGCAGCTAAATGATCAGTTATACTGCAAAAGGAATAACAGATCCAGCTGGGGGAAAAAAAGCAGTTTGGATAAACTCAAGGATCCCACGTTATGCTCAGAATCAGGACTCAGCTCATTATTTTGCAGCTCATTAAAAAAAAACCCCAGTAGAAGTGTTGTGTATTTGTGCATTGCTTCGTCTTCCTAATTGGGCCGTGAAATTTAATGAAACGATGATTTTTTTCCTCGTTGATAATGCAAAATATTTAAGCAGAGTGTAGCAGTGCTTTCAGAGGCTTCGCTGGTGATTTGTGTTGCTTGAAGCAGGACCAGTTGCTCTCAGTGAGAGAAAAAGCTTGGTCTGGTCACGTCACGCGGTTTGGAAGCTGCAGGGCTCCTGTAGGAGAATCTACAGTTCTGTTTTAAGGACCTCATTTCCCCCAGGGTGTACAAATAGCTTTGCTACCCTGCCAGCAGTGTCCAGCACCCTGAGTGTGGAGCCATCCTGAAGGAAAGCTCGGGTGGGAGTGCCCAGAGATGTGTACACGTCTTCCACCTTGGCATGGATTAATTCTTCTCTTTTTAAGACTTTTATCTCTGTGTGTGGCACAGGATGGTGGGGCAGAGATTGAACAAGTCTCCATTTTGTTACTTTACTTCTCTCATAAAACTTCCTGATTCCCTGAGGCTTTTAGAGGGAGAAATGGCCTCTAACTTGATCTTGGACAGAAGATAAAATGCCCACGTTCTCTCCACATTGTCTCTCTGCTTGGGGCATCGTTAGGGCAGCTATAATTGCACTGATTTTAGTGGAAAGAAACCTACTTCAGCCTCCTCATTGCAGCAGGAATTTTGAGATTATTGTGATGCTGAAATGATTTTAAAAGTTAAGCACTGCTGCTGTTTCAGATGCTGGCTTAAAAAACTATAAATCCCAACTCATTCTAGCATTAATTGCACTGAACTACGTACTGAGCTAATTGAAAGCTTTTAGCTATTTCGGTTGTCCATGCACTCCTCACTCCCTTGTCCAGAAGTCCCAAATTACATATAATGAAAAAAATGAAAGCATTAAATGGTTGCTGCAAGTGCTTAGAGTGCAGTGTGCCATGCCATGCACGTCACCAGCACAGGAAACAGAAAATGGCATTGTCTGGAACATTTCCATTCATAGCATGATTTGGTTTGAGAGCGAGCCTGAAGAACATCTCCACCCCGTGCCATGGGCAGGGACACTTTCACTGTCCCAGGGTGCTCCAAGCTCTGTCCAACCTGGCTTTGGGCACTGCCAGGGATCCAGGGGCAGCCACAGCTGCTCTGGGCACCCTGTGCCAGGGCCTCAGCACACTCTGAGTAAATAAAGAGTTTTTTCCTTGTAATTAATCCCAATCTGCCCTCTGTCAGCTTGAAGCCATTCCCCTGTCGCTCCATGTCCTTGTAAAAGTCCCTCTCCAGCTCTCTTGAAGCCCCTTTAGGTACTGGAAGATAGAATAGGCTTCATCTAAAAGATATGGGGAAGGATCAACACTTGACTTTTACATGAAAAATTCTTTTTTATCTTTAGATACCATGAAACAGACAAACAAACAACAAAAAAAAGGAGTTTCTTAGCACATATTTCTGATTCTGGAAGATTCCTGAAAGCTGTTAATTTACAATTAAGGATTATAGATTTGACAGTAAAAAGCCTGAGCAAAATAATAGAAATTCCTCAATTTTGGTGGTTAGTATCGAAGCACCATGTCTTGGCACCACATTGTCACTGCATAGTGAGGGTGCTTGTCACTGGAAGCAAACAAGGGCAAGGACTCCTTGTTCCCTCTCGAAGGAGGGAACTCATCAGTGGCAAGGCCACCAAGCTATTTCTTTCCTGAGGCCTCTGCTGAGGGGAGAGAAGCTGGAGGACTTGCAGGGCAATCAGAGACAGGGAACCAGCTCCCCTTTTCCTGGGAAGGGCTGACTCACAGGCTGCCTGACCCAGCCTGCAAAAAGGCCTGGATATATCCCAAAACTCCACCAAAGCTGAGCTCATCTCGAGCTGCTCTGGCTGCAGTGCCTGCAGCACGTTTTACCCATGCTCAGCACCGCGAGGACCCACCCGGTTTTCTTGTGGAGGTGAATTTCATGTGCTGGGCTGCAGAACTGAGTGCCTGCAAATATTTCCCCAGCTTTAATTTTTCCATGATTATCCAAGCAGTGCTCTGCTTGAAGCTTCTGTCAGGAGCCACATTTTCACCGTGATGAAAAGCAATCTGCAGGAACTGTTGGTCTCTGCTTGTTTCTGTTTCCTGCATGCTGGTCAAGGACTGTGGAGCCAACACCAGGTGGACACTGCTGTGTCTGCAGCAAGCCAGCCATATTTGCTCATGATTTATATATTCAGAGATGATAAAAGCTGCCCCAGCAGCTGTCAGTGAGCAGAACAGACCCTGCTGGAGGGCTGTGCCTGCCTGGCTGTGTCAGCACAACCACAATGAATGTATTGATGGTGCTTGGCAGGTACCTGAAAACAAGTTTTCCTTGAAAAAAGGGAAACTGTTTTTTTCCTTGAAAACAGTGCTGTGTTATGTCCTTCAATTATCTCCTCCTGCCGAAACTGCTGTGAAGAAGATCTTTGCCACGGATAATAGAGGTGAGAAAATGAAAAAAGCCTCACTCCATCATTTTGTGTCAGTAGGCCCTGGGAAAGAAAACTATGGAGTGTTCGTGGCTCTTTGAACTTTTGGTGTCTCCTGACTGTTCTACTCTGTAGTTACACCCTCATCCCTGTAGCACAGAAATATCTTCATAAAACGTGAATTCATCTCCTGGGGGAGAAGAAAACTGAGGGAGAAGAGAGGGAAGCATTATGAAGTCTGCCAAAAGAGGGGAGGTGTGCTTTTATGATCTGTGGCCTGCAGCTGCCCCTTATCTCTGTTTTAACTCTTCCCAGTCCTGATGTGGAGCTGCTGGTCTTTGGCATGAGCTACACCGTGGCATGACAGGAGCTTTGACATGAGCTGCACCACCAGGCAGGGACTGGGAGCAGTTGTGCTTTCCCAAGAGGATGTAACCCTTTGGAACTGTTCATGGAGGCAGGGAATTACTGAGGTTGGAAAAGACCCTTAAGAACATCGAGTCCAACTGTAAACCTGACACTGCCAAGTCCACCTCTAAACATCAAAGGCAATCAAAAGCTTTGGGAAGGGGCAGGAAAATGGTTGATTCTTCGGTTTCTGAAGGGGCAGGAGAAGCCTCTTGCTTTGGGCCTCTCCACTTGCTCTAGCAACAGGAATTCTCCTGCAGCTGCTCTTGACTTGAGTTACCTCAAACCTGTACGGAAAAGTGGCAGCTGGAGCAAGCTACTGAGGAAAAGAGGTCTCTGAGATAAATCCAGCATGTAATATTTACCATGTGTGGCACAAGCCTTCCTCCTTTACCTTATTTAACGCCGTTCTCAGACGCAGCGCGTGGAGCAGCAATCACAAAACCCTTCTGTGCTGTTCATTTTGAAAAGTGTCATGAAATTTGCTAAAAAGTGTTTGAAGTCTGCTTTTGATTACAGAAGTAGCAGGATCTTCCCACTCTTCCTTCCTTTTATTATCTGGGGGAGGAAAAACCCTCCCTTTCCAGTGCATCATGGCAAACTTTTAAGTGGCAGCATGTCTGAGGTGAAAATGTTGTCAGGCTGGCACAGCCAGAGTAAATTGGAGCGAGCTTGGATGACCTCTTCCTATTGTTCAGAAACACCACTGTGAGCCTCGCAGCTGGGGTTTTTTTTGCTTTGCAGGAGCCCCCCAGAGAGAGGACAATCATCTATTGTCCGAAAGTACCACACTTTCTAACAAGAACAGGAGAACGAGAGGCACGGATCTGGAATTGTGGCAGCGTGTCACAAACGAGAGCAGCCAGGACACAACCAATGCACAAATCTGCTTCCTGAGGGAAGCACAGGGAAGGTACAACTGGCATCATCCGAGGCAATAAAAGCAGCAGGGAAAGAATCACTGATGAGTATAAGAAATGCTGATGCGTTGGAAATGTCTTTCCTCTCCTTCGTTCTCCATGGACGCTTCCTTCAATGTCCGTGGCCATCAGCTGCTGGCAGCTTAATTTTATTTGGAGAAGGTAAATGGAGAATTTGGAGTTGTAAATATCTGCATTTTAGCAGCCAGACTATAGGGAAATGGGCCACTTGTGTTGCTGTTGTGGCTTGTAGCAGTCCCACTGGTCAGGGTTCTTCTCCCACTGAGGCTTCCAGTAGCAGACTGAGCCCTCTGGGAGGCTCTCTGACAGATTTTGGGAGCAGTTTTTGCAGTTTAAGTTACATTCTCAAGTATTTCTGTTACTGAGGTGGGCCAGTGTAACAAGCCAGGGCTTGCAGCGTTTTTCAGACTAGAAAACCCCTGCCAGTCTCTCACAGTGTGGCATCAAGCAAGCTTTAATTATCATGTGCTTGACAGTAAGAGGTAATTGATTTGTGATTTGTCTTGGGTTTGTGGTTTGGTTTGGGTTTGGCTTTTAGTAAGGAATTTCTCTAATTGCCATTTAATGTGCCCTGTTCCATCCAATGCTGATGTTTTTCCACTTGAGTCCCTCTTCCCATAGTGGTGTCTGTTTAAAAGGAAGTTTTTTGTCAAAGCAAGGTCTGTGACGGGCCATAATCTTCCTCCCTCGAAAGAAAGCAATTACTCAGCCAAAATATGTACACTTTGGTGATTATATCAATGTGTCACTTCCTGCTGGGCATTAAACTGTATTATTCCTGGAGTTAAACTGGGAACATGATTAATAACAGGTTCTGGTACAGAAGATAGCAAATGAAGGCCGAGTAATAGTAATTTTTCATTTGAATCACAGCCAAATTGGCTGTTTTGCAGTGCTGGTCGATGGCAATTATTTGTTGTTCTGTTTCCTAATGCTGATTTTCTTCCAGAGTTTATCAGCATGGATCTCAGGGAAACACCAGCACATTGTTTGTGTCTATAAACACTTGTGGCCAGCTGGGGAAGGCAGCCCTGCCTGAACTGCTGATCAGATCTGTTCGAATCCAGGCCCTCCTCCAGGACAGGGCTTTTGGGGAGTGCCTGTTCCTCCTGCTGCTGCTGCTGCTGCTGCTGCTGCTCCAGCTCTTGCTGCTGCTGCTGCTCCTCTCCTGCTCCTGCTCATCTCCTGCTCCTCTCCTGCTCCTGCTCCTCTCCTGTTCCTGCTCCTGCCCCTGCTCATCTCCTGTTCCTGCTCCTCTCCTGCTCCTCTCCTGCTCATCTCCTGCTCCTGTTCCTGCCCTTGCTCCTCTCCAGCTCCTGCTCTTCTCCTGCTCCTGCTCTTCTCCTGCTCCTGCTGCTGCTCATGGGCTGGCAGAGCAGCATCCACCTGCCCACTCTGGCCACCTCCAACTGGCCTCATTGTGGTGATTTGTGGCCAAGATGTGCAAACCCTCTGCAGGTGGAGCGAGTTCCCCAAGCCACGGCATCCTCTGGCTGCCAACATTTGCTTCCTTTAGTTTGAGCTGCAGGTTTGGGCTCTGCTGAGCTCCTCGAAGGGCTTCTCACTTATTTGTCGTTCCAAAGTAGGATGCTGTTGGGAAATGCTCAGGAGTGCTGAGCTGCTGAGATAGATTTGCAATCAAACTTTGGATAGATTTGCACAAGAGGTGCTCAGCACTTCACGTTTTGTGGTGCCATGGGCAGGGACACCTCCCACTGTCCCAGGGTTCTCCAAACCCCATCCAGCCTGGCCTTGGGCACTGCCAGGGATCCAGGGGCAGCCACAGCTGCTCTGGGCACCCTGTGCCAGGGCCTGCCCACCCTCCCAGGGAACAATTCCTTCCCAATATCCCATCTAAACCTCCTCTCTGTCAGTGTGAAGCCATTCCCTGTGTCCTGTCCCTCCATCTCTTGTAAATCCTCTCTCTCTTTGTTTCCTGCAGCTCCTTCAGGCACTTCAAGCCCACAACGAGGTCACCCCAAAGCTTCTCCTCTCCAGGCTGAACAATCACAATTCTTTTAGCCTTATCCCAGTTTTCTTAGCCTTAAATTTGGCCCCAGTATGTCTTTAAATACACAGAGAAATTAAAAGGTAGAAAAATAATAATTAAAAAGAGTCATCTTTTTTTTCCTAATTTCTCCATCTAATTTCTCCAGTTGTGTTTTGTAGTTCCACAAAATAAGGTAAAAATCATAAGGGTAGATCAAGTTGGTAGAGTGTCTGGAAGAGAAGCATTGAGATTAAACCTCCCTCCAGAAGCAAGCAGTGTTAGTCTTTGTAAGTAAATTATAAATTGCTTTGTGCCAGCTTGTCTTCGAGTGACCCTTGTAGATGTGGGGACCTCTTTTGCTTCCCACATTTTAATTGAAGCTAGCTGGGTGTAAGAACTGAGGGTGCTTAAATTCTCATTAAAGCAACACAAACAAAAAGCCACTTTCACACGTGCAAGGAACAAATGTGACTGCAAAGCCCAGTCAATTCCAGATTTTCTGTGAATTGTCTGATTCCAGGTGTGGGTTCATGAGGAAAAGGAGGCGTGGCTGGTACATGCACGGGTATAAATGCATATATAAATAGATAGAAATGTGTATAAACACATCTGTAACTCACGATGCCTGGGAAGTTCTTAGCAAGGTGCTATATTTCAGTGTGAGCTGCTAATTGCAGGATGTGAAAATGCCCATTTTGGCTACTCAGACCCCGTGAATGTACAGCCAAAGGGCGTGTGATTACCCAGCTTCCAGCACACCGGACAGGGCACTGCTGGATCCACAAAGGAAACAAAATTATGTTTGAAATCTATTAATTCCAGCATTAATGTGATTGCTAAGCTATTTTTTGGGAACAACTTTTCAATCAGAAATGGCTTTTTTTCCTGGACTTTTCTCTCTTACAGAAATTACTCCTTGCTTTTAACACATGCTCACTGATTATGCAGATGGATTAATGACCTTGCATTCATTGCTGCTTCAATGTGGGAGCTGTATTCTTGGTTAATTCCATCTTTGCCTTTATTCACAATATCTGATTGCTCCAGCTTCTTTGATGTGGTGGTTTTGATCACGCAGGGCTCTCGCTCACCATTTGCAGAGCTGTCTTAATGTACTGATCTCTTCAGAAAAAGTAATATTGAACCATGTGTTGCATGTCCTGCTCTTCCCAGCAAAGCAAGGAAGGGGGCAGTCCATCAGTGATTTAATTTTCCAAACAGCAATATTTGTGCATATGCCTCAGAGGTCATTTGCCTTTTCTGATCAGCAGTTGGGCAACAAATGGGTAGTAATTATCACATTAAAAGGAAAGCATTACTTCAGGATGGTTGAATAATTTTTCATTAAGGAGAACTTCCAAAGGGACAGCATTTAAGAAAACAAAACACAGAACTGTCACACAGCTCCAGCTCTCCCAGGGAATTCTGTTCCCTGAGCTGTCCCTTGGCTGTTACAGTCTGGAAAATGCTGTTCCCTGGGCTAAATGTCCTCCCTGCCACCTCTGATTTCATTGTTTGGCTTTGATAAGGACGTGGGGTCCCCTACATATTTTCTAATATCTCCCCTTCCAGGATGAAAACTCCTGAGCAGCAGGTTTTGGGGGCTAAATCAGAAATCCTGTTCCTTTAGGAGGGGGCACCAGCAGGGAGGGATGCAAGCGATGCTTCTGTCCATGGTATCGCTTAAGTGCCATTCTGGGCTGGGAGGCAGCAAGCAGAGGAAAGCAAAGCCTTTTCTCCAGTTTTCCTTGAGGAAAGCAAAGCCTTTTCTCCAGTTTTCCTTGAGGAAAGCAAAGCCTTTTCTCCAGTTTTCCTTAAGCAAAGCAAACCCGAGGTGCCCTGTAGGATATCCAACACCTCTTCACATACTGCTTTTCACATAATGATTGAGCTGGGCTTGAATATTTCTCCTACATCCAGCCTGACAGTAATTTAACAGCTCTTAGATTCTGGTAAGGAGCTGCGCTTAGGTCAAAAGATGATATTTAAAATCCACCCTGTCTGAGAAATAATGAGTTCCCTTTTGAGGGAGAACATTGATTTTCGCTGTGCTTGTGCTACCAAGAATTTAGATACCTGTTAGAATATTTTTTGGTATTTGAACAACAACAAAAAAAAATTGTTATTCATTACTGAAATTTGTTATTTGGTCTTGGGTGCTTTAAACGTCTGTATTTTAAGTTTTAAAGGATTATTGGCTTATTTATCATTTAACCCTTACAAGTACAATATATTTTTAGCTGATACAAATTAGCTCAATAAATACAAACACAAATACCAATATAGCTAATACAAATTAGCTCAATAAATACAAACACAAATAGCAATATAGCTAATGCAAATACCAAAACAGAGAGGCCAAAGCCACAGGGCAAAACTTGCAGGTATCTCGTGGAGGTTTTCCTTTTGGGAATGAGCAGTGGTTGGGACTAATTCCCATCAAGCCAACTGGAGGCTGGATAAAATAATGTAAAATCTTCTTGCTAAGAGAGCAGGGTGGAGGCAAATGTTCACTTTTCTCATTTCTGTGTTTGCCTCTGGAAAGAGCTGAGCATGGCAAGTGCAGCTGCTGCAGCTTTTTCTGTCAGCCAGCAAAGGAGGTATTTTAATACAAGACACAAAACCCTTTACAAGGAGAAGCCGTAGGGATGTGTCAGCTCCTGGTGAAACTGCAAAATAAACAAGCAGAGAAGGTAGAAATGGACTGCAAACCAAGTTAGAGTAACATGGTGTGGGAAAAGAAAGCCAGGAATAGAAACTCGGAGATCATCGTGTTTTTTCTGCTTGGTGAATGGGTTTTTAAAAAGAGTATTTGGTCACTTATGTGTGCCCTGCCTGGTTCCATGGATGCCTGGTTTAATTTCAGTAGATCTTGTACCTGTTTACTCCCTACTCTTAGGAATTCTGGGAAAAAAAGAGCTACAGTCTTTTATCTCTCGGTAAAAATGCACTGTCCTATGATAATTTGATTGTTTCCAATGTCATTCTCATTTTTCCAGTCTATGATTTAAAACTTAGGATTTAGTAGTTATTATCTTGGTAACAGAATTTATGACGTCTGATTCCTATTTTAAAAGGACTTGTCTTGAGAACAAAAGAATATATGAATTTTGGGCAATGACAATATGATAGACTTGTCAAACTGCACATCAGATCATCCACAACAAGGCTAAATTCCATGGATCAGCGATGGAAACAGTGTTTGCACTGCTATTACACCCACAAGTCCACTTGTACCTGTTCTCAGATGGATATAATTTCAGTTTCAACTTCTCTTGCTTAGTGGAAAGCAAAACCCCTGTGGTTTTTGATCTAAATGCAGTTGGCAGAAGAGAACAATTGCTCATTAGTAAATGCTTTTTACCACTGAAATATGCAACTGTTCCTGTGTCTACAAACACACACATTTCCTAATTCAACATTCTCAGTGCACGTTTTTCTGCTGCTTCTCATTTTAATCAAAGGGAGCCCCTTTGATTTCTTGAAGAATCCACTGTGGGGCCACACTGGCTGATTGCATTTACCTGGGTTGATCTGAAATGTTTACTTGGGACTCTCCCAAGTGGATTTGCCGAGGGGAAGTTGCTCAGAGCTCCTCCTGGACACACATGTGCGTTTTTGTGGGAATGGGAATGGCAGCCCAGCACCTGGAGGCACACAGATGTAGGTTTATTTATGGAATGGCAGGCTCGTGCCACGTGTGCACATGGGTTATTGATAGATTTTTAGCCTTCATCCTGGCATTGACAGGGAGGCACTGTCAAAGAGTACTTGGGGAATGGGGGGAATTATTCATCTGTTGAGTTTCATCTGAGTAACAGCACAGGAGTGCAGGGGAGAAGGGTGAGAGCTGAGAGACTGCCCAAAGCTCTGGGGCATGGCTGAAATAACCAAAGCAGCATCTTCCAGTCCCTTTTTTTGGGTGCCTGCTGTGAGGGGTGGCTCAGGCAGCAGCGTGGTGGCCCCATAAGCTTCAACAAACTTGAGAGGAAAATTGGTTTTAGAGAATTGTAGCTGATTCTGCTTAAAAAAAGATCTGTTGTAGCACTGTTTTGGTGTTCACTGATGGGCATTCTGCCCTTTTTTGCTGTTCCCTTCCCCTGGAACTGAATGTTCAGGTCACAGCATAATGCAGGAGTTGGTATTTCCCCTTGATTTGTGCTTTTAAACAGCCCCTGCTTTCACTGTTTTGTCCTGAGACAGACAGTTGTCCTTCAGAAGAAATAGATGGTTTGTTACATAAACAGGAGATAATGCAGTTCACTTTCTGATGACAGTAGTGCAGTGCTTGGTTTAATTTTTGTACATCAAATTGGAAATTGCTTGCCTAAAGATAAATTTACTGCCTCGTGTCCGGCCCTGCCTCCTTTCTGTTTTGTTTTGCCAAAAGTTTTGGATTCCCAAGCCCACCTCAGTTCTTTTCACACAGAGAAACTTGAAAATGAAAGATTAAATTTATTTACTGTCCCTGTACCATTTCAAAACTTGAAATTACGAGTCCTTGATTTAGATTTAGACCTTTCCAAGTACATGCTGTACAATTTTAAGATTACTAAAGGCAAATCTCTTCACAAGTAGCACATAATTGACTGTACGTGGAGGCAATAAAAGGCTACAAGTACAAGGTCTGGTGTTTTGCCCAAGTGAAGAATAAGCTCAGACTCATTTTGAGAGACAAGTGTTTTGTGAAGAGGTACTTTGGTCTTAAAGGCTGAAGACAGGAGTAACGTGTAATTGGAGTGAAGTCAGACAGGAACGAGGACGGATTCTGCCCTAATTAGCTGCACACTTGATTTCACACTTCTTGTCTCCCGATTGGCACCAAAGATATTCACCCTCAGTATTCACCCTCAGGCCTGGCCCTCCCTCACGTCCCAAACATCACTACCTGCACCCAGTGCTGTTTTGCACAGCTGGTCAGACTCTGTCTCCCACCCAGCTTTCTCTTGCCTCTCTTTTTTTACCTGATGTTTTCCTGCAGGTGTTGACCCTGGTGGGGAGGAAAATCTGCACTGCACTGACAGAATCAGCTCGTGGTGTGTTAGGACTCCTTGCTGCAGGCAGGGCGGACGGATCCTGGAATGGTTTGGTTTGGGTTGGGAGGGACCTTAAATCCCATCCATTCCCACCCCTGCCATGGCAGGGACACCTTCCACTGTCCCAGGCTGCTCCAAGCCCCATCCAGCCTGGCCTTGGGCACTGCCAGGGATCCAGGGGCAGCCACAGCTGCTCTGGGCACCCTGTGCCAGGGCCTGCCCAACCTCACAGGGCACAATTCCTTCCCAATATCACATTTAACCCTCTTCTATTTCAGTTTGAAGATTTGAATCATCCCATATGAGTGGGGTTTGTGCTCTCAGATGTGGGGCCAGGGAGGAACAGTTGCATTTGCTGTGCCCCTGCTGGCTCTCAGTGCCCAGGTCCCCTGGTGTCTCCTGTGCTGTCTCAGGGGTGTGGAACTGAGATTGGGCTGCAAACAGCAAAGGGGCTTCCAGTGTCTCTTGTGAAGCCCCATTCCTTTGTGGATTCCTTCCAAATCAGTGCTTTGGGTGCAGCCACCAAACAGCAAACCCAGGTCCCCACCTAGGCCTCAACAAACAGAAACATCTTATTTCAGTGAAAGTGTAATGAAGCTGTTTGTGCTAATGGCCCTGCTGATGACCTTGTCTGACTGCAGAATTCTGTGCCTGGACTCGGTTATTTGCCCATTAATACAAATGCTGTCAATTATAAAATATTTAGACACTTATTGATGGGAAAATTGCCTGCACAGTGCTGAATTTGATGTGAAAGAAGCAAATCTGTCTGTAATTTGCAGAATATGCTCTGCTGAGTTGACTTAGCAGGGTAACTCACACTCCTGTGAATCCAAATATTTGTCTTAAATATATGAAGATTTCCTACCACGTCTTTGAGCAAATGGTATTCCTACAGTGTCTGTGAACTGCTTGATTTTCTGGCAGGAAAACTGACTCAATAAATCCATATTATTGATACCTTTAGATGCAAAAGATATTACTTCAGCCTGCTGTTTCTTACACCATCTGGGGGAACCTGCACATACCTTGTTCAGCCCAGCACCCTCCTCAAGGAAGAAACATTTCTTACTATGAGCAGATTATGTGTTGGTTTACAAGTAAGAGCTCTCAAAGTGGTGGCATTTCTCTGCACTCCTGACCAGGGGTGGATTCTCAGCTGGAAATGTTGCTCTGGCTCCCAGCAGGTGTGAGGGGCTGCTGCCCTGCCCTGCCTGAGCTGGGTTTGGTTGCTGTGTGTGCACACCCAGAGGGTGCAGTGCTGGGAAATGAGGCTGGGCTGGCCACTGCCGCTGGTTTTGTGTCTCTTGGGTGAGTCCTGGCTGGATTCCTGTCCCTGAGGGTGGCTGAGCAGGGCTCCTCTCTCATCAGAATGCTTAGATCTGTCCCACTGATTGCAGTGCAGCCCTATTCTTCCCTTTTCCTTTCCTTTTCCCTTTTCCCCTTTCCCTTTTCCCTTTTCTTCCCCCTTTTCTTCCCTTTTCCCTTTTCTCTTTTTTTCCCTTTTCCCTTTTTTCCCCCAGTCCCATGGACACTCCCTCTTTCCCTTCCCATCAGGGTCAGGCTTGCTGTGATCCTGCAGTCCTGGCTCCGTGCACCCTGGAATTCCCAGCCTGGGCTTAGAGCTGAGAACCTGGACCTGGGCCAGAACAAACCCAGCCCCACCTCCTGGATACCCTGTGGGGAGCCTGGTGCCAGAAGGGGTGAGAGATCTTTGGGGGATTTTATGGATTCTCTTACATCTGTGTTTGCACATGGGACTGAAAATCCGGCTTTCCTCCTCCTTTTTGTGGGCAGAGGGCAGAGTTCCAGGCCAGGAGCACCCTGGGATAGTGGAAGGTGTCCCTGCCCGTGGCAGGGGGAGAATGAGAAGATCTTTAAGGTCCCTTCCAACCCAACCATTCCATGATTCTCTGAGTTGGGAGGCTTTTTCCCAGTGTTAGACTCTATTTCTAGTTTTGTGAGCCAGCCCCCAGACCGGGTTGATGTGATGTGCTGCTCTGACTGAAGCAAACACGATTCTCAGTGGTCTGTTCAGATTTTATTCAGCACAGTATGTTCTGCTTAAAGGCAAAGCGCTGTAGGGATCAGTCTCGTTTAAATTGCTTTTAAAAGTAGGACATCAGAGAAATAAGGAGGACATCAGGTGCAGCAAGAGCTAAATCCACAACAACCTGAGGCAGAATATCGTGGCAAACCATGCTCCAGAGTGTAAAATACACAACACTGAAAACAGGCAGAGATTTTTTACAGCAGGCACGCACAGTCCTCGCCCACCACCAGAGTTGTGTGGTTCCCTCTGCTGATTCCATCTCCGTGTGCCACATCAGATGCTGCAAAGTGTGACAGGCTGGGCTAACAGAGCACATCTTGGGGCTGCTGAGCTGGGGTCTGTGACACACAGATAAGGCTGAAAGCATTTGGCTTTGCCAGCTGGGGGGATTTTCTTTGGTCTCTGCCTGAAACGGGGGAGAATTTTCATTTGTGCCTGTTCTGCTCCACAGTGATCTTGGTTTTGGTTTTTTTTTTCTTTTTTTTTTTAATTTAGCCTTTTTAAAATTAAGGCTTATAGGATTAGGCAAGTGTTGGAACAGAGGGAGTGTTGGAAAGGGGGAGGTCTGGAGGATGTGATTATGGGAGGAAGTGAGAACTCAGTTAGGGAGTTTAGGGTGTGATCAGAGGGCAGGAGGAATGGGGAATGTGAGGCTGGTTGTGCTGATGGGCAGAGTGTGGCTGGAGCACAGGGACAGGTGGTTCTTGGCCCCAGGAAAATGCTACAGCCCATGGGATTGAGAAATGGGGCTGCTCCCTGTCGGATGCTGAGGATCAAACACAGGCCAGGGTTTGCCAGGTGTGAAATGAGGCTCCCATGGGCAGCAGGGCTGGGTCTGGAGCCACTGGCACTGAGACACCAGCACCAGTGTGGGGCAGAACTGGGGGCACAGGAGCTGGGGGAGCTCTGGGCTGCAGGAACAGTTTCTCACCTGGCAGAGGGGAACCCCAGAAAAAACTCTGATAATAATAATGATGATGATAATGATAATGATGATGATAATGATAATGATGATGATAATGATAATAATAATGATAATGATAATAATAATAATAATATCAACCCAGCAATTCCAAAATGAGAAGGTGGGGGGAATAAAAGAATTTTAAGTCAAATATGACCTTTTAGATGTTTGAAAGCATCAGACAACTCTGAGGGTTTGGGGATACCTCCCCTCCTGAAAGCAAGGTACCAGAAAGGTGTTGACAGCCTTCAGGATGGCTCAGAGTGCTCTCAGGCTGGCACTGCTGGTGCCACTGCCCGTGCCTGTGTCGTGTCCGGGCTGCAGCAGCCTTTGCTCAGGGACAATGTGCTGTTTGAAGGCCACCCCCAGGGTTTATTCTTGCAGAAAGCAGAGGCAAAGACTAAACTACTGCAGCTGCAGGCGCTTCTTTACACGCCACCGACACACACAGGGCTGGGAAAGGATGGCAGGAAGGGTGGCAAACAGCCCTGGTGCTTTCCTGTTCCCAGGGCAGGAGCACCCAGCCCCTGAGTGCAGTGTAAAGCTGAAGTAAGGACAGACTGCCCCAGGACATTTATTCCTCAGGGCAGGAAGTCCTCTCTGCCACACACACATCTGATTTCTCCCAGGTGCTGAACTTACTGGTGGATATTTCTAAGGACTCCCTGCAGCTTTTACACAAAGCTGCATTCAGAGTAGTTTGCATTTTAGCTCTTTCTGGTGTTCACATCCGTGGGTCTCATTAGTGAGGGTTTATCAAAAGGAGACTTCTGTGAGTTTTTACGAGCATAGCAAATTCTACATCGATCAGTGCATTCCAGCTTTAAAAAAATAATTAGAAATTCAAGGATATAATACTCTTATATCACAATAAATCATGGAAAAGCCTTCTCATGAGTCAATCCTCTCAGGCAGCTGTTGAAGTCACACTGTCACTGATCCTGATAACTGATTTCAGCGCAAGAGAAATGTTTGCTTTTACCCTTTAAAAATTGTACTCGGGCTGCTTTATGGCAAGGAGCAAAAATGTCCATCTATTCTTCCATTAAAAGGTGGAGGCGTGGGTGTAGGTGTAGAACAATGCTGTTACCTGCTGGTGTTTGGAAAAATAGCTTTCCACAGAGGTTACTAATGAAATCTTTCTGAAAACACCGACCTGTTGGCAGTGGCACAGAGAGAAAGCAACAGGCACAAATGAATGCTAGAGGGAAAATCCTCTCACTCTCTAGAGGGTGGCATTCCCTTTCAGGATTTATTTTTCCCAGTAAGTTTTTGAAGCTGTTTTGGAAGCCACTCTGGATTTCCTTCCGTTATAACTCTCTTAAAAACTTCAAATAATTCAGTTGAAACTGAACCGTTTTTCACTCTAAAAAGTACAAAACAAGGCATCATGTAGGAGGCTTTTGTCCTTCCTGCACCTTTCCTTCAGGCACTGCATTTAAAGTGAGCTGCTCTGTATCTCAATATATACATAAATATATTTATATTTCTACACCTGTGGCGTGTTTTTTCCACCCAAAGCCAGGCGTTCACAGCATGCACTGTCCCACACTCATGCCATAACAGCAACACACGATTTCTTTGAAAGTCTTCCTCATCTCCAGGCTCCTGAAGGCGTAAATGAGCGGGTCAATGACCGAGTTGCACATGATCAGCACCAGGTAGGCGTTGAAGTGCGCGGTGTAGCAGATGCAGTAGGGGTTCATGGGGCAGGAGATGATGAGGATGAGGTGGAGGAAGAAGGGCGCCCAGCAGACGATGAAGACCCCCAGGAGGATGGTGATGGTGACGGCGCCCTTCATGCAGGAGCGCTGGGGGGGCACGCCCTCGACGGGCAGCGCCGCGATGCGCTTGACATGCAGGCGGGCGAACAGGAACATGTGCACGTACAGCGAGGCCATGAGCAGCAGCATGGTGAAGAACATGGTGATGAGACACACAATGACAGTTTTGCTCTCCGAGTAGGCAATGAAAATGATGCCACAGATGATGCAAGCCACCCAAATGAGCACAATGAGGGTCAGGGCTTTCTTCACCGTCATGATGCTGTGGTAACGGAGGGCATAGAAAATAGTGATGTACCTGTCAATGGCTATGACCAAGAGGTTGCAAATGGAGGCTACCAGGGAAATACAAATCATTGAGTCAAAAATGTTGTCCATGTGCTGGATGAAGCGGTCGTCGATGACCAGGTAGCCGTTGCTGAGGATTGCAATCATGACGGTCTCCAGGGCGTTCGACATGCTCACCAACATATCTGCCACGGCCAGGCTGCAGAGGAAGAAATACATGGGAGAGTGCAGGTTCCCATTCTTCAGCACTGCCAGAATGACAAGGATGTTTTCCAGGAGGCTGATGATCCCCAAAGTCAAGAAGACCTCGGCTTTGATGAAGACCTGCTCGCAAAATCCATCGCCAGTCCTGTTGTTCAGGATGGAGTCGTTGAGGTCTTCGGTGACGTTGAGCAGCACGGGCTGAAATGAGAATGCTAAGTGTGTGGTGTTCATTGTCAGCAAAGGAGCTGAATTCACCAGTGACTGTGGACCTGAGAGAGCACAGGTTAAAAAGAGGGAAAAAAAAGCAAAAAGAAAACAAGTCCTTGCAAGAGCTGCTGCGCATGTGGGGTGCGATCAAGCAGGACTTTAGTCACTTTTACGAGTGCAAACATCAAAAAGTCTGCATTTACAGTGAGTTTTATGTCAGGCTGCTCTCTCCTTTATAAGAAAGTGAGCTTCAAAGCTTGTAGGCAGCAGACAGTTTCCTCTGCAGGGGAAGAATCAGCAGCAGGGCGCTGCTGGGTTTAGCTCTCCTGGTGATTAAAAGCAGGGAGCTCTCCCGTCTGCTGGGGCAGGTGGGGTGCCGGCAGGTTGCAGCTCAGCCAAGCATCTGTTGCTATTTCAGTGGGAAGAAAGGAGAAGAGAACTAAGGGATTTATACATGCAAGAAAGAAAAACCAACTCCTACTTCATCCTGCGAGCAGAGCATTGGCCATTGGAGAGCGAGCACCTTTGTGAGTGACAGCTGGAGCACCTGGAGCGGCATCCCGGCACATCCGAGACTGTCTGGCGCCCTCTGCAGATACCGAACTGGACGGATTTGCCGTAAAATTCCTCTGAAAAACGGGGTTTTCATCCGGTAAAACTTTCTGCCTGTTCCGGGCAGCCGGGTCCTGCCCCTGGGAGGGTTTGGGGCGGGCAGGATGCTGGTACCCCATCCGTGCACCTTTGAGCATCCCGAGTAGCCACTAGGACTGGTCTTAACTGGGGTTGTACCCATTTAAACCTCTGCAGGACCAAGGAGATTTTCATTTTTCACATATCAGCAGGCAAGCATAAGGCAGATTTTCCTTGCGCTTCATTCATTCTATATTTCTGTGGTGCAATTTTCTTAGGTTGATTTTTTAGAAGCACTTGCTGATGTCTAAACTCTTCCCAGCTCATGTTTTTGCAGAAGTGCTTTACAAGCAAAGCCATGCAATGTCACTTAAATTAATGTTTGGGGCTTCTGTTGCAGGTTTGTTAGCTTAGAAAAGTCACAAATCTCTCCCAGATTCATCCTGAGCCCACAGAATTATTATCATGCACCCATAATTCAATACCAAGAGGCAACAAATCTCAAATTTAACCTGCGGGTGACAGTTTTACAAAGACAATATTCAGAGCAGTAATTTTAAGTGAATAACTAGCTGGGGACTTGCCCAAATTGCACAGGTAACATTTTAAAGGTCTTAATTAGTCTCTTCCTAAATTCACAGTGATGTATTTTAGAGCAGATATCTTAAACCAGCAAACTGTCTCTCCCATGCCTCTAATCCCATGGTGGGGAAAAGATATTCCCTCCATGTGAGCGTGGCAGGTGTGGATGAAAGCCTGGAGCAGCAACCTCTGGTTTGTGCAGAAGCCTCAGTGCTTCCTGCCAGCTTTGGGGGCTGATGGAGCTCACCAGGGTAGTGATTTCTGGGCAGAATGGCTGTAAGTGCCCTTGGAAATGTTGTTTTTCCAGGTGAGGAGGAGCCCATCTTGGCAAAGCTGGGCAGATGTCCCTCCCTGCCAGCTCTGTCCTCTCTTCTGAAGTGGCAGGTGGAGGCTGTGTCCCCCACAGGGCGAGGACAGGACCCAAAGGCAGAGCTCAGCCTGGAGGAGCAGCGTCCTCCTGGGCTTGGCTCTGGGTTTCCCGCTGATGGAGGGGCTCTTCTGTTTGAGGCACCCACAATTAAAGCACTTCCCAGGAGTGCTGGGTCGTTCACATTCCAGTCCTGTCTTGCCCATCTGGGCAGTCCCAGCAGCATCTGTGTTATTCCTGTAAGTGTTGACTCCAGGATGCTCCATCCCTTGGTGCCACGCTGCTTCAAAAGGCAGCCACAGATTTCCCCACCTTTCAGCTGGGATAGGAAGTCATTAAATGTGTTGCATCGTGGGTTTCTGAATGTATGTGGCAGCAGGACCAGCTACCATTTGCACTGAGGTGCAATTTGAAGTGGAAATTGGATGCTGGACACCGAAGTGGATAAATGGCACTATCAGCTTGGCCATTAAGTGCTAAAAATACTGGGCTAGAGCCTCCTGCGTGGTAGCAAACTCAGACTGACTCTGAGGCTTGTGCAGAGAGGAGAAGAAGCTGTGTCTGCACAAAAGAACAGCGACATGTGAGCCCTTGTTTTCAAAAGGATTTCTCTGCTCAGCACTGCAAAACCTCCATGATCTGCAATGTCACGATGTATTTTGTATTCTCATCTAATAGATGCTGCTCCTCAGCTGTCAGTTCCTGCCTCGTGTCCAGGGTACAGGTAGTGACTGGGATTATGGCAGTGCAGAGCAGGCAGGTTGTTCTCACATCCCCCCAGTGCTGCAGTGGGTTTGTGTCCTGGCAATGCTGCTCTGCACCCGAGGGGTGGCAGATTGCCAAAATGAGGTCACACATTCCTATCCTCCGTCTCCTGGACAGTGGAGTCCCCTCATCTCGGATAGGAGAGCAGAGCAAGAGCAGAGCACTGCTCCAATCCAAGGGGTGTCAGATGAAATAATGCCTTGGTTTGGGTCCTCTTTCCCTCAGAACCCGGTGAGGACAAGGCTGGAGAGTTCGGGATGGGAGATGTCTGTGTGGATTCCCCAAGTTTTGCCTTGTCCATTGCCCCTCTTTGCCCAAGGCCTCAGGGGAAGAAGCTGCAGCCTGGGCTGTGCTCGGGGCTGCTGTCGGTGGAATCCACGATGGAAAGCACACAGCTGGGATCCCAGTCGAGGCTGGGATCTTTGGGATTTGCTGGGCCAGGCTGAGTCGGGGAGCTCGTGGTACCACCTGAGTGTTTCCTTGGCTCTGTTAATGTCCAGGAAGTGCCATCTTCTGCCTGAATCAGTGACTGAAATGCCCTCCTCACCTCTCGTCTCGGGCGCTGCAGTCCGTGATTAATGTTCCCATCTCCAGGAATTGTGAAAGTACATTTATTTGACACCCAGGGAGCAGAGTCTCCTTTCAGCTGTGTTCTTGTTTATTCCCTGGACTCAAACCCCAAACCTGTTGGTTTTTCATCCCCTGGTGTGTGGAGGAGAGAAGTCCTTGGTTGCTGTCCCTTTAGTTGCTACGCAACTGTCACCTCCTGGCTGTGCTCTCATGCCACTTTTGAGTCCAACAGCAGCTGGGGCCAGAGGTCAGGGGAGAATGGGTGCTTGGGAGGGAAAACATCTCCTACACCATTGTTCATCCCCCCCATCATGGATATTGTACCTCCTCGCCGTATTTTGTTCTTTTGGCCTCCAGGCCAGAGTCCCTGACCTGTTTTGTTCCTTGCAGAAGGAGAAGAAATGTGTATTTCAAAAACCTGGCATGACTCAGGCTCTCATAGCTGTGCTGATCAGAGAGGTGGTAAAGAAATCTCTGTGGGTTTGGCCTCCACAATCACCCTCTTCTGAGTATTTCTTAGGAGGAGTTTTCGCATCCCTGGAAGTTTATAGAGACAAGGGGTGATTGTTATGCTTGTTTTCCTTGGCCTCCCAGCCTGTGATTCTGGCTGCATAAGAGCCCTTCAGCCTGCAGAGCGATCTAGTGGAGGTGGATTTTGGAGATGGGCTTCAGGGTCTCACTTAGCTGAGAAACAGGAAACTTTTGGAATGCATCTGGAGTTCAAAACTTGTGCTGGTTCTGTGTGCCAACACCAGCACTTGGGTGTGCTGCTGCAGTTAAAACCTGTTCTTTAACTGGGACAGCTTTTGCTGAGGAAAACACCCTCTGTGCTTCTATAATGATAATTTAAAAACCCATAAAATGACGTTAAAACAGGTCCAGATTTGACAATGTTTATCAGCGGCCTGCTGCTCTCAGAGGAAAATGCCTCGGATCTGTTCTGTATCCTGGGCTTCTGATCAGTGCCCTTGCCGGGGGTGGGCGAGACCTGATTCCCATTCCTTTCTTTGCCAGAAAAGATGAGAGAGCTCACGAGCACGGAGCTGGATGTGTCAGGGTTTTGCCCCGTGCTTTGTGCTCTGGGCACTGCCAGAGCTTTCCTTTAGCAGCAGCCTCTGATGCAGCCCTGCCATCATCTCTGCTCATCTGCCCGTGCCAGGGCTGCCCTTCGCTGCCTGAGGCTTCCAAACCTGAAGTGATTACCTAGCCCAAGAATCTGTAATGAAATCACAGCAGATGGATCCTTAAAAGAATCATGAGCAGCCCTTTAAAAAACCTGTCAGGACAACCTGCCCCAAGCCCCCAAAGATGCAATGGGTTAAACGTGGGAATTAGATTTATTGTGGTGTCTCTTGCTGAGGAGCATTTCCATTCATGTTCTTTCTCCAAATAACTCCCTTTCTAAGAAAAATAAGCTGTAAATAAGAGGATGTCAGCACAGTGAATGAAATATTGGCTGTGATGAAGGCAAAGCAAAGGTTTGGCTGTTTTAGCTACCAGCAGAAATGAACGATTTTCCCGGGTAAAAACCTCTGCCATGTTTTACAAAGCAGTTAAAAGCAAGGTTGATTTACATTTTTTAAAAATTGCTATTATTGCCCAGTTGTTTCTTCACTAGTGAAACTATTTAATCTACAGGGAAAGGTAAAGAGAAAGTAACATTTACTGCTAAATGTGGATCATGGAGTTTTCTAAGAGAATTCCCCTGCAAGGTGATTGAGTGAAAAATCTTGTTTAATGTTTGACATGAGATTAAGCTGATAATGGCTGATAAATGCATATCACTTTCCTTCATTTTCACTCTTTCTCAACAAGAGTTTCTGCCAGACAAAAGTGGAAATTTTAAAGGAAATTAGAGGGTAATAAGCAGATGGTTTCTCCCATGCAGCAGGGAATTATTACTGTCCTGTATTTCCAAGGAGCCAAAACAGCGAGTGAAAAACCCTTGAAGACCTTTTCTCTGTTTTATTCATTATAGAAAAATACTTAAAAGATGAAATATTTTCTCTTAGCAGAGCAAACTGCTGGTTTTGAATTCTGTGCACATTTCTGGAGTGTGCATCAGGGCTTTGTTTGGGAATATCCGTAAACAGGGGCTGGAATTCATCTCCTGGGCACTTCACGGTGGCTGCTCAGTGCTCTGCTGACCTGCAGAGCTGTTCAGTGCTCGAGAGCTGCCTCAGCTGAGTTTAAGTTTTGGATGATGGAATACTCGGCAAAGGAAATGAAACTTCAGATCTGATCCAGCACACGGCTTGTACAACATGAACTGCTTGATTTTTTGGCTTAATTCAAGAAAAAAACCTGCTTGCTACTTGTCACTGAAACACGGAGAGATCACTGGTTATAACAAACAGCAGAAAACCACTTTGGGATGTTTTCTGTGGTTATATATAATGATTATAAAATATATAAAATTATTTATAATTTAGGATTACAATACTCCAGAAAAGCTGGGATTAGGAGCCTCAGAAGAACCTGGCACGTGGTGAAACCAAAGTAAAGGCACAGGTGATTGAGTTCTGTCCACTGAAACGCTATGTTTTTCTTCAATGTCTTCAGGTAACAGCTTTCCAAGAGCAATTTTAGTCCTGTCAGAGCCACAGGCTTCAGGATCACTTGCAATATCCGGAATTAGATGTAACAATGGAAAGATTTCCATGGTCTTCTTCCAAGAAGTTGTAGTTCCTACAGCTCCCAGTCATAGCTAAAAATGTTTTGTTTTTCTAGTCTGAGGCAGGAATGATTCTGACATCAGCTGTGGTCAGTGGAAGTTAAATGTGTGTGCACCACGTTGCTGGCAGAGATTTTCAAACTGGAAGATTAAATCCTCACCTGACCGAGCTGATTCCCTGCTGAAGCCAAGCACCAGGAGTTTGCATCCTTTAGGATGTCATCCACTGAATTTTCCTTCAGCCCTGGCTGCAGCAAAAGCAGCAGCACTGCAAGTGAGGAGGCAGCCTGCCAAACTGTGATTAGCGAGGAGAAGAACAGGAAATCGTGATTGCAATGAGGGGGCTTTCAGATGAGGATTTCTATAATTTCAGCCAGTTAAAAGGTTAATTTAAACAGACTCAAGTTTGGGACATTTTGGACGATTTTCCTTCTCATCCCTGGCTAAAAGGAGACAAAGCAGACCTGATTGCAAAACACTTACCAGCACCTGCAGCTGCTTCTCATGTTAGAGGGATTTTAAGTGCTTTGGACTAATAATGCTCGGTGTCAGTTTTGTTCTCTCATTTACAGAGCAAGAGACAAGCAGACGTGATTGTGCCAGCTGCATTCTGCTCTTCAGCTTCATCAGGGCCAAATATCCCTGGAATATCTTCCTCATCTCCCTGGAAGCTTCACAAATCTCATTGCCCTGTGGTGCTGGGGCTGAGAGATGGGTGCATTTGGCCTTTTCAAACCTGACTGCTGCTGCTGACCTCACTCCTGGACCAGAGAGGACTGTAAGACTTTGGAGGCTGGCAAGCTTTAAAGATGATTTTACTGAGCTGTCAGGTGCTGTGGATGGATGGATATGGGGACAAATTGTTCTGCTGATATTGAACTCCCTCTGTTTGTTGCAGTACTTGCAGTCCCGTGTTGCTGCTTTCCAGACAAGCAGGACAGAAAAAAGCCCCACAACCAGACCCTATCCTTTAATTTTATTTACCAGTTAGGTCTAACTTGTGCCTTTCTGATTTTTCCCAAGGGTTTCCTGCTCTATTCCATTTATGTTTGGAAGATGCTACCCTATGGCTATTAAAAAAATCCAACTTCAGTGCTTTTACCTGCATTGTTTCTGCAAATAACTTCTAGAGCAGAGTGAGGCAATCTTTACTTGCTTGTTATGGTTTGGGGATAACCAGGAATTTGCCCCCCCCAAATGTTGCTACTCAACAGTAAAATGGGATTGTAATGCTCTTCAGGGTTAGAGAGGTTCCCTTTCCCAGATCCTGCAGTTTGCGATGTGATCCAGCTGTTCTGAGTAATGTCAGGCTACAGGGTGTCGATGTAGAATATTTTCTGTCAGAAACAGAACTGTCTTGATTTAGAAAGCAAAAATAGATTTGGAAAGCCAAAATGATTCATGGAACCTTGTATGAATTTATTATGGAAAGCAGAAGTGTCAACTAGTTATTCGTACCATTTCTCTCCTTCTTTTTCTTTTCAGTTGAAGTGTACAAGGTTATTTACACATCTTCGAATTTAATAATAATCTATAGTTAGGTGTTTCTGAATAGCACATTTTCCTATTTGGCTCAAAAGAAGAAGCTGAGGTTTAAGGTTTTGTTTGCTCTGAATGTTGTCTTGACAAGAAAAGGGGTTGTCATGAAAGGTTACCTCTGTCACTCATCCTGCGCCACTTCTGATGGCAGAAATAATGGAATTGTGGCTGATTTCACACTTTTGTGGCTGCTTAGAAACTTCCCAAAATGTTTTGCAGCCTTGCTCTTCCAGGCCAGCTCCTTGGAGGACGCAGGTGCCAGAACCTGCGAGCAATCAAGCCTGACCTGAGGAGCTCCCTCGTTCGCAGAAGGGTTTTGTGTCACTGCTCCACAAACTCTTGCAGAGGGGCAGAGTGAAGCTTCCATCTCCTCCTTCTTCTCCTCAATCCCCTCTTTGAATCTGTGCTCTATTATTATCTCCTGCATATTAGCTATTAATTAATTTTTATATCTATGCATAGTAGATGTGTCTAGGTACAATATATGGAGATAATATTACTTAGGATTTTCTTTATTTGAGCCGTGCCAGCTTGAAAGGCTCGTGTGGAAGGTGTGGAGAGACTCTGTGCTCACAGGATGCCCAGAGACCTGGCACTGCTGTAAATTCACCCCCTGCCTCGTGGGTTATTGTTCTTCTCTGGCTAATTAAGTGTCAGAGCATCAAAATATTGCTCTGAGCATTTTGCAGTGGAGAGCTGAGATTCGAAGCCAGGGTACCTCATTCCTATATCTGAGTACAAGATACCTTTTTTTCCCTCCTCAATGTTCTCCTTTCACTCCATGAAAAGCAGAGCAGGAAGCTCATTCAGCCTGGGATGTGAGCCTCGTGTTTTCTCCTCTGTAGCAGAGCAGGTATTTTTCTGGAAATCTGTTCCTTAATTTCCCTGGGAAGTGGGAAGTGAGGAGTGAACACAGCCAAGCTGTGCAGACTCCCCCTGCTCTTCCCGTTCCTCAGCAGAGAGCCTGGTGATGAATTACTCCCTGGAACTGAGGCTGCAGTTTCAAAGAGCTCTCAGTAACAACCTGCCGCTGGCAAACATTGCTGGCTGGGGTTTCCTAAGAGCAGCTACGAGTAATGACACAGGAGAGAGCGCAGCTGAGTGCTCCCTATGTTGTAAAAGGGATGATAATGATGAATTCCTCCTGGAGGGAACATTGCCAGGGCAGGGGCTCAGTTTAGCCCATTCCAGTGTTTTGTGGCTGCTGCTGGCACCCAGGACTGTGCCCTCGGGCCTCTTCCCCTGGGGATGCTCTTCCAGCCACTGGAAGGGCCAAAAGGGCTGCCCAAAGGCCAGGTTTGTTTCCATGGATTTCCTCGTTTGAACAGCCATTCTGTCAGTGGTTTCCAGAGCCAGCATCGAGGAAATATTGCAGGTGTTCTGTGCCACAGCTTCGGAAAAGATGGCCCTGCATTCAGTGCCTTTCTTGGGCTTTAAATTACACCACGGGGTGTAAAAGGGGTGAGGATTTGGGGGAGTGCTTGGATTTGTGTTTGCAGCACTCCTGGCCAGCCTGCAGTAGAATTCCCTGTGCAGGGGCACAGATGGATGAGGAGCTTCAGTGACATCCATGACCTGGGGCACAGTGGGGAACCCTCTGCTTTATTCTCATCTTGCTGCCCAAGGCTGAAAACAGAGGAGGGGACTGGACCAGAGCTGTCCCCGGCTGTGGTGTCAAGACCAGACAAATAAGAACGGGAGGAGGGAGCTGCAGTCTCCTGTCATCTTTTTTAATATTTTGTCATATTTTTTTTTTCCTTAATATTTGGTTTGCTAAAACTGGAATATCTGTTTTGGTTGATGAAAGGATTGACGTTTCAAAAGGAGATTGCAGGAGAAGAGGCGTCCCTTGGTCACAGAGGTCTCTTCAGGAGGAAAAGACCATCCTGGACTACGGAGGACCCTGATTCTGTACCTGCTCTGTGCCTCATTAAAGGGTGCTGCTGTTTCCCAGCTTTCAGAAGATGATCCAGCTTCCCTCAGGATGCCTTTTGCTCTCTCTCTGATTCCACAGCCAATTCCTGGCTTTTTCAAACCTTTCAGCACTTGCTGCTCGCCCTGCTGTGCCCAGCCATTCCCAGGAGCCGTTCCCTGGGCACAGTCACTGGAGACTCCGTGGTTTTCTGACTCCTCTCAGTTAAACCCACAAACCCTTCCAATGTTTTGCTTTGTGATCCACTTTTTAATAGCCTGAAATTAAGGCAGGGTCTGGTGCCACCTTGTGTCACAGAGGAGCAGATCTGTGGAGCTGTCACTTCCTCTGGGCGTGGGAATAGTGCGGGTTTAACTTCTCGACTCTGCGGTGCAGCATCAGAATTAGCAAGGTGAGATCACCAGGGAGATCCAGAGGGTGAGAATTTTGCATGAAATGAGTTTTAAGCAGTTGAAAAATTAGTTAAAATATGAGTTGGTGCAGTGATGCTTTGGCTTTTCCTGGAATTGTTCCAGGCCAGGTTGGACGGGGCTTGGAGCAACCTGGGATAGTGGAAGGTGTCCCATGGCAGGCGTGGAATGGGATGAGCTGTAAGGTTTTTTCCAGCCCAGGGGATTCTGTTATTCCGGGATTTCCTTTATTGCTGTTCGTTGACACAGTGAGGAGCTTAAAGGACATTGCTCAGGTAGATGAAGAATTGTTATTTTTAGCAACATGGGGGCTGTTCCTTTCCTCTCCTGGATGCTGACCATGAACCACTGTCAGAGGCAGAAAGCTGCTGGAGACGTTTCTGTTGCTCAAAATTCAGCAGCTGCCAAGTTTGTGTGTCATCAAGTCACAAGGGAATCAATAATAGCTCTGTTGCTAATGACTGATTTGCTTTATTTATGCATCAAGCTGCCACTGTGCTTTGCAGATGTATTGTACAAAGAAGTGGAGAATTGGAAAAGAAGTCAAGAAATGGCATTTCCATCAAGCAGACCTCGTGTGCCACCTTCTCCATTGTCATCAGCAGATGCATTTTCTCTACCCCCAAGTTCCTACCTTCATTTTTTTCCTTTTCAGGGTTCTCCCACTATGCATCAAAATAGTGCATTAATTTAAAAATTAGCTCGCATTACCTGAAAAAAAATTTTAAGCTCACATTTTAAGGGAAAATATTTCTTTTGTGGTGCATCTGGTGAAACATGGTGGAAGTTTAAATTTTCTTCATGAGTGAGGGTGCTGCAAAAATGGGCAGAATTTGTGCTGAGCATCACTAGATGTCACCCTCGAGCTGAATTTACTTTCACAGACTCACTTGCCAGAAGTTTTAATTTTAAATCCCTCATCTTCTGCTCTCACACAACCCCCTTTTATCCTCGCCCTTGCATTTACAGTTCAGTGTAGCACAAACTGTTGTGCATCAATATTTTCCTTGCTTAAAACCAGAATCAAATGGAAATAGCTGGAATTTGCAATACCATCAGTTTCTCTGCCAGATAAGCGCTGGGGAAACAGAAAAAGCAAAACCCCCTGGAACAGGGTTTCTTTCTAACGTGTCTGGTTGGTTTTTGTTCAGCTCTTGATGAGATCTCCATGTGAGATGAAGAGGAATGTGAAGTCAAACCCCCGTGAAGTCACGAGGAGCTCTGGCTCCCTCTCTGTTTCAGCGGGAAAAAAAGAGAAAGAGCCCTTTTGTAAAACAGGTTTAGGCAGTAATTTTCAGGTGAAGCGAGTTTTCAGGGAAAGGCTTTGTTTTTCAGCTCTGAAATACTTTGTGAGAGCATTCCGGCCCTGCTGGAACATTCATGCTTGAATGAGAGGCAAAAATGTGCCTACGAAGTTCATGCTGTATTTATTTATTTATTTAAAGAATCATTCCATTCAGCTCTCATTTTTTAACCTGAAATAACTTTATTCATGATATCTATTCCTTAGGAACGAAAAGGTTTGGGAATATCCTTTAATGAAATAAAAAAGGTGCTTTTGCCCATTAAACACGTATTTAGGTTGATTGAAAACATACTGGTCAGAGGTTTGGAATTTTTTTTTCCTTAACTTCCACAGAAAGCACGAAACATTGAGTTCATATTTGGTTATCCACAATATGATATTGGAAAACCCTTTGGGGTTTAGAATTTCAGAAAGCAGGCAGGGAATTTCATTGCTGGCTGTGGAGTCTCTCCCAGGGCTGTGAGATAACAGAACCCAGGAGTTTGGGAGGGATGTTCACACCTCGTGGCTGGAAGGAAGTTTGGGAAAAAGTGTTCAGAGTCTCTGTGAGTAAATCTGAGAGAATCCAGTCTTTTTAGCCAAAAAACCATAAGGTTTAAGGAGAGAGTTGTGATTGTTCAGCCTGGAGAAGAGAAGCTTTGGGGTGACCTCGTTGTGGCCTTGCAGTGCCTGAAGGAGCTGCAGGAAGGATGGAGGGAGACAATTTATGGAGATGGAGGGACAGGACACAGGGAATGGCTTCACACTGCCAGAGAGGAGGTTTAGATGGGATATTGGGAGGGAATTGTTCCCTGGGAGGGTGGGCAGGCCCTGGCACAGGGTGCCCAGAGCAGCTGTGGCTGCCCCTGGATCCCTGGCAGTGCCCAAGGCCAGGCTGAACAGAGTTGCTGATGTTTTTCTGCAGCAAAACTTGCGCTGCTGGTCCAGAACATTTCCCTTGTGCATTGTCCAGACAGTGCACAGGGAGTTCCTGTTCTTCCACGTTCATTCCAAGTCCTTTCCCCCATCATTTTCATCCCCACTGGAGGGTGGTTTATTCCAGCAGGGAATTTCCCCGTGTGTTTGCTGCAGCTCACGGTTCTGGTGCACGTTGGAATCGATTCACTGAGAGCAAAAAACCAAGGAAATTACACCAGGGCCTTTATTAAAGGAAGGTGTAATTAACAGCTTCAGATTAATTGGAAATGTTTGCTCCAAGAGTAGCAATTGAGCTCTGTTCTGATTAACTGCTTTCTCCCAGGCTCTGTAGCTTTGCAGAACGTGCTGCTCTCCAGGCAGTGGAGGGGAAAAGATCATCTCATATCTCTGCAGAGCCTTTGTGAAAGAAACTTGTCATTTTCCCATTCTGAAATGTTCTGTGCTGCTATAATCATGTTATAAAGAGAAGTTCCTTGGGATTCTTTAATTTGAAAAGAAAATCGTAGTTCCTCAAGGGCTGAGGATTCTTAGGGAGAATAGGAATGTTCTGAGTGAATTAGTTGCTATTTTATTTTAACCAAATGGCTGCAGAAAGCTGTGAAAGAAACACGTTTCCCATGATTTCTTTTTCCAGTTTAGTGAAAAGTTTCCATCTGTCACGCTGGACATGGAGCAGTCAGAACTGAAGGCATTGAAAGACAATCTTTTATTAAATGTTTCTTTAGGAAGCCTGGATTTAGTCAGGCCCTGTTACATTATTGGCTGTGTTAAGCTAACACTCCTTCAAAGACTTACTTTTAATCAGTTCAAATGATTAAACCCTGTTTATATTAGCATATATTGACCTTCCATTTAATTTCCAGTGCCTCAAGTGATCTGGGAGAGTTCATTCCTAATCCTTTCTCTCCCAGTTCTCGCTCCAGAGCTCTGGCAATGATGGGTGGGATTTGTACCTGTGAGGTGGGGGCTGAGCCAGGGCCCACCCTGGGCTCAGAGCAATCCAGTGGCACCTGCTCCACCCTGACCTCCTCAACTTCCTGTCTTGTTTCTATTAAAAAGCTGCTTTTAGAGCAGCAGAGGAAGGAGACCCATCATTGACCCCAAATGTTTTCAATTCCTGTTGCTTCTTAAAAACTCCGCTCTGCAGGTGACGCTTCAGAGCTTTTGGTTTTTCCCCTCTGCCTCTGCTTGGAGGAGGAGAAATTTCAAAATACGAAGAGTTCACCTTCCAGCTGTGTCTCTTCAGAACTTTCAGTCTCCAGATTGATTTTGGCACGGGGCTGTGATGTTGCAGGGGTCACCATGTAGAGGTGGGGAAGCCAAGATGTGTTTTCCCCGCAGCTGCTGAACAATTTTTGTCAGGGCTGGGGTTTGATTTCAGCAATGCCTTACTGGTAATTCCCTCTCCTAGTCACAATTCTCTCCCCTCTGCTGACAGCAAAGAAAAAGCTTAAAATGCTGTTTATCTTTAGAGGAATCTTGTGCATTAAGCTGCAGGTGCCTTGGTGCTCCCATCCTATATGCAGATATTCATGCTGGAGTTTGGGGATGTGTTGAAAACTGCTGCTGTGCATAAAAACACTGCTGGGGAAATTGAGCTCTGTGTCTGTAGCTCCTCAGGCAAATTTCCTTATGTTGAGAATGGAATTTCTCTGGGTAACTAACGTATGCTGGGCGTTCAGACAGATGCAATGTAATAAATCATAATAAACAGTAATAACTCATAATTTCAGCATTCAGGGCTCGGCGATCTCAGGAAGTCACTGGAACATAAATATCAGCTCAGGAAAAGCAAACAAGTGACTTCTACCTTTTTTTGGTCTTTTCACAGAGCTGCCATGAGGAAGCAAAGCATCATTATTGTTTCTTTCAGTTCTCGGCATAAAAGGAAGTAACACTTAATAAAAGCCATTGGCTGCAAGACTTCATGAGAGAGAGAGAGAGGCAGAGAGAGAGAACGAGCAGCATGCTGTGGAGAAGCAGGTGTGATTCATGAATAAACTGCACTTTGCAGCCCTGTAGGAGACTGATGAAACAAATAGAATTTCCCCAGACATGGATAATACAAGAACACCAGACACTTTTTCACAGGTAAAGGCAGAAAGTGTTACGGCTTGCGTGGAAGTGCTGCTTGTTGTGCGTAGCTGGAGATGGTTTATCAGAAGCTGGGAATGACTTTGTGCTTTATTGGCAAGGAATTTGCAGTAGGCTGTTTGATGTAATGGACTATTATGTGAAATGAGCTAGGACTGGACTCATATATCAGTGAGTGTTTGCAGAAGATGTGTAGGAGACAATATTTTTCTGTGCTTTATTCTTCCGAAAGTTGAAACGTGCGAAGTTTTCCTGATACGAGGAGAGAAAACCAGTCTTTCTCTTGCCGTGCTAGAGAGGATTTATTAACACTGTATATTATCTGTGCTAAAAATTTCCATAAGGTAATTGGAGGGGAGAAAAAGTGCTTTAGATTATAGGCAAAAGCAGTCTTTTGATAATCCTGCTGGAGTCTGAGGTGATTGATATGCCACAATTGAATATACATCAGCTTGCAGCACTATGGATTTGTCTGAGTGCCTGCCACACACAGAGACTTGGAGCATTCTGCTTGTTTCAATATTTGCATGTTTGGAAGTCTCTCACCTGGAGAATTGAGCAGTGGGAAGCTCCTCTCTGTCTGGGACAGCTGATGGGATTGGCAGAGGGAAAAGAAGGATTGCGTTGTGCGCAGGGCCTGAGTTCTCCTGGCTGGCAAGGTGTGAGGGTTTGGGAGGATCCAGCCCTGTTTGCATGGTTCCCCTTGTTCCTCAAACGTGAGAGGTTTGCTAGGGCAGGCTCTGGGAAACCCAGAGCAATCACACAGGCGAGGGGAAAACCTATTTATTGCTCTTTGGTTTGTCACAGGGGATGAAGGGCAGGAGCTGCCTCTGGTTACCCCCACACAGCACCAGCCCCCTGGGCCTGGCAAGGCTTTTGAGCAGGGCAGTGACAGGAGATCCAAAGACTGAATTCTTGAGCTTGACAGACAATGATTGCTCCACCTCAAGTAGTAGCACATGAGGTGTAATAATTGCAGCTCTTTCCTGGCGCTGCTCCTGGCTAGCAAAGCGAGGGCTGAGGAGGATCCAGCCCTGTTTTCGTGGTTCCCTTTGTTCCTCAAACATGAGAGATTTGCTAGGGCAGGCTGTGGTGGTGCTGGGGTGTCTTTGGAGAAGCCCTTGATGCCAGAGGGGTTGGAAAGGCACAAACCCAGCCCTGGAAGGGTTTTCCCTTTCCCTGCTGCCCGTGGCTGGTGTGTTTGTGGCTTGGCACAGATGCACAGACACGAGTGGCAGCCTATGAATCTCTGATCTTCCCTCTTGTGCTGCTGGGGAGAGAGAGAGGCAGACAGATGTGGAAACAACCAAATGTTTGCCACCAGAAAGGGCTTCACACGAATGAGAAGCAGCAAACAGGAAACCACGGCCAGATGGTGCCACTTTTCACTGACTTTCACTCTCCCAGGCCTGCAGTGAAGCACATGCACAAAGCTCAGCTTGTGCGAGCACCAAAATACCCCCAAAGCGAAACTGTGCCTGAGAAAAAACGGGTTTTAAACTTCTTGTGAACTCTTTCTAAAGGCTGACTCTGTGTCTTCCTGAGGCTTTTCATCCGAGTCTTCTGAGAGCTGATAAGATCATGGTGCAAGGTGGAATGGCTCTCAGACCTTTTGCTTTTCCACCCTCCTTTACTTTAATCAACTGCTTTAAAGTACTTTATCCCCATGGATTTCCTCTACAATTTTCATTAGATTTTTTCTTAAAGGCCACCTCTCATAGGTGATTGATTTTTCCCCCATTTTTTTTTTTTTTATTTGCCTGGTCTTTTCTGAGGTAGCTTAAAGTGGATTTGCACTGTATACTTACCAAGGGATCAATTCCATTTAAATGAGGCCAAATGATTCCATATTTTCTGATGTGTGTATTCATGAACATGTGCCCAGCCTTGGCAGCAGCTCTGGTCACCTGAGGGACAGGGATGAAGCACATCCTGAGGTGTCTTCCTCATCCCTCAGACAAAGGTGAAACCCCTCAGTTAAATTTCCTGTTCCTGAGGCATTTGGAGCTCCATGTGTCATGTTTCATTCTCAATATTGCCCAAATTCCCAAAATTGGGAGCACAGTGAATATTCCCAAGCCCTTTTTTCGAACAGAAATTATTTTCTGACTTCAAGGCCCAGCTTAAATTGATGTCCAGGTAACTGATCCTGAGGAATCTGCTCCTGCTTGGAAAACGTGGTGAATTTTTATAGGCAAGTATTCAGAACAGAGCAAAACCATTACACAGACAAAGATCATATCCTGCTAAACCTGCTGGAGTTTAGGAGAGGATGGATAATGAGAAATAGCCCCTTTTCACCTCAATGCTTTGCTTGGATGATTTATTAGCAAGCCAGAATCCTGGGGAAAGGAAAAGTCAGGTCAGAAGTGTTACACCAGCAGATGGATGCTCGTTGGGGCTTTTGTTTTGCAAGCTCTTAGCCCATGTTTTGATTAGAACATAATGAAGGGTTTGTTCATTAAGTGTTCCAGCTAATTAATGTGAAGCTCATGGAGACCCTGGATGCTCACTTAAACGTGCATGAAATCAGCGCTGCTTTCTCTCTGTTGCACTTCATACCTTTTGCTTAGCAGGTGCTGATGTGATTTAATAAACCTGCAGCATGATGAAATCTCTTGTTCAGCATTTAATAATTGTAGCAGCCCAGTTCTTGCTTGATACGAATCTTCCTGTTACAAGACATGAGGGCACAAGATGAGATTGTGAGCAGAAGGATGCATGTTTTCCTCCAAAATAATTGGATGTCACTGTTAAGTAGCCCAGCAATCTTTGTTTCTTCACAAAATTAATTTGACTATCATGTTAATAAGCAAATGTGATAATACTTGATACTCCTTATCACTGTGGATTATTTTAATTACCATCACTAAAGGCACAGAATGTTATTATTTTTGTAGCAAACTGAAATGCTCCTGTATGAGCCACCTTCTTTATTCTATTTCAGTCCATTTTGTAGCAGAGCATTTAAATTTTACCTCAGTACACTGAGAAATTGCTGGGTAAGTTCACACTCAAGTATTGTTTTGAAATCAAGTCTAATTTAAAATATCCAGGCCACAGACTGTGGTGATGCTGAGGCTGGTTCTGATAAAGCAGCACATGGTCCCTGAAGGAGATTTCCAGGGAGCATCTCTGCCTTGGAAATAAAAGCTCATAGGCTGGATGGAGTTTTCCAAAATTTTAAAATCTCTGACTGCCTCTTTCCCCTGGAGAAGCAGTGAAACCTTCTGTTCTTTGCAGGCTTGGACTGAATTAAAGCGCAAAACAAGTGTGCAAAATTTGGGTCAAACAAGGAGCATTTGTTTAATTCTTCTTAGAGATGTTTAGTGGTGGGAGACTCCATAATTTTCCCTGCATGGCTCAGTGTTATCCTTGTATTTTCCAAAAGTCTCAGCAGAACCTCTTTTACTGTGATTTATCCCGTATTTCTCCTCACCTCACCCCAGGGGGAGCCGCCTGCTCCTTCCCTTTGGGCAGCAGCTCTTTATGAACCTGCAGCCTGGGCCTGCCCCAGCCTTCCCCAGGCTCTGACATCCCAATCCTTCCTCCCTTCCCTCGTAAATCCCGTTTTCCCAAAGCTCCGATTGCTCTCATTGTCCTGAGCTGGACTCCTCCGACTCTTTTGTGGAGGCGTGGAAAACTTCACCCCCTATTCCAGCAGAATCCTTTGTCAGTGCTGAGCACTCTGTGTTTTGCCACTGTCTGGGATCCCCCCGAGGGAAATTCCCTTTTATTTCAACAGCACCATGTTGGGAACTGGTGTCACTTTGCAAGCTGCTCCAGCTTCTGGGTTTTTTCTGCACAAAATGTGTTTTTCAGCCAGTGCTTGTGAAGCTGGCAGTTCCTGCTGTACATCCTGATTTTTTTTTTTTTTCCTCCTGCTTGCTGAATTATAGATTATTGCTGCTCTCATTTGTCAAGGTTGTTTGGAATTTGAAGCCCCCTCGCAGTTCTTTCCACCTGCCCGTCAAAATCTGCAAATTTAATGAACATAATCTCCAGCCCTGCAGCAGATCACTGATGAAACAGTGAACAGCACAAAACGAAGTCAGTCTCCTGTGCAAGCAGCGCCACTCAATTTATCCTGAGTTTCCACAGTGAAATTACTTTCCAAGTGCCATTTCCTGACGAGTTCTCAGAGCTGTTGGAGCAGGAGGGTCCCTGCTGGTGATTGAGGGAAGATCTGAAGTGTTTGCCTCATGTGAGACCTATAAAGTGTCATTTTTTTCAAAGAGAATTTTAAGAAATGTCAAGGCTTTGAGATTCCTCAATATGGTGATATTTTCAGTACTGGAAATAGTTAAAATAGTTAAAATAGTTAAAATAGCCCATTGTGCTATGGGCATGTCACTGGGCACCAGTTTATATCTTCATATTTTTGAGAAGAATTCTTTGATATTTTTTATGTTGTTATAATCAATCACTCCATACCTTTATACCAGTAAGAAATAAATGACAATAAAATATCTTTGGGCTCCTCCAGCTCCTTCTGGAAGTGGGAGAATTTCCAGTGTTTTCAAGGAAATCAAGCTCCTGTTTGATGAATTCCTTCTTCTTTGAATAAATGTTGGCAGATACTATTCAGCCAGATATGGATCTGAAAAAAATAATGCCAAACATTATTACAGATGGATAATTTATTTGATGAATAGCAGCTCTGTTTGACAGATAATATTGCTCTGTCTCTAGGCCTGGCTACAAAAGATGGTATTGCCACACAAAAATACCACATCAGTCACCTGGATTGGCATTTCATGCAGATTAAAAGTGAAGACCCTTCAGATACCCTGGTCCTAGGAGAAAACCACTCCCCTGGAAATGTGTGGGAGCACTCAGCACATTTTGGGCCAAGTTCGAACCTGGTGGAAGCAAATAAATTAGGAGATGGAAGTTGATAACACCAAGCTGGAGCTTTAAGGCAATCCAGATTGTGTCTGTTTTCAAAATCACCTAAATGACAAGTTCAACACGCAGGCAGAGTGAAGTTCAGGCAGATTTATGCCCCAAAATGAATGAATTCTCTGTAAAGCCACAATTAACCCAGACCTGATCCTTTTCTCCTGGGCTGAGCCCATTCCAGCAATACTTCCACAGTGTGGAGACTCCATGCAGACCCTCTGGAGGATCCTTTCAGGGCCTCCCGTGGGGCTGTGCTGGGGAGATGGGGAGAGGCAGGAAGGCCTGGGAGGGTCATGTGTGGGGCACTGTTGGCAGCTGCCCCAGAACAATCCAGAAACCTCCTCCCTCACCTCCAAACACATTTCATTCCAGGCCAAAAATATGAAAACCTCACCTCTCCTTCCAGAGAATGTCTGGAGCCCCACGCTCTTCCTTCAATTGTGAATTCTTTCAAACCACTTGTGTGGCTCGAACTGAATTTGGGGTGGGTGATGAAAATTTAATCTGTTTTAAACAAGCTGCTCTGAGCTGGCAGGTGAGTGAGGTCATTATTAACACAATCTCATGTATTTCCTTAATGGGCCTGCTTTATAATAGAAGAATTTACATTTTTTTCTAAGTTTTGTTATTCAGTCTTGTATAAATCATTCGGTTTGGTTGCTCCAGTCACATTTTATTAGGCAATATAGCACAGACTGGCTTAGTGGCATTTTGGTGGATAATATGACAAATTTCGTTATTTTTTAAGAAAAATATAACCAAAACAAACACATTTTAAAAATTGTGTCACGCTGAGAGAAAAGCCCCAGAGACACAAGATGATAAAGGTCAGGATCTGATACTGAAGTCTTGTTTGCAAGTAAAAATACCATGAAACATGTGATTGTCAACAACTTAAGTGAGCCAGACAGACTCCTGACAAATAATTCTGACAGTTCTCATGAGCTGAAAAGTGCCTTTTTTGCCTCTCTTGGCTTTGGAAATGCTCCCCTCCTGCTTACAGATGTGCGGAGGGTTAAGAGAGGTGTAAAACAACCAGGTGCTATTAAAAATAACCTGCCCCAAGCAGTGCCTTTTGTCTGCTCCTTGGGAGTGGATTCTCTATCAGGGGTCTGACTTCCTAACCAACCTTCCCGAATTTAAATGCACAGAATGATTTGTTTCTCTTTTGCAAACACTTTTTTCCCTCGTCCATTATTAAGCTAATTAAGACACGTTCCCTGTTGCTTTCAACCTTCCTGCTCCTTCCCAACCCTCCTGGTCCCTTCCCAACCCTCCTGCCCATTCCCAAGCCTCCTGGCCTCTTCCCAACCCTCCTGG
>VZRR01009936.1:199137-231844 GCA_013398015.1 Oreocharis arfaki | reverse complement strand
TCCCCCCCCCCCCCCTCTTCGCCCCTCGCCACCCCTCCTGTCCCCTTCCCAACCTTCCTGGTCCCTTCCCAACCTTCTCAACCCTTCCCAACCTTCCTGCTTCTTCCCAACCTTCCTGCTCCTTCCCAACCCTCCTGCTTCTTCCCATCCCTCCCGCCCCTTCCCAACCTTCTTGCTCCTTCCCAACCTTCCTGCCCCTTCCCAGCCCTCCTGTCCTTTCCTTGCTCCTGCACAGCCTGGGCTGGGCTCTGCACCTGGATGTCCCCCTGGAGAGTTTGAAAAGAATGCTTGCAGAGCAAGATTTTCCTGTGATAAATCTCTCCTGGTGGCGAAGCCGTTCTCAGGGCATGGGGAATGTTGGATGTGGGAGCCAGATGAGTCTGGATAAAAAAAATTAAAGTTCCTGAGCTCTGCCTGTGAAACCTCCAGGCTCCTCCCGAATTCGCAGCTCTGCTGCTGTTGGGGAATGGATGTCACACACGGGGACTCTTTGCTCTGTCTCAAAGGAAGTTGTTTATTCCCCTGCAAAGCCCGTGGCAGTGCCTTGCCAGTGCTGTGGCAGCTGCAGCTCTGCGTTCCCAGTGCCTCCCCTCGCCTTTTTCCTTTGCTTGATTCCTGTTTGCCACTGCAGCCACACCTGCTGCACTCGGGAGCGACAGAAATTTGTGTGTGAGTTCACTGGCAGCTCAACCTCCTGTTTTGGTGAGAAAAAGGGGAAGTGCAACGCTGGCTTTTCATGTGCTTCTCTAAGTCCCCATGGCAGCTGCACCTCCTCCTACCAACAGCAGTTTGCCCCCTCTTCACCCTGAAAATTTCAAACGCTCCTGATTTCTCTTTCATGTTGTCTTGCATGCAGGACTTTACACCCAGGATGAGACAGGCTCCCATGCAAAATTGATGTTTTCACTTCTTGCCAGGGTTTTCTAACTCAAAAACGTTTCCCCCTGGCAGTTCTGTCTCCAGATATTACCACCACATCCTCTAAAGTTGTAAAAGCCCCTGTATATTTGATATCTTGTGGACTTTCACCGGGTTTCAAAGGGAGATTATATTTGCTGGGCAGGTTGTCAGTAGGACATAAAATATGAATGAAATTGTAATTTTATGGCCGCTACCGTGGCTGTGTCACGAGCACTCTGTATCCTCCGTAGCCAGATGAAAAACCAGTCTCTAAAAACACTTGATTGACTTTTTTTTTTTTTCCCCCCAGTTAAGCCAGGAAAAAATCGTCAAAATTATGAACATGGTGAAAAATAAAGAAGTGAGCATTGAAGGAGCTCTGCATTTGGCACAGAAGGAGGTGTATGCTGAAAAGGTAAGGCCACTCCTTTGATGTATTTTGTAATATAGTCAGAGGTTCTGGAGGGCCCTGCTGAGATGAGGAGCGTGTCTGGATTGCTGTTGAGGATACAACCCTGGCTTGGGAATCACAAACAGCCCAGTTCATGACCAAACAGGACGGGCACGACTGGCTGGTGCTGCCTGTGTCCTGTGGGATGGATATTCCATGGGGATGCTGCGGCTGCACTGATGGCATTACCTGGATTAAGGAGTTCCAATCCATACAAGGGCTGTTATTCTGAGTGCTGCACCAAGCACTGGATTAATGAATGTGGGGCAGAATCACAGAACTGCAGGATCACGAGATGGTTTGGGTTGGAAGGGACCTTAAAGCTCATCTTGTTCCACCTCCCTGCACCTCCCACTACCCCAGGATGCTCCAAGCCCCGTCCAGCCTGGCCTGGAAAATTTCCAGGGATGGGGAATCCACAGCTTCTCTTTTCCAGGGCATCAGCACCCTCTTAGCAAAGAATTTCTTCCTCATATTTAATCCAAACCGGCTCTGTGTCAGTGTGAAGCCATTCCCCCTTTGTCCTTGTGAATAATCTCTCTCCCCATCTTCGTTAACTTGATTAACCAAGGTCAGGAGGATTCTTCCATCCGTCTCCATGTGGAATTCTCCTGCCAAACCTCCAGTGCTGTTTCTGTTCACAGAGAGAGATTTCACCTGAGAACAGCTGGATTTGGGTGGCCAAACATTATCCCCGTGTGGGATGTGTGGCTGACTGCTGTTCTGTTTTCCAGGACCCACAGGATTTGTTAACTGGCTCACAATTTAACTTCATTATCTACAAATACAAACACTACCGCTGGCAGAAACGGATTTTGCAGGTAACTTTAAAAATCCTCACTTTTGGTGCAGTGCATAAAAATGTGTTAAAGAAAACTTGTGTCAACAACACCTGGTGGTGATTTCCTGCTTCCATGAAGTCGAGGACAAAAATTTCATGTTTTTTTTCTTGGATTTCACTTAAACTTCTTGTAGTTTGGACGAAATTTGATAAGGAGCAAGTCCAAATCATGCACGCTACAGGGTGGTTTTTATTTGCTACATCTTAACTGTACAAAGTATAATTTTTCCAGCAATATCCACCATTTTTGGAATTAAAAAATTATTTGTTTAGACATAAAGTGGGAAAATGGAGAGAGGTGTAGTAGCTGTGGAAGTTATCAGTCTGGGCATCTGGGTTGGTTTAATTTCAATTCTCCAATTAGCAGCAGCCTTCAAAAGTCAGAGATACTCGTGAGAAAAGTTCTGCTCTGGAAGTTTCCTGCCAATGACAGGACAGAGGGAAAGGCCAAAGAGTGGGAGTTTGGTTGTGTGGTCTGCATGTACAAGCTTTTAACTTTTAAACTTTTAACTTAGAATTGCATTTCAGTGCTGGGCAGAGATTGAAGGAGTGAGGAGTTAAATGAGTGGTCCTGCCATTATTCTGTGCTGAAGGGGAAGTTTCTGTGCTGGCTTTTGTGGGACAAGGAGAATTTCCAAAGAAGCAACATTTCAGAGTGATAAATTGATGCATATTCATCAAAAGAGACGTGTGGAAACACAGCTTGCAAGGAATATCTGTTTGCTTTGTGACTGAAACAAACACTGGGCAGCATCTTGATGGCGGAATGTCATTTTTTAATTCAATTTATTCTGGTCTTTCCTCTAAACGCCTTCACGTGGTAATACTGCGATGCTGCCTTTGCCTTTCTACAAAGATGGCCTCAAGTGATGAAGAATTTTCTATTGCAGCTCGATTTCAACACCAGGACCATTTTTAACATTGAGAAGGGAATCATTAAGAAGCAGTTCCCTTTCTCACAAGTCAAAGGCTGCGAGGACGCTGAGAGGAGGCGCTTCAGCATCGTGTTCCACGGGAGGCAGGATTATGAGCTGGAGGCTGTGTCCCTTGATGACAAAAGGAAGGTGAGCTTGTGAAAAACCCCAGACATTGCTGTAAATCCCAGTTGGGGGGTGGTGGCACCCAGCAGGCCCCAGGCATTGCCGGGCATTGTGCAGGCAGGGAAGGAGGGATGTCTGCATCCCGCGGGTGTTGGGCACGGAACAAAGGGAATGTGAGCTCAGGATGAAGTTCGGCCTCAGGGTTTTGGCACAGTTCATAGGACTGGGCAGGGAAAGGCAGCTCAAGATGAGATGTGAGAGTGAGGGCAGTTCTGCTGCCACACCTGGGATGGAACTGCTCTGGGAGTTTTGTTTTTTCCAGACAAAACTGCTGATGTACGCGGCTGGATCCCAGTTGGAACTTTCTAAGCACTTTTTGTTCTCTGTATAAGATATTTCTTAAAATGCCTGATTTTAAGGATGAAGGAGGATTGTCCTCACACTAAGAAAAGAGCCAGTGGTTCATCTTTGACCATTGTCGGGGATTTTCAGCTGAATCAATCGAGTGCTGCTTGGGCTTGAACTGAGCTGAACAGAAACTGTGTCCTAGACTGCTTTGTATATGAATTTAAAAAGTTGTGTTTTACAGTAACCCCTCCAGGATAAAATTACATTCTCCTTCCACTGACAGGTTTGGAATTGTGGGCATAAAACCAAATTGCTGTTCAGTAGTTTTTGCATCATAGAAAGACTTGAGTTATTTTATGTTGATTTATTTTACCTATTTGACCGTGGCTTTGTACTTGTAAAATTCAACTATGGAAGGGAATGAACATGGAAATTCAAGGGAACGAACATGGAAAGTATTTTTTCTCTGCTGCCACTTGTTATCTAGATGATCTACCTGCTGAGCAGAGTCATACAGAGCAATTCTTACAAGAGACCAGCAGAGCCCTGCTCTGGGAGACCTGCAGGATGTGATGTGATCCACGAAGGGCTGCTGGATTTGCAGCAGAACACTTTAACCTCCACTGAATGGGTGAAGTATGAACTCTGGATTCTGTTAAAATTTCTGATAGCTGCATTAAGATTTTATTGAGCTGATCATTATTTAGTTTCTTATTGAAGTGTAAAGGTAGATGCCAAATCTGCCAAATGAAAGCATTGCAGTGAGCTGTCAGTGCAGTAGTGGCACCCAAAAATCCAAAGTTGTGGTGTGATCTGGAGCCTGCTGGGAGCGTTGGCAACACAAATCTCTAACGGTGATGGTGCTCAGAAAAATTTTGATGCCGGGACTTTGTTTCTCTCTTGGTTTTTCCCTCCTTTTTCAGTCATGCAATGGTTTCCCATGGTTTGCTCCCCATTCTGCAAACAAACCACCCTTCCCTGAGACAGCTCCTAAAACACCTGAAAATTTCTTACACCATCAAAGGAGAGAGAGAGAGAGGAAAAAAAATTCTGTCTAGCAAAACCTAATGAGAAAACATTCCCATTGTAATTATCTGCACAGGGCAATTATCTCAAAAGACTTCACAGTTCACAGAAAATGATTTTAATTGCTTTTGAAAGGCTACCACTGTATGTCTTGTAAACGCTATCCTCAAGTGTCTCCAGGATTTGTTACCTTGCAACGCTGAACGGGTTTGTTAACAAACAAAAATTGATTTTTATTTATCTCGTGAAGCAAAGCCCTTGTTGTTTTCTTCTTGATATTAATCCTCTCTCTTTCTCCTTGGTTTTTTTTTTTTTTTGGCAAAGTAAGTGATGGTGGAAGCATCTGGAGATCCGATTAAACCATAAGTCCCTGCCTTGAAGAGAGGAGAGATCAATATAAATGCCAGCTCCATTAAACAATTCTTATCACTTCCACTGTTTGTGTGCGAATAGATGCAATTTATGTTTTATGTTTAATTTGTTCTGGAGCAGCTAAACTTATTTAAATTCCTCATAGAACACCTTAATCAACCAGCCACACCTTGAAGAGAGAGGGGAGGGAAAGAGAGGCTTGGTAGAACTGCCAGAATGATAAGGAAAGCAGAAACCTTCCCGAAAAATGAGGAGGCGAAAGCTTAAATAAGAATAAAACTCACATAGAGTAAAGCCCAGCCTGTTGTTGTAAAGACCAGGGCAAAATTCCAGAGGAGAGGCTGAAACAGAGGATTCTGCTGGAATGGAAGCTCTGCATGCTCAGGCGACTTCTTCCAGAGTTAATTATGATTTAAAGAGCTTTTCCCCAAATTTTTCCACATTCACTCCTGCTGGAAGCCCTCGAGAGCAGAATTCTTTGACTCTTTCCTGCCATTCCTGGGAATGAGGGAGGCCAGGATGAGTTCCCGTGGAGTAACAGGATTTCCAAGAGAGAGGGGTGCTGGATAATGGACTGGGAACTAAATTTGGTGATTTGTTTATGGCCTGGTGGGGTGAAACGTGGAAGGCACAGAAACTCTGAAGCCTTGTCACGTCACGCACTGCTCGGTCACACGGTGCATTCCTTCAACAGCTCAGAGACCCAAAGATCCACCACCCCAAATAAACAAGAGGAGTAAATGGAGAAGGGGGGACAGAGCATCGCTAAAAAATTAACAGGACTTGGATGATTTTTAATTGATGGGCAGGTTTTGGTTTCAGCTCTCACTGGGCATGGCAGGCTGTTCAGATTTTATGTCACGCTGTATTTAGGTGTCAGATGAGAACAAGAAACTCTGAAACAAGAACATCCCAAAGATTTTATGCTTGACTATTGATATTTTTGACTGTTCCATGGAGGACGCTGTAAAAACGTGGAGATTTATCGACCCTAGAAAGTGCTTTAACAAGGGCCAGGCTGTGTAAATAAGAAGTCAGTGAAGAACGAGCTGTGTCTCCATCTCTTGTCCTTCAGGTGCTTGGCACAGCTGCGGGAAGGAGAACTGGCTTTGTACTGCGTTGGGCTGGGGGGCAGGAGCCAGCCTGCAGCCCCTGCCACAGCCACCGTTCCTCTGTGTGCTGGGAGCGTGGGTGTCAGAGGGGAGGATGGCTGCAGCACCTTCTCGCTGCACACCAGAGATCACCATTTTCTGTAAGTACAGCTGGTAATTCAGGATTTGTTAAAGCGGAATTGCTGCAAACAGGGTCGGGCAGCAGAGGGTCTCAGTGTCCCGGGATAAAATAACAACACAGGAGAAATGAGGCCACCAGAATTACTTAGATTACCCCTCCCATTGCTCTGCAGAGATTTGATGAGGATTTTCAGGAGGAACCTGAAGTGGAACTGAGCTGATCCGTAGCAATCCTGCCCAGAGCAGCTCGTGGAGCTGTCCAGTCAGGAGCCAGGGAGGAGGTGCCTCGTTCAGCCCCTGGGACAGATGTGAGCAGGTTCTGAGTGCCTGTTCCCCCCAGCCAGGTGTAACACACTGCTCCCTCCCCAGCCTGGAGGGGAGGGATAACTGCAGAGCCAACACATGGCAGAACCTCAGCTCTCCAACCTCAAACCCGTGAGCAATTAACTCTGACAAGGTCAGACCAGCAGCACTGGGCTCCTCTGACAAGTGCAGGTGTTGAACATCACTCTGCCCAAACCAGGAATCTCCGTGTTGGGCAGGATGTTATTGACACTCCCTGGTGTTTACAGAGGGCATTCTTCACTTCCAGGTTCCGGATACCCCTCACTGTCCAGAACACCAGGCCAGAGGCTGCTGGCAGGCTGCAGAGTGAGTGGGTGTCTCTCCTAGAAAGGCTCTGCCAGCCGGGCAGCGGTGCCTCCCTGCCCCGGGAGGGCTCTCAAGGATGCAGCTCCCCCGAAGCTGATTATGAGGAATTTATTGTGCCTCTGAACGAGCAGAAAGAGGACACTCCCCACTCGGGTGGGAGTCCTGCAAGGAGCAGCCTGAGCAAGCCTGCAGAGGGGGAGGCAGCCCCAGCCCCAGCAGCAGCTCTGCCACCTCCCACGGGCAGGGCAGAGGTTCCACCAGCCCCACCTGCCCTCCCACAGCCCTGCAGCCTCTCTCCAGCAGCAAAGAGAACCAAAGCCTTCCACTGGGATGTTGTTCCTTGTGACAAGGTGAGGATGAAACTGATGGGAGCTGTTAAAGGAAAAAAAAAACCCATCAATATTGGATCCTGTATGGATAGTTATAAAAATCCAGCTGTGCCACAAAACGACCTGGATGCCCTTCTCCGGGTTTGGATGGAACAAAGGGCCTCTGTTCTTCTGGCTTTCTGTTTACCCTGTGTCCCTCCTGTATTTTTAGATTCAAAAATCTGTCTGGGGATCATGTGACCCATGCAAGAGAAAAATAGATGTGTGCAGGCTCTGCGAGCAGTTCCAGATCCAGGACACGGCAGTGCTTTTGGGCAGTGAGCCCTCAGTGAATCAGCACATCCTGCTGGATAGAAAAGTTGCACATAACTTCAGTAAGTGGATAACGAGGGCTCTGTGCTCCTCTCTGGAAGCCTGGGCTGAGCTCTGCCTGCATTTGCTGTTTGTGCTTTCTGCCGTCCCGTAGGCAGTGGGGCAAGTGTTCCATGAGCTTGTGTGGAAATCATCTTTTAATTCAGTGCTTCTCTCTTTATAAAAAACGACCCCATGGCTCAGTTGTTCCAAACATGCTCCTTGATGCTGTAGAGATGAACCCCCAAGCTGCTTCTCTTCCACAAACCTGGATGTGCCGCTGAGCTGAGGTGCTGCTCCCTCGGGGCAGAAGGCTAAAATCATCCATGACACCTGGGAAATCGATTTCAGCCTCTGCCTTCAAAGGCTTTTCAAATTTTGTGGGCTGCAAAGTCAGCAGGAGCAGGCTGGGAGGCAGAGCTGTGAGTGCCGTGCTGCAGTGGGGTCAAGAAATCCCTGTAGGGGGAGGGAGGTTGGTGTGAGGAGCCTTTGGGGCAGCTCCAGGGCAGGCCACAGGAATTCCCGGCTTTTCCCTGGCCGAGGGCTCAGGCTGCACGCAGGATCCTGCTCTGGAACAGAACCCTCTGCTCCCATATCTCAGGTGGGATTCCACCAAAAGCCTGACCTAGAACAGCCTTTCAGAGCTGATGAAGCAGCTCAACACCCTGGGCTTCCTAATAAAATATTGTAAAGGGCTTTCAGTTCCTTTGAGGAGGAGTGGTAGAAATTAAAGGAGCAGGAGTAATTGTTCTTCAGGAGATCACTCTGATTTCTGTTACAAAGATGCCTTTCCAAAAAATTTCTGTAACCTAGAGATGCTTTAAGAAGTGCTAAATGTGTAAGGAATTTGGGGCAGTCAGTTCTGTATTTTTAATGATTTCATCTTGATGGATATGAATAACAAAAATGTATTTTGGAGAGCGTGTAGAGTTTTAATTGGGAAATGTAAATGGAGATAACTTGGAATGATTGCATCCCTTGACTAACAATTTGAAGGGTTAAAAGGAAGAGTGAGAGGAAAGTGCTGTTGCAGATAAAAGAACCTTGTAATAGCACTTTTATCTACTAAATTATTGCAGTTTCTTTGAGGAAATGTCTTTCTTTTGCTTTGCAAATTGCACCATTCCTCCTTTTGATCCCGTTCCTCTTACAACGTTTTTCACTGGGACGTTCTACATCCGTTTCTTAATCTCATCCTCATCAGTGAGAGTTTTGGCATATCCTTATTATAACGGACATGACTTAGATCAAAAGTTAAATTGATCCTGAGAATTCTGATTAATCTTCCTGCAAACCACGGCCCTTAAATTAATGAATTAAAAGACGAAGCTCCAAAATGCCAGGAGGTTAAAAATTCTGGAGATTTTGAGTGGAGTTGTGAACACCACAGGAAAATGGGAGTTCTGAGAGATCTCCACACTGAACTCAAGAGCAATGTAGGAGAAAACACAAATAAAAGCTAAGTTCTCTAATGGATACTTGTTGAAAAAAGAAATTTCTGCCACACAGGGAGCAAGTACCAATAAGGGACCAGAAAATCATCCTCAGATTTGTTTCTCCTTGACTACTGCTATGTAAACTTAAAGAAAATACAAAGACTGAGTTTTTGCTTTAGGATACCAGCTCCGAAATATTTTGGTGGTTTTTTTCCTGTTTGGTTGGGGTTTTTCTTGTTTCATTTCAAAATCTGCTAAATTCAGATGAGATACTTTAGTGATTTTCCTTCCCTCCAAGTAACCCAAGAACCCTTTTTCTCCAGACATTTTTCTTAAAAGTTTCCGTATAAAACCGAGCGAGCTGAAGGAAAAACTGTACATCATCCACGAGGAGAGTGGTGGGCTTACAGATGAGCAGATTACAGCACTGAGAAGGTAATTTTTTGGGGGGGAATCGTTTGGTTTGGGGACCTTTTGGAGAAGGCAGAATCTTCTGCAAATGGTGTGGAGTTTGGAAAGTTGGTCTGGAGAGGAGGAAGGCTGACAAGTGTTAAAGGAGCTTTATGGGATGATGGGATATTGGGAATATTTGTGTGTCTGAGTGGCAGAGATTTGGGGGTTTAAAGCAGAGTGCAGATTTCTGTAGCTTTGACAAGACTGAACAGATTTCAGGAGTTTAAGCAAACTATTGGCGAGTGAAATTCACAGGAACTGGATTTTATCTTTCTGAATAGTTTAAGACACAGAAAGAAAGGAAAGAAGTGGGATCCTGGAGTGGGATCTGTTCCACATCCCAGCCTCCATGTGATACTTGGACCATTTTAATAAACGTTTTTATATTCGAGGCTTGGCATGAAACTGTTTCTTACTTCAAAATGAGACAAGAAAATGAGTGTTTTGCTAAAGAAAACTGAGGAAAAGAAGACACTGACAAAGAAAGTGAGGAAATAAATATTTGATGTTTCTGCTTCTCGTTGAGTCTGTTGAATTTTGGCCCTGACATCCTGATCTGAAACAGTAATTTTGAAATCTTCAGGGTCATGCCTGTACTTGGGGAGTGATGTGAGCTGGAAGAACATGGGATTAATGCCATTCTGCAGGATGGCTTGTGAAGGATGAGGGGCCATGGGCAGGACACGGGGTATTTAAATGTTTTTTATGATCTGGAGGGTGTGTCCTTGCTGCCCCAGGGCTCTCCCAGTTAAACCCAAATTAGGATCTGGTGGAAGGTGCGTGGCTCCACTGAGGGGCTGCTCAAAATCTGGCCATAAAGGCTCAATGAAAACAGAAATATCTTATCACAGAGCTGGAACTGGGCAGGGAATACCTGCAGGGAAAGGTCTTGGACATCGAGGTGCTCTCCAGTGACACAGGGCTGCTTCTGGAAAGGCAAAGGGGAAGGAGATTTCTCCAGCCCCATTTCCCAGGGCATCCCCTGCTCCCACCTGGCTTCAAAGGGAAGCGCTGACCCCACTCTGCTGCTCAGGATTCAGCCCAGGATCTCCAGGCCACTGGAATTGCTGTGACATCACTGAGTTATGGCATCTGGGCTCTTTGCCANAATGGTGGCAATGGAGCTTGAAATATCATATTTTTTTTTCCTTGAAGTCTTTCTTTGATGGCAATAATGCTGAGGGAATATTGCCAGCAGTGGAATGCGGAAGGGATATTGATTGTTATGTTGCTGTGTGTTATATAATTTCAAGGATTCAAGCGATGCTATCTGGCTTCAAGGATTCTGTCCCTGGGATTATTATTTAGTGCCAAAATCGAGGAATCCATGTGCAAATCTTGCACTGAAAGGAAGATACTTCATTTTCCACCCCAAGAGTTCTAAGTATGACCGAGACAGCTGAGATGTGTCTCAGAATGAAGGCTTGGATTCCCGAGGCAGAGGAAAATCGAAGGAGCAGACAGGAATTCTCATGGAGCATCAGCACTCCCCAGGTGCTCTGTGGGGGATTTGTCACAGCACAAGGAGGACACTCAGCACTTCTGGAGACCTTTCCACTCGATTTAGGTGTCACAGGGGGGAATTTGGCCTTTGAGAGCTGTGGCCTCCAGTTAATTGAGAACCCGTGGGCAGGACAGGCGTTCAAACAGGACAGTCCAGGGCTGGAAAATCCTCTCTGCGCACATTGTGCCTGTCAGAGTGTCTGAGCCTGGGCAGAATGTCTGAATCCTACTTCTGGAGAGTGAAAAACACTGAAAGTCCAACCCCAGATTGCCGTGACCAGGGAGCAGAGTGTCCTGCTCATCATCCAGTGGGAGTGGTGGGACATTATTGGAAGCTTCGAGACTGAATTTGACATGGAAACCTCCCCATCATTCCCTGAATGATTCTTTACCCTCATGTCTTAATAGCAAAGCACTCCCTGTCTCTCTAAACTTAATTTTTTTTTTCAGAGAAATGGGAGTTTTTTCAGTGTGCAAATTCCATTAGAGCTGCATTCGTGTAAGAAGATATTTATGGGATGCATTCCCGTGTTTTTGTGCCTCCTTTCTCATGGCTCCCGTTGTTTAATGCTTCAAGCTTTAAACCTTCCAGATAATCTGTTAGTTCCATTTTCTGTGCATAATGCAGATGAACAATTTTATGGGGTATCAGACCTCTGATTAGCTGAAGATGTTTGCTGTCGCCTTTTAAAATACATTCTGTGAATTTGCTTAAAAACCCAAATTATTTTTAATGATGAATAAGCACCCTTTCGTTTGCCAACAGCTAACTTAATTTTAAATGAAAATTCAATTTTTTTTCCCTGATGGTGAAGTGTGCTGAAAGGATTACGTTGTAATCTGCTTTAACACAGGTGGAATAATTCAAACCCCAGCAATTTTGCGATTGAAATGTCATATTAATTATTGACAACAGCAAAATAAATCTTACTGTTTGCCCCGTGTTTAACGTGCTAAAATATTTGCTTTCTTTTTTCCATATTTGAGTAAATTTCCTGACTTTCAATGGAAATGTATAGCTATGGCCGTGAATGTTTAATCACTCTTGCTGCGAATTTAGGAGGCTGTTTGAAGAGAAAGAGAAGAGAGTAGACCTGAATACTTATTTCAGCTTCTTTACACTCCTCATATGTGAGCTGTGCCATCGATTCCATTTTTCTTGAGAAACGCTGAATTCCCCCAGCGATCCCTCAGACTGGCAGGAAGATTTCCAAAGGAAGGGAGCTGAGGGGCTGTGTTTGTTTTTCCGAGTGGAAGCGTGTCTGAAGACATCCATTTCCTAAAAATCTGCGGCCCTGGAGGATATTCTGTGACCTTGTGTGGAAGGGAGGAAGCTGTGGGCCTGTGTTTTGTACTGTCACTATTTCAGCAAGTGAAAAACCCAATGAAAATCAGGGTGAAGGAGAGAAACACCCCCAGGGTGGGGTTGTTGGGGGGTCTGTGCAGGGCCAGGACGGACTGGATGATCCTTGTGGGTCCCTTCCAGCTCAGGAGATTCTGTGATTCTGTGATATCAGAGATGAGAAATGGATGCAGCCTCTTTGCAAGTCAGGGCCTGGACTCGTCTGTCTCATGGTTTTGCCTTTTCTAAAGTATTCTGTCACTGTAAATTGTCTGTACAGCTGCAGGGGAATGTTCTGGCTGTTCTTTTCCTCAGGTTCATGTAAGCATTTCCAGGTTCCCAGAGGTATCTGCAGATCCGTTTTGCTTTCTGTCTCACGGGTGATTCAAATGCCCACAAAGGATAGAGAATTATAATGAAACACACAAACCACACAAAACGTAGGGAATTCCAGCGCAAGGAATGGAATAATTATTTCATCGGGATACAGAAGGAAGAGGAAGAGGACATCTAATTTTAATTTTCTCTTTACAGATATTTGCCCACACCCAAAGATGCAGAAAGGTACCTGTCCTTCAAGGGGTCTTGCTCAGAGCTGCACGTGGTTGACCAGTTTATGTTAGAGGTGAGGAGTTTCGACATTAAAAGACAACATGTCCTATTTTTAGGACATTCTCCAAGCTAAAACCACCACAAGAAGCTGTTGTTTAGAACTTAAATTTCCAATCTCACCCTGAACCAGTACGAGAGGATTATTCTGATGGAGAGTTGAGATGGGAAGATAACAAGCAGAGGACTACTGATCCCTTTGTGTCTCTGAGTCACACTCCCTCCTCTTCCTCCAGAGTAGGAGCTACTTTATCCTGAGCTAGATTCCCAAAATCTGTAAAATTATATGCATTTAACTATTTTTGCTCACAAGGAAGGATTGCAATTGATTTTAAGAATGTGTGCCCTAGGAGCATGCAGTGAATTTGCAGGCATGTGCCAGAGCGTATCCACAGGATTAGACCCAGAATAAAATGAATAAACGAGCACAGAAATGAGGAAAACAATGGCACAGCTGAATTGCTCCATAAATTATTAAAGATTTATGCATGTTTTGGTGTAAATGTGAGTTTTGATTGCTGCTCTGTTCAATTCTGTGCAGATGTGTAAAATCCCTCAGCTGGGCCAGAGGCTGGATCTCCTGCTCAGTGTCCGTGAGCTCCCCGAGAGCATCAGAGACCTGGAGCCTGTGAGTAACAGGAGCCTTCATGGTGTGTTTGTGATCAGCATCTCTCAGTTTGATAAGAGAGGCCCAAATCACCTCAGTGCAGATTTCAAAGATTTGTAGTTGAAGAGGATTATTTTTGGAGTTTTTTTCCTTTTTGTTTTTTTAATATGTGCCTTTAATATCATCCTTATTCCACCAAGGTTCGAGATAATGAGCCTGGCAGTAGCATAGACGTCCACAAAAGAGGGAGAAAAGAACAGGAAAAGATCTTCAAAATTTTCTTTGGTGCTGTTAAACTTTCCTCCTCCTTTGGCCAGTGAGGAGAGACAAGTGAAATTCACCATTAAAATTCCATTCCCTTTGTGGGGAGGGTCCTGCCCCATGAGCTGAAGGAATCTAAGACGTGGGGGAAGTTTGTTTGACAAATCTCAGAGAGATTTATTATTTCCTGAAGACTGAAGGAGCTGTTCCCCCTAAGGATTACAGCTCTGCTCTGAAATTTTTGGGAATCAGAGCTCGAGTCCCTCTCTGCCTTTTTCCAGGAGGACCTGAGGGTGGGGGGATGCAAATAAAGCAGTGCCAGTCTCGTGACTGGAACCTGCTGCTCCAAGCCATGCCTTACCTGCCAGGTTTTGCCCATGCTTTGATTCAAAACAAGGATTTCCACACCATGAAAATGTTTCAGAGGTTTTGCCCTCGTTCTGCATGGGAATGAAAACAAAATGTGGGAGCTCTCTGAGACCAAGTTGTTGTCCTTTGTCTGGCTGTGATTAAAACCAGAGTAACAGTGAGGGAAGCTCGGAGGAGGAGCAGATGGAAAGCACAGGGGAGATGCAGAGATTCCTGACCCTGCCTGGTGCAGTTACACCTTTGCTGTCCTCCACTGAAGCCAAATATTGAATATTTAGAAGCTATTTTATGCACTGTTTGCTTTGATGGTTATTTAATGTTCACCGAAGAGCTAATTAGTGTCTAAGTATGTTCTTATGCACACTAACACCTATTTTTAAACCACAGAATATGCACCTAAAATCCTATGGGGCAATGGGAATATTGGCTTTCAGCACCCTCTGGCCCTGAGATGTGCTGTAAATGCTTTAACAATGGCTTTCAGCTCTCCCATGTTCTTCATCCTCTCCCTGTTTTTAAATTGGTGTGTTGGTGACTGATGAAAAGAGGTGTGGTGCTAAAAAACCCCCAAATTTTCTAACTGAGAACAAAACCATCTCTTGTGCCTAAAGCCCTGGAAGGGAGGTGGCTTCCCTGGGAAAAATGAATTACACTGAGTTTGGGCACAGGAAATTATTCTTCTTCCTTGTGGGGAAGCTGTGCTAAGAATTTTGATAAGAGCATCGAGCTGGTGTAAAGAGAAGGGAGGGAGGTGAAGGATGGAGCTCCAGACTCTGCTTCCCCTGACCCCTGAAATTTGGGCAAGCAAACAACAAAACACATTCTGTGCACAGGAGGCCACAGCTGTTCTGGCAGCCACAAAGGGTGTGACTCCTTTTGGGGTGGCTGTGCCAACACAGCCTCCTCTTGGGCGAGTTTGAGCTGGGCCTTGCTGAAAGCCCCTGAGGGGTTTGGACAGAGTGGCACCCTTGGGCTGAGGGGTGACTTCGGGTGGGGACAGCGAGGGGAAGGCACAGACACCATGGATTTCCCCCATTTCCAGTCCGTCTGAGGGCAGGTTTGTGTGTTCCAGCTGATAATCCAGAAAATCCAAGCGAGCAAGCAGCTGCAATCCAGCCAAAAGTTTGTTGCTGTCTTGGAGTACATTTTAGCCATGGGGAACTATCTGAACGAAAAAGCTGGGAAAGAGCTGGCTAAAGGATTCCGACTGTCATCTCTGGCCAAAGTGAGTAAATATTTTCTTGTAATTAAAATCGTCGCATTCTAAGGTTTGTTAGCCGCTAATATTGACTCAGAACGTGGAGAGAGGCCATAGTTCCTAATGAGGAGCTAACGTTTTGCCACCTGCCCTTGGTTCCACGAGAACAAAATCCTGTTTAACAATGAATTCTTTCATGTCGGTGATAACGAGCTGTGTTTCCCCGTTCCAGGCAGCAGCACTGGCTTTGTGGTGCTGAATACGCCGTGTCCCTAATGAGGTGGAACATCAAAATTTTGGGCTCTGATGCTAAAATCCCGTGGCACGAGGGCTTCTCTGAGCTGCAGGCCCTGGTTAGACACGAGTTTAGATTAAGTGCATTTTGCAGGTTTTTTGGTACGGATCCTCTTCACTTCCCTGTGCTCAGAGGATGCCCCTGGGCGTTTCTTCTGCGCTGGTCACTCTCCTGTGGCCCTGCAGCAATTTCTTGGTGCTTCATTTCACCCCAGTGCAACTCATCCAGCTCAGGGTTCCCAGCACAGGCAGGACCTGGAGCTGCTGCAGAGAGCCCAGAGGAGGCACCAGGATGGTCACAGGGATGGAGCAGCTCTGCTGGCAGGAAAGGCTGCGAGAGCTGGGATTGTTCACCTGGAGAGGAGAAGCTCTGGGGTGACCTCAGTGTGGCCTTGCAGGGCCTGAAGGAGCTGCAGGAAAGATGGAGAGAGGCTTTGGACAAGGGGTGTAGAGACAGGACCCAGGGAATGGCTTCAAACTGACGGAGAGGAGGTTTAGGTGGGATATTAGAAAGAAATTCTTCCCTGTGAGGGTGGGCAGGCCCTGGCACAGGGTGCCCAGAGAAGCTTTGCTCTCTCTGTGAGCACAGCACAGTGATCCAAAGGGGAAAGGGAAAATGGCTGTGTTTGTTTTGGGGGGCCAAATTCGCTCACAATCAATTAGGGCACCTTCAGTTTGAAAAGACCTGTGGGAATAAGAAGACACCAAAGGACAGGGAAGGTCAGGGGATATGAATCAGGAATGTTTGTGAAACAGCAAAACGGAAAGGAGAAATTTAATTCCGTTGTTTTCTCTTCTTGCCAAATTTGCCTGGGATCTATCAGCATCCCTGCTGTTCCTTTTTTGTGTTTTATTTATCTTTTTGAGGTGTGCTGGCTCAGTGTGTCAGTTCTTGCTGTGCTCTGTTGCAGCTGCCTCTGCTGAGGGGGAAGGAGAGGACGTTCACCTTGCTCCACGCCCTTGTGGAACAGATCCTCTTACACGAGCCTGAGCTGGCCACGTTTCCTCAGGAGCTGACAGAATTTGAAGCTGTTCCTGATGGTGAGAGGAGGGAAGGGGGAAAAAAATCAACAAATAAGAAATGAAGTCCTTCAACTTCAGTGCAAACTCCCATCCTCACTGTATAAATGATATTTATTATCATGTTTTTCCCCTCTCTCTTCCTTTCCAGCGTCCATGAAGGGCCTCAGTGCTGAAGTTGATGGTATGTAAATGTGGTTTCTACATCCCCAGACAGATTTTCATGCACTGTGCAGTCATTTGGAACAGGTTTTCACTGCACCTCTGTAGTTTGTAAAGAGAGTTAAAGGTTCAAAACATCGAGGTGAAGTGTTGCCATGGTGATGCTTAACCTGCCACGTCACTGTGAAGAATTTAAAAAAAAAAAAGAAATATTGAAGTGTGTCCAGGTGGTTTAGAAATGTAAAAAAATGTACTGCCCACGGTAAATAGAGTTTGTCATAAAATACAGAAGTTAAGTGGTACAAGTGCTCCATCACAGTGATGGCTGTGAGAGTCTCTGGGAGATGGGAGTGGGAATGCAGCAGGAGAAAACTTCCTGGAGTTCAAAACGTCCTGGAACCAAACTGGCTCCCTTCTCTAGAAGGGACTCCAGCACTAGTGGGGTCGACTGGAAGCACAGACCAAGGTTGTTCAAATGTAAGATGGATTTTGGGAAGATGGATGTCATAAGATGGATTTTGTAAGATGGATTTCCAGCTCCCCGTGGAACAGCACCATCACCTGTGAGCTCAGAGGGTTTTAGACTGAGCCCTTTGAGAGCTGACAGAGGAGTGTGAGTGGCTGGAGTGGTGTGTACCATGGAGAAATTTGTAAAAATCTGTGTTTTGGAGGTGTGACCTGGCTGTTGGCTGTAACTGCAGCCCGATACTCCCAGTTTCAGCCCTTGATGACAGATCTCAATGATGGTCACTCTCACCTCAGGCCTGGCAAACCCTCGCACCCCTTCTGGCTCTGGGGTCAGCTCTGGGAGCAGCTCGAGGCTCCTTTGGTGTGTTTTGTCCTGCTCCAAGAAATTCCAATCCAGCTTTTAGGGGACATGGATAACTGAACGTTACAGTATTTACCTTCCATCACTCATGGTCTGCAGGGACAGCTCAGAATCACGGAATACTTTAAAGACAGTTTTGGAAAGCGCTGGGCAGAGCTGACAAACAGGCACAAAGCCAGGAGCTGTGGGGAGATGGCCAAAGAGGTGACTCAGGGGATGACTGGGCTCTTCCCTCCATGGACTCCTGATGTGCCCAGGGCAGAGGGGAAGGAGATGCACCAAATGCCACTGGACCAGCTTTTCTCAGTGCAAGGCACATCCTGGAGCTCGGTGCTGCAGGAGATGCCCGAGCACAGGGCAAGGAGATGCCAGAGGAGCCCCCAGAGCCAAGGCTGTGTCCTCTGTCCCCCCTTTCCCAGCAGCAAAGCTCCCAGGGAAGCAGCCCAGTGCTGCCTGACAAGATTCCTTACTGTTCCATAGAGGAGGATTTCTGTTCTTTCATCTTTAAAGGAACTTCCTACACAAAACTGTGGGTTTGAAGGATGTTTTTTCCATGGCCAATCCCGGTGCTGAGACCTTGCGAAGGTCAGATTTACGGCTGCTGCATTACCACGCTCTCGACCTCTTCATTATCCTGCAGTTGCTGGGATGTGAGCACATTTTTCCATGAGAAAATGCCTCTTTCAGGAGCTCTACCTCAAACCAGGAAGGGAATACTCCTAGATAAATGTATTGTAGACCCATACTCTCTTATATTTCCCTTGTGCCCTAAATCAGACAATTGCAGCCCTTCGGACATCTCTTTGTGATGATGAAATTTTGAATTTTCTTTCTATTGTTAGTTTTAAAAAAGGAATTGGAGAACATTATCCAGGGCAGGAGGCTGATTAAACCCAAAACAAGCAAGGCAACACCCCAGGAGTCCCAGTTCTGCAAGGAGCTCAAGGTAACTCTACCACACCCTTCTTGTGGGCTGGAGCAAGGGATGAGTAACCTGGGAGTTTGTGCTGCCACCTGGGAGCCAGGAGAATTTGAGGGAAAGTGGCTTTTTACTCCCTTCTGAGAGTGTCTCGTGTTGTAATTTGCAGCATGGGGAGGGTTTTTGGGGGTTTCTGCATCTCCTGCTTTTCCTTCCCAGGCAAATGGATGAGGAGCAGGCAGCCCCATGGCTGCCCACAAAAAGTGCTTTGGGATAACAGGGATTTTAGAGTGAATTTGTAGCAATTTCTTCTGCCCTCAGAGAGAAGGGAGAGAGCAGAGATGAGAGAATCACAGAATGGGTTGGAAGGGACCTTAAAGATCACCCAGTTCCACCCTTGCCATGGAACACAGAATCATAAAATCCTTTAAGAGCATTGAACACAAACCCAGCACAACCAATCCATGTCCCCAAGTGCCACATCCCCTCCTCCCGAATCCCCCCAGGGATGGGGCCTCCAGCACTGCCCTGGACAGCTGTGCCAGGGCTGGACAACCTTTTTGGTGAAGAAATTCTTCCTTAAATCCAGTCCAAAGCTCCCCTGGGGCAGGTGAGGGCTGATGGCAGCTCAGGTGTCCCCGCTCTGTGTGGCCACGTCCATCTCTGCTGTCCCACACATCTCTGTGCTCCAGGTGCTCCTTCCACAGACATTAAACTGTTGGAAATGTGGCTGTTACAAACAAAATGAAATGAAGAAATTTCATTTCCAGACTTGTTTCTAAGGCCCTTTAAGAACCTGAAGCTGGCAATGTGTGCTGCACGTGCCAAAAGGCCAAATGTGCTGGAAATCAGGACCTTGTGGTGCTTATCTGGCCCTGCCACTTTTCATGGATTTGGGTTTTGTCATTTTATAATACAGTTACAATTCTCTAACGTTAATGTTTCTATCTTTTTTTTGTCTTTGATGTCTTAATACTCTCAAGGAAACGTGTGTGCTGCTCTTTTGTGAAATGTGAAATTTTTATGACATGAAAATTTCGCCTTGAATGATCTTGTTTTGGCTGCTGTTTAATTCCTGCTTTCACCGTGTGCTCCTGCAGCAAATTAAGGAGTTTTATTTTATTGCAGGATTTAATTCAGAAATATGAAGGGGATCTCTCCCAGCTGTCAAAAAGATGTGATGAAATGAAGAAGCTTTATAGCAACGTGCTGGTACAGATCATATTAAAATGCAATGAAAATAAAGCTACATTTCTTTTTAAAGAGGGAAGAAAGGAGTGGAGAGGAGTGCAAGAAATTCCCACTTGCTCTATATTTACAGTGGCTGTAGAAACAGAAAGAAAATCCCATATTTAACAGTCAGAGATCTTAAGGAAAGGGACAGAAATGCAGTGATAACCTCTGAAACTGGAAAAACCCTGGGATTAGGACATGCCTTTAAGTGTGGTGGTGGAGCTTTTTGGGTGGTTTTATTTAATTTCTCCTATTTTTCTTTTTTTTTTTTTGTGAGGGTGTAGGGATTAGAAGCAGAGAAGTTTAACAATTAGCAAATATTACCCAGAAGATGCAGCCCAGGGGGACCTTTGGGGACCTGCCTGAGCAGACACTGAAGATTAACGAGATATTTGACCGTGGAAATTTAATTAGAAACGTTTTACTAAAAGTGATCTCCTAAGAAGGCCCCAGGGTTTGTCTGGGGCTCCTGCAAACAGGGAGGGTGCCTCAGCGTGGGGCAGCAAGCTGGGTTTGTGTGCAGCACACAAAGAGCTCTGCCCCCGAAAAAGGTTGGAGGATTGGGATAAAGCGAGAAGGAAACGTGGGAAAAATGAGAGAATTATCACTTGAGTGACACGGGTGGAAATGGGGAGGGAAATATTGATGAAATTCAAACGTGGGCAGCCTTGTGCTGTGGGGAGGACCCTTCTTGAGTGGGGGACACACAAACCTGACCTGTTTTTTCCTAAAATTCCTGCTCAGAGAGGGGTGCTGGGGGTGGCTGCTCCTCTGCAGAGCTGAGTCGTGCCCAGGGGTCCCCTCCTGCCTGTGCTGGCCCTGCCCTGCTCCCCCTCCTCCTCCAATGCTAAATATTCTTTTATTTCCGATTTCCAGGTCAAGTTTGGGGAGCCACCAGACCTGGACTCGCAGGAGCTCTTTGGGTGGATATCTTCGTTCATCAGCGAGTTTAGGAAGGCCTGTGCTGAAGTCACACCATAAGAACACAAATGTTGTGGAGAGGTGAGGGAAAGAGGAGTCCAGGGAACAACCCTTAACTGGATTTTTATTCACAGATAAGTAGCACATTGCCAACCTCACCTGTGCAGCAGAACACCTTGATTTCGAGAGGCATTCAGGTTATAATGTGGAATTTTTGAGTGGTTTTTGACCTGTAATATCACAGATCACTCATCAGCCTCTCCATTTTGTGCTTTTGTACCTTGAGATTCCCGTATACTGAGAAAAAAAATCCACTTTTGACCTTTCATAATTTCTCTTTTCAATCTTTACCTTTGAATACTCCATCTTCTGACCCAGTTTTAATTATTGTTTTCAATGAGTAACTTTCTGTGTGGTGATCTAATTTCTAAATAATATTTTACAGGCTTTATAATGAAATGGGGAGTTGTAACACCCAGAGGAGAATGTTTAAACAAATTCTTGTTTGTTTATTTTGCTATTAAAACATTGCAGCCTTAGTATGTAATGAAGAAAGTATCTGGCTGAGTGTTTTATTCCGCCCTGTCCCCCCTAAGAAGGACAATAAAATAGTGCTTTTTATGGCAAATGTCATGGATTTGCCATAAATGCTGTAGAATTTAATCAATAGATAAGATTTGCATTGGCAGGAAGAGAAAAGTGTCAGAGCAGCAAAATAAAAAGGTGCCATGAAGCATCAAAGTGATGGATACAGGAGGGAATAATCCATGGTTTTCAAAAGAGAAAATATTTCTGTTGTGTTTGTTGGCTTTTCATGTTTTTAATTAGAATAATTATCTGGAGCTCAATGCGTGGGTGGAAAAGGAGGCCCAGAAGTGCAAGGACAAGATGGGTGTGTTTCACACTAAAAGCAGAAAGCAGTTGTGAAGGGTCATTGATAGAATCTGGCATTTTCTCTCCCAGTTTTGCAAACAGTGTGGGTCGAGAGAAATATGAATTTATTTTGGGTCTTTCTGCCCAATGATTGGGTTTGATGGAAATGCTGAATGCTCTCCCTGGCTTGAGCACTACGAGGAGTTGGGATTGACTCCTCTGGAAGGCTTAGGTGCACTCACACCTCAGAACTCCATCATCTCAGCCCTCTCTGAGCTGGCATTTAACACTTCTCCCTATCCAGCATCGCCTTTGCTGCTCCAGGTGTGACCTGGAACAATCCAGGAGCTCAGGGAGAGGGTCAGGACAGAGCCTGGCTGCTGCAGAACAGAGAATCTCAGTGCTGGCTCAGCCAAGGACCATCACCAGGAGTGCAGAGACGCTTGGGCACTGCCTGGAAAGTGGAGATAGAAGATTTTTTCTGTGTCTGCAGCAGCCAAATGTGTCATTTGGGCTTCCCAACAGTCTTTTGGAGCAGTTAACCACGTGCAGTTGTGCTTCTCAGAGGCAAAAAGGATAAAACAGAGCCAGAATTTGCACCCCTGAGTCTTATTTTACATAAAAATACTTGCAGACGCAATTCAAGTATTTAATTTCACCCACAAAAATCCTGGCTGTGTTTGCCTCAGGTCAGCATCAGAGCAGTGATTTCTACAGGATCTGCAGCTTCCACCCCTGAAAGGGGAAAATTCAATTCCTTTTGAGTTCCTTGCCCCCCTATTCCCCAGCACAGCGCAGGCACCTGCCCTGTAAACACCACTGGCAGCTTTTGATGTGTGATTGCAGCTCCAAAGCCTGAACTCTCTCCATTTACATGGGAATGGTGTCAGACAATCCTGGATCCAGGGGCCATTTCCATGGTATCAGGATCCCTGCATCCCTGAGCAGCATTCGTGATGCTCATGATAAGTTTCATGGTTTTTTAGCTTCAAAGTTCTGGAAAGTCTCTTTTAACTAAAGATTTTTTTTTTCTCTTTTTTTCCTCCCTCATTACTTTTTTCCCCCAAATCTTTCTCCTCCATTATTCTATCTAACAGCTTGTGCTTGTTTCATAGCCCAGCTGGCACGGCCTCTTCCAATTAAAAATATATCCTGCCCAGTGGTCGATAGCTGGGCCTTTGTGGGAGCATCCTGGAGCAGTAATTAAAAAAATTAATGCCCAAACACCTTCTTGGCATGAAGTTCTATCCCTTCAGAGAGCACAAAGCTTTCCTGTGGAGTGGGAGATGTTTCAATTTTCCCAAATAAGCTGTTCCTTCAGTGCCTGGGAGCTTGAGACATCCTGGTTTATCCATAAAAATAACTAGATCTTGTTCCCTACCTCACTCTTTGTTTCTTAATTTATTTAGAATAAGGCTGGGCTTTTTCAAGTCTCTTAAGTTGTATTATTGTGTTTGAGTGGTATAAAGAATAATGGTTTTTACACCTCAATGTTTATTTGGGGTTCTATAGCCGAGCTCCAAGTCTCCCTGTGGATAATGTCCTCGGAATTCCTCCTTAGCAGGTGATAGTTTCATCCTGCAAAAGTCATAAAAGCATTGGGTGACACTTCTCTTTGTGGAAAATATTAATATCAGGAGCAACGTGACCTGCAAGAACTGCAGTATTTTTACATCTCAGTTATTTCTTTCCCACAGATTTTTGGCATATTCTGAAAATATGAAATCTTGGTGAGGGTGCTACAGAAAGTTCTGCTCAGTGAAATTATTCCCAAATATTCAGCTGTGTGGAGCAAGGCTCTGGGTCAGAGCTGCACTGATTTTCCTCTGCTGACAGCTCAGCTGGGCCAGAACCACTGGCCCCAGGAGGAAAAGGAGATCTCTTTCCATGGTTTGTTCCCCCAAAATGCACATTGCTGGTAGGGCGAGCAGGAGCAGCAGGAACAGGGAGGATAATTCCTGTATCCCCTACTAGACAATAATGGCCTTCAGCAGAACCACGGCTCCGAACAGCCCCACGCCCCAGGCCTGGAGCTCCCAGAAGAACCCCCAACTTTATCCAGTGTCTCAGAGTATCTGAATCTGCCCCAGGAAATGCTGGAAGAAATGGAGCTCGTTTAGGCACAGGTCACTGGAGGGATTTGAGCTCCCACAGGGGCACCGCTCACAAGGGATTTTCAAGAATTCTCAAGTTGAAATGCAAATATCTTCCCCCAGGGGCAGAATTTTCCCAGGATTTCTTCAAACCAGTAATGTGAAGAGCAGAGATTACCCAGCACTAGGCTCAGTGGAGAAAATTTGGCTTCTAAACCCCCACAATCATATCCCAGGGCAGTGGCTGAACTTTGTGTTCCAGTTCTCCTCTTTTTTTCCCCCCTTTGCTGTTGGAACTGCAGGCACCAGGCAGAGTGCTCCTGCTAATTTGTATAAATGAGCAGTAGAAATAAAACCTGTGGTCACTTGGAAGGTGCTCTGTGCAGAAAAGCTCTGATGTCACTTATGAATGCTGGTTTCTGGTTTGAATTGATGCCTTTCAAATGCAAACAGCAGTTTTAAGAGAGAGGGGGGGAATGGTGTTGGATAAAGAGAATAAAAGTGGAGTTTCTGAGGGGCACCTGTTGGGTGCTCCCTGTACAACAACAAAAAGCCTGGAAGTGTTGGAAAATCCTCACTCCTGTGCTCAAGAAGTTGCTGCCAATGATGGCTCGGAAAAGCCACAAACAAGTTTTAAACTGCTCCTCTTAAGGAAGAACGTGGGGAAAACTTCAAGCCAGGGGCTTTTTGATGAAGAGCTGAGGTGGCTCAAAGAGCTCCTGGGCAGATCCTTCCCTGCCTCGCTCCCAGAGGTCGGGATGTGAATATCCACAGGAACAAGATCCCAGTCCCTGGGTGAACGGCTCAGCCAGGCTTCCAAAATCCTAAGCTGGTACGTTCCCCCCCCAAATTCAATGTAAATATTCATTTTTCACTGTTTAGAATGCACGGAAAGCCGAAGCAGCTGCTTTGTTCCCGGAGTAACAAAGAGCAGGAGAGCCTTTGAAAGCTCCAACTCATTCTCATGCAGGTGTGAACACTTTGTGAAAATAAGATTTTCTTCAGCACTAACTTGGATCCTTCACCTCACAGCACCACACATCACATGGTGTGATGTGTCTGAGCAGCCCAGTGGCTTTTTGGGGGTGCACTGAAATGATTGCAGGCATTGCTAATTGAGCTGTAAGCCTTCCCACTTGCTGCCTATTTACCCAGGGATGAATTTTGCCCACAGGGAATATTTTATACAACAGCAGTCAGCAGTAATTAAACAAGAGAAAGCCACAAAGTAGCTAAATATTGCTTTAAGCTCCTTTGACAAATAAGACATTTGGAACAAAAGGTCTCAGATGCAGATTTGAAGTCCCTGGATGCAGTTCAAAAGCGCTGTAAAGTGTTTAAAAACATAAATCACTGACACTCTTGTGCACAAGGGTAAATAGCTGATGATCTCTGCTGTGGTGATGTCCTTTGCTCATAAGCAGTGACCTAAAACAACCCCAAACCCCAAAGGTTGCTGTCCATAAAGATCAGGCAGTGATGAGCAGATTTGTACCAAAATTCTTCCTGTAGCTCCCAGAAATTTCCCTGAACAAGCTCTGTAGGGCTTGGCCCGAAATGGTGCAATTATAAATAGAAATTTGCTGGACTCAATTCCAATCCAGGAACTTTTCTCAGTCAGTAAATAACTTGCAGATAATATCCCAAGTTGCTGTCATTAATGCTTACACGGAAGCTTGTTCCTTGGAATGCTGCCACATTCTTGACCCAATCTGATCTCTCACTTTGCTGTCAGGAATTAAGCTGATTGGGAAAATCAAACCCCTTCCAAGCCCTTTAGATTATGGATTTACTGAACTTGCCCTGTGAGAGGACAACCCTGCTGTGATGGCTCTGCTCTCCCAGCCCTGGCTGCAGTGGATGAAGCAGCTCTCCAGTTCCTCAGCCCAAAATGCACAAAACTTGGTGTTTTAGGTGTGTAAATCCTTTCTCTGCATTTGTCTCTCCCGTTCTGCAGGCAGGAAGGCTGTGCTGACACCCTCCCCAAAGGGCTGGAAGTGATGCAAAAAGAAACTTCTGCGTTAAAGCTTTTTTTTTGTGAATCCTTTGAGCCCCAGATCTGCTTCTTAACGTTGGTCTTGCACTCATCCTGAGGGGGAGCTCTGAGACAAAGCTCGGTGCAACTCAGGCAGGGAGATTTTGTTGTCGGCTGAAAGACAATGTCCCAAACTGAAAATTCCAAGCACTGGGGTTGGTGTAGGCTGGGAATCACACACTGCACGGTGGGAAGTGGCTTTTAGAATGGAAATCTTACAGAAGGAAATCTTACCCTGGTCAAGTACTCTGACCTCACAGTGGTCACTGAATGCAGAGCTTCAGCAGTAGTTACTGGAGGGATGGTTTTAACATTTTCCTGTTGCTTTTCTTCCTTCACTTTGGAGAACTCACGGATTCATCCAGCTTTGCTCATTTAGGCCTCTCCAGATGGAGTTTTCCTGGGGCTGTTGCACCCTTTGCCTCGACACGAGCCCTTGCAAGCAGCTTGTGTGCTGCAAAAAAGGTTCAAAAAACTGTTGGAGGAGCAGAAAAAACCGTGGCTTCCAAAAACCATTGATTTTTGGAACCCATATCCTGGGAGAGAAGAAGTAAAAAGTGCCATGGCACATTCCTGTCCCAACTGTCAAGGATTTGGAGGGCTGTGCCCAGCTCCAGAGATTTGCTCTTAGGACATTTATTCTAAAATGGGAGGAGAAAAACCCAGCTACTTCCAGGTGCCCTGCTGTGATTTTTCTGTTTCCCAGCAGTGTGTGAATGTGGCAGGAGCAGCTGAGATGTGACCCGTGCAGGGAGGCTGGAAACCAATCCCTGCAGCAAAGGGATGCCTTGGAAGGTGCTGAGTGAAAAACCAAACCCTCCAACAGATAAAAAATCAAACTCTTCAATAGGTAAAAAATCACACTCTTCNCAATAGGTAAAAAATCAAACTCTTCAATAGGTAAAAAATCAAACTCTTCAATAGATAAAAATCAAACCCCAATAGATAAAAAATCAAACCCTCCAATAGATAAAAATCAAACTCTTCAATAGATAAAAAATCAAACACTCCAATAGGTAAAAAATCAAACTCTTCAGTAAGTAAAAAATCAAACCCCAACACATAAAAAATCAAACCCCAATACATAAAAAATCAAACCCTCCAATAGATAAAAAATCAAACTCTTCAATAGATAAAAATCAAACTCCAACATATGAAAATCAAACACTCCAATAGATAAAAAAATCAAACTCTTCAATAGGTAAAAAATCAAACTCTTCAATAGGTAAAAAATCAAACTCTTCAATAGATAAAAATCAAACCCCAATAGATAAAAAATCAAACCCTCCAATAGATAAAAAATCAAACTCTTCAATAGATAAAAATCAAACTCCAACATATGAAAATCAAACACTCCAATAGATAAAAAAATCAAACTCTTCAATAGGTAAAAAATCAAACTCCAATATATAAAAATCAAACTCTCCAGTAGATAAAATCCCTGTAGAAGGTGGCACATCTCAATAGGTGGCACTAAAAACCCTAATGCAAAGCCATTCCCCGGGGCTTCCTCCCTGAGTATCAGCACAATCCTTCCAGTCAATCCAATCCCTCCGAGTCTCAAACAAGCAATCTGATCAATGGCCAACCTCTTCTTCACTGCTTGTTTTAATGCAATTTACTCCCTCAGCAGTGCCATTTTTAATTGTCCATTGGCCCTTGCTATGAGACCCCCTCGGTGAGAAATTAACCCGGGACAAGTTCTCCGGAGGGGAGGTGATCCGTGCACCTCGATGGATGTAGAGGGAGGTGCATTCAAATTCACCACTTCATGATCTGATTTTTTCTCTGTTTCCTTGCCACCAAATCAGCACACAAATATAGCCACAAAATATATATTCAACGTTTTAAGTTAAATTGACCACCAGCAGATTGTTGGAGCCTCTGCAAACTCCACCCCCAACATGGAACAAACCCCTTTGTTTGAGCCTTCCCTCCTGCCACGAGGGGAAGCTTCTCCTGCCAGGCTGTTTTCCTGGTTTTCTCACTGGGTCATCTGATTTTCTTCCATTTGAGCAAAAAAATCTCACTTCTTGCCCGTTAAAATGCTCTTGAAACATCTAAGATCACTGCCTAGGTCAGGGCAGCGCTTCGGAAAATTATTTATTTCGTAGGATTGCACAGATGGATCAGGAAAATTAGCAGAAATACATGGGAAAAACAGAGGAGTTCTTTCCTAGACATGAACTGAAATACAATAATAAACCAAGAATTAAATTTTGCTTTATGACAAGTTTTGTATACGAATACCTGCTTTAAAAGCAGTTAATGTATGTGCTTGACTTTGTGGTCTTAATCCACCCAACTCCTGGTTTTGCAGGAGGGTCAAACGTGTGAATATTTCCTGGAAGTATTTTGAATAAACAGAAATACGAGAAACACTGAGCTAATTGTGGATAGTTCAGTGAAGATTAATGATGACATTTGCTGGCCTATTGATGGCAAACAACTCACTCTTACCTGGGGTCTGGGAAGGAGCAAAAAGAACCTCCAGGGTCGCATTTTGCTCTCACTTTCACACCGCTGCAAACCCAAAGTCTGTTGGGCTCAGAGCAGCAGAAAAACTGGGATATTCCCAGACATCCATCAAGGGGTAACTGCTGCTGGAAGGACTGGCAGCATCTGCCTGGGAGCATTTCAAAGCCCAGTTTTCACCTGATACCTGGGGCTGGGGTGTGCTCAGCTGTGGTCAAAGAGAAGCTCTGGCTGCACGAGAAATGCTGAATAAAGACCTTGAAGGCCAGAGCTGTCAGCAGGTCTGAGCAGTGCTACCTTTACACATGCAGGCATCCTGCTGACTCATTTTCTTAATCACCTCTAAAACTCACGGGGAGTTTTAAAATTCTGTTTCCTGGGGAGATCATCAAAACACAGATTTATCATAGCAGAGTGCCAGGGAAACTAAAGCAGCCCAACAAATATAGGCAGAGATTTGTTTTTCGTTGTTTTCTCTGTTCTGCTGCTGCAGAAAGTGAAAAAAATTCTTGAGGATGGGATGGACTGAGGAGAGGTACACGAAAATAGGGAAAATACAGGAAAAGCTTACTGAAAAAAACAAGGAAAACTGGATTTTAGATTAAAATAAAGCAAGGGAAATCTAGGCTTGATTCTGCCTCTGTGTGAATTAAAGACCAAAACCTCCCATTCACCGTAGTCAGGTGTACAGCTGAAGATTTTGTTATATTCCCATGGGATTGCTTCACATTCTACGCTTATTTAAATGAAGTGAAATTTACTTTATAGAATATTTACAGATTATTCTTAAGAACCATCAGGCTCATTAGCCAGGTGAATTTGTCTTGGGTTTGGCCAACAAACTGTTTGAGCAGCAGAGAGCCCCGGGCCAGCTGTCCGGGAGCCAACAGCCAGATGGAGACTCCTGCCAGCTCAGGAATTGCAATGCCAGCCTGGAAGGATGTCAGAACACGAGGAAAAGCCTGACCCCGCAGCTCCACGAGAGCAGGTTGGGATTGCCATCAGTATTCTGGGATGGAATCTCCCCTCTGTGCCCCCTCATCCCACATCTCCTCGTTAGGGTGGGCTCGGCACAGCGCGGAGCTTGGGGGGAACCCTGGAGGGGGCTGGGGGTGCTCAGCTCTCTGCAGAAACCTCTCCACGCTCAGCAAACAGAAAGCTGAGCCTGACAGAAGGGAAATATAATTAGGCTGAAGAAGAAAGGCGAGGAGAGGAAGGAGGGCTCTGTCACCGAGGGGTTTAGAAGAATTCCTGAGGCCTCCAGACACCAGCACGGAGCTCAAAAGCTCGAGAGGAAGTCTGAGGCAGATTATTCCTCCCTTTTGTAAGGCAAATGGCTAATTATACAAAGCGAGATGTTCTGTTTCCGAAGAGATTTGGAAGGTATCATGCAATATTGATACAGGAGTTGTATTTAATGCAGGTTTACAAGGAGAGAGGGAAAAGGAAATGTAAATGCAAACATGGTGTTTTATCCTGATCCTCCCCGTGGCTCTTCCCTCTGTCAGAAAGCTGCCTCAGTGCTGGGAGTCTCCTGTGAAACAGCAAAATTCCTCCAGCTGGAGACAGTTTTAGGCTTCCACGGTGTGTGTCCAGAAAGGGAAAGATGCTGTGAGCTTAATCTAACTGAATTCCCATTGTTGTGTACTGTCGCTATTTATTTTACTCATTTTTCTTTCAAAGGAGGAAAAACAAAATCCCTGTTTAGAGGGAGCGGGATCAATCCTGAGGAATTCTTTGTCAGATAAAATAGGAGCAATCATTAACCTTGTTGCTTACGAATTAAATGTGAACTCCAGTTTTCAGCTCACCTCTCCCACACCATCCCCTGCAAACTTCCCTCATTTTGCTCAGCAATTAAAGCCCAGCTCAGCTACCCAAACAGAGATTGTTGCAAATAACCTCGGAGCTCTCTTCCTTCTGTTTGGGTGGGAAGAAAGGAGGAGATGTTTCCTGATATGGATCAGGTATTTTGGTGATAAGGACCCTCCAGGCTGCTTCCTTAGATTTGTGGATTATGGATATTATTTATAGACCTGATGTCTCTTGGAGCAGCACGTGGAGACCGTTCATGGCCATGCCCCAGCTCTGCTCTGGTCCAGGTGCGGGGTCCCCTGGCCAAATCCCAGCCCATTTTACTCCAGTGAACGTCATCCAGATTGGGGCTCCCAGGGAGGACCTGGAGCTGCTGGAGAGAGCCCAGAGGAGGCACCAGGATGGTCACAGGGATGGAGCAGCTCTGCTGGGAGGAAAGGCTGGGAGAGCTGGGGTTGTTCACCTGGAGAAGAGAAGCTTTGGAGTGACCTCAGTGTGGCCTTGCAGGGCCTGAAGGAGCTGCAGGAAAGATGGAGGGAGACTTTGGACAAGAGATGTAGGCACAGGACAAGGGGGAATGGTTTCATACTGACAGAGGGCAGGTTTAGATCAGATATTAAGAAGAATATCTATAGAGGCAGTTGATTTCATTGTCCACAACAAAACAAAATCAAAACCAAGTTTCTAAAATTACTGCGGAGGTTTTAATCTCTGACAAACAATTGATCTGTCTAAATCGTCATCAGTTTCAAAATCCAGTTGAAATTTATGTGCATGTGTAATTATATTTGCTGTTACTTGTGCAGTGTCAAAAGGCCACTCAGCAGCTGTAGGGACAGAAGAGACTCGGAGCAGGAGATGTGGAAATCGTGTGGAACCATTTATACATTTGTATTTATTCCCAAAACGTTTTCCCCACAGCTTTGTTTTGCTAGAGGCCTCAAACTGCTGTTCCTGCTCACGGGGAAAAACCTTTTAATCTGGAGATCAAATTCCTACAAGAAGCACAAAGCTGTGCTCAAGTATTTGTTTGATTTCTTGTTTCCTTACAGTAAGTGGTGCCTCTCAGCTGGACCCTTCCACCCGTCTTTGCTGTGTCACTGAGTAGGAGGATATCGATGCATTCCTAGAAAACAGAAGTGTTTCTTTTTGCCTCTTGCCTGATCAATGGGGTTCCTTAAAATCTGAGTCTGGCCTTCCTGAATTTTAGGGAGTTTTATGCTTGCTAAGAAGACTTTTGGCTGCTTTACAGCTTCTCAAAGACTTTGCTGAGTTCTGCAGAATTAATGCTTCACCCTCGGTTCCCCACATCCACTGAAAACCAGTCCCAGCTCACATTTGCCCACAGAAAGCTTTGGTGTTCAGCAGGGAGCGGATTTTGGTGCTTTTTATTCCTCCTCTTTGTTTCCTGTTGCTTCTTTAATTTCTTCTGTCTGCACCCAGAGATGCCTTGGGCAAGCAGGGCCTGGAGGCTGCTGCTGGTTAATGGTTGGCACAGGACGAATTTGTTGCGGGGCTGTTACAGGCACAAAAAATTTGCTCTACTGAAAGGCAGCTATCTAAAAGTAATTTGCTCAATTTCTTATAAACCCTTGGCGGTTTTTTGGTTTGGACAGAAATCTGTGTAGCCGATTCTGCTGCTGGGAGCACCGTGCCACTTCTGCCAGTCCCTGAGGCGAGTTTAGGTTTCACCAGGAGATTATTTCAAACAGGGCCAGGTGAGGCAGGAAAGACCTTGTCTAGAAGCCATCAGCAGCAGAAAGCACTCCTGTTTTAAATAATCTTGAAATTCATGGGAGAACTACGCTAAGGTACCTGCTCAGTCCTTCCAGCACACGCCACAAAAATAAATTAATTAGAGACAGAGGTGTTAAATCACACTGTAACCATGTGGCAGCACCGTGAGGTGGCTCCTGGCCGCGTTAATCCTCGAAGGGGAGGCAGGAAAGTCCTGCCGGTGATCTCAGGGAGTGTTTTGAGGAAAGCTGTTCCCTCCTGCGTGCTCGGGGTCGGAGTGTCGTGCCCCAATCCCAGCTGCAAACCCCTGCACAGGAGCTCCGTGCTGGGAGACTCTGGCACGTTCAGGTGCTGCCTTTCAGGGGGGCTGCGGCGCTTCCCCATCCTCCTCCTCCTCCTCCTGGAAATCGCGGGTGTTGCGATGTCCTGGCGCTTTCCCTTGGGCTGTGCAGCCGCTTCGAAAGTCGCCTGGGAGGACAGGAGTGTGCGTGAGCAGGGGGCAGTTCCGAGGGGAGGCTCTCTGGGGATGGAACCTCGAGCCTGCCCCGCTAGGTGAGAGCTGGGCAGGTTTGTGGTGACACAACTGCTGCGGAGGGGGGGATTTGTGGCGGGGAGGGAGGGGGAAGAGAGAGAGAGAGAGAAGTGGAGTGTGCGGCACGCTGCCGGCGCTATCAGAGGCAGGATCTGGCAGCTCTGGGGAAGGTGCCACCTCTCCGCTCCGCCGCTCCGAGCATCCTGCATCTCCAGCTCGAGTTGCCGGCAGCGGCGATCATGGCAGCGCCAAACGGGTTTATTTCTTCGCCGCCTCTCGTTTCTCTCTCTCAGCAATAATTCACCTGAGGGCTTTTTTTCCCTCCCGCCTCCCCTTCTCACGCTCTTTTTTGATGTGGAGAGAAGGGAGAAAGGGGCGTTCTGGACAGCGCGTGTTTCGCTCGGCAGCTTTTTGCGGCGCGTTTTAAAGAGCTCGCCAAAGGACCCGGGG
>VZRR01009936.1:57282-198988 GCA_013398015.1 Oreocharis arfaki | reverse complement strand
GGCGGAGCGCAGAGCCGGAGGAGCGCGGCGGGTGCGCGGAGCCTCCCGCGGTGGCCGGAGCGGGGCGCGGAGCGGCCGCGGGTGCGGACCATGGGCTGGCGGCTGCTGCTGCTGGCCCTGGTGCTGGGCGGCCGCGCCGCCACCGCGCAGAACGACACCGAGCCCATCGTGCTGGAGGGCAAGTGCCTGGTGGTCTGCGACTCCAACCCGGCCCCCGACGCCAAGGGCTCGTCCTCCTCGCCGCTGGGCATCTCCGTGCGGGCGGCCAACTCCAAGGTGGCCTTCTCGGCCGTGCGGAGCACCAACCACGAGCCCTCCGAGATGAGCAACAAGACGCGCATCATCTACTTCGACCAGGTGAGCGCCGCGCCCGAGGGACCGCGGGGCCGCCGCGCATCCCCCGCGCAGCAACAGGTGCCGCTGCCGCCCGCTTCGGCCCTTCCCGCATCCCGGCTGGGAGCTGGGAACCCGCCCCGGGGCGGCGGGCAGGCCAGGGGAAGCTGGGGCTGGGGGCTGCAGAGGTTCCCCGTTTATCCCCCGGGTGCGGAGCCGCACCTGCGACCCCGGGGAGAAGCGGGGACCGAGCCCGGAGGTGCCGGGCTGGCAGCGCTCGGTGGCACCGCTGGGGTGACATCGCTTGGGGACAGGGGGGTCTCGGCTGCAGCCTGTGCAGGGTTTGGGCGGTTTGGGCAGCTTTTGAGAGGGGAAGAAGAGAGAATTTTTAGGGAAAGCCCTTTAACTTTCCCAGCACACTGCACGGTCCAGCTGCGCTCGGCTCGGCACCGATACCAGCGTGCAGACACCAACACGCGTCTTAATCCCAGCTCCTCTCCTGGGGCGAGCCCAAAGTCATCGAGACCGATGGTTCTTCTCTGGTTCTACACCCTGCTGTAGTGAACAGTAGATTGTCGCGGCAGCAGGAGCCAGATATGCCCCACAGCTTGGTGCTGGCACTGGAAATGACCCTAAAACTCCATGGACACTCCTGGAGGCTTCCGAGGGCTGTGCCTGGCATGAAGGAGCCCGGAAATATCAATTAAAATAAAGCACAACTGAGTGGAATGAAAGCAAAATGCAGTCATTACAGAGGATGTGTAGCATTGGGGCGATGGACTCACTTCATGTGTTCCCCTCTGTCACTCGCCTCTGCTTAATTAAACCCCAATTATCATTAGTGCTTGTAAGAACGACTGAAGCCAGCCTTTGCTGGGATGTGCCAGGTATTCCAGTAACTCAGCCTGGCTGTAAACTGGGAATGTCATTCATGTCATCCTTCCTCACACTTCCTACTTCGGGAAGGCAGTGTTGGCTTGGCCATTGTTTGGCAGCCAAAAGCCGTGTGCCACTCCCAGAACTGGTGCTTGGATGACATTTTGGGGCAATGATGAACAAAAATGCCTTTTTAAAAACGTGTGTGGTAGAAAGGACTGGAAGGTATGGCACAGTAGCAAAGTAAGAAATAATTCCCAGCTCAGTTTATTTGTAGTAAAGTTGTCCTATAAATATATACCCATTTAAATAAACACACAACTAAATACCCATTTTATGACTTATTCCAAACTAATCGAGACAAAATGAGTAAACCAGCTTAGATGTAGATTAAAATTTTTCCATGGGTGAAGGTTTCTAAAGTTGGTAATCTGTGTTCTTACTTAGCACTCACTACCTGTACTAATCCCCATCCTGTGTTTTTCTGTTTGTAGATCCTGGTAAATGTGGGCAATTTTTTCACGTTGGAGTCTGTCTTTGTAGCACCAAGGAAAGGAATTTACAGTTTCAATTTTCACGTAATTAAAGTCTACCAGAGTCAAACAATTCAGGTATGCTGATCGAGTATGATTACAAAATCTTTATTTAAATTGTTTGTTTAGGACAGGACCTTGACTGAGCATGGGAGCATTTAACATGATTTTAAGGAAAAATGGCTTCATTTACAGCAACCCGTGGTGTTGACTTCCCAGCAGTAGAGTCCACTGATTAAAACTGAACAGAAATAAGGCAGGATCCTCACCTCAGATAAATCACCACAGCTTCACTTCTGTGCCATGAATATCTGGGTGACATAAAGCATTCAAAGGAGTGAATGATCCAAGAGTGAAAGAGAGCTCTGAATTTCACTTAAATGCCGTTGAAAAGTTGTGCTTTGCTACAGGTTAATCTCACTTTGTGGAACACAGGAGTTCTGGGTGCCAGATTTGAGTGGTTTTGGAACAATTTGTGCCCTGGCTCCTGGTGCCAGGTCCCTGATTATGCCCTCAGTGTGCTGAGGACCAAGGTTGGTTAAATCTCTACAGGAATGTCTTCCAGGGAACCTTTACAGCAATTTAAACTTCTTTTTTTTTCCCACCATATAATGTGTAAAAGATGTGTCATATATTAGAAAAAAGGGGTAATTCTTCACTTTCTTCTGTAGCTTAATAGCAACGGAGCTACCTCATGAAATACAAGAGGGAAAAGCCTCTAAGTTCCTGAACATCCCCTTGCTGAGCCAACAGCAAATTCCTTGAAGTGATGCTGCTGCTGGCCCTGGTGGTCCTGCAGTTGCTGTGGCACCTCCTGGCTTCCCAGGGCTGGAGTAACTTCTGTGGCTTCCCTCATTTCCACCCCTGAGACCGCCAGGTTCACTGAAGTGTCTGATGCTTTCCCCTGCTCCCTCCTGCTCCTGGATGTGGTTTAAGGCTGCCAGGCTGAGCTGAGATGGATTTCTGCAGGAGGAGTGATCAGACATTTCTCTGCTCTGGCTCTGGGTTGCTGGTGAAGCTCCTGGGAAAAGTGTAGATGGTGGAGATGGGACAGAGCTGGTGCAAGCCACGATCCCACCCCTGGTGAAATTCCCCTTCAGTTTGCTGTCTAAAATCCTAATTCCCATCAAGTCAATGACAAAGCCTTAAATGAAACACTGGCCTCATGAAAATCTCTATAATGAGCTGATAAGCTGTTTAATGTGCTCAAAGTGTGTTCTTTCCACTCCCTGGAATGCTGAAGGCTGAATAACTCTGTCAGCCACTTCAGTGCCTTGCAAATGCGCCTTGCCAAGAGAGACGCCAAGCCTTGGGTTCTGGAAGTCCAGCTCAGACTTTGCTGTTTCACAAGGCAGGAGCTCAAACCTGGGAGTCTGGGGCTCGTGGCAGGGAATGTTCCAACCTGTGCATGGCCTGAAATCGTTCATGGATAGGAGGTTCTGAAGGGATGGATGGGTTTGCTTGGCTCTGTTTCGGAACAGTCAGTGTGAGACCATCCCGTGCAAACCTGGGATGTGTCTTCTGATTAATTTCCTGTGAGATGATGTGAGGGGAACCTGATGGAACAGAAGGAGTGAGATAAACCCAAGCCAAGCAGTGAGTAAAGCCTTGATGCCCTTTTTCTGTGTGGCAAATGGGGAGGAGAACCAGAAACCATTGCAGTGGATCAGACTGGTTTGAGTCTCAGCCACATCCAGACTGAAGCTCCACTAAATCACCTGCACTTCCCACACAAGTGATGTTCCTCTGCCCCACAACATCTGTTAGTGCCATTAAATTTCATTAAGCTGCAGTGGGTTCCCTGGAGACACCTGATTGAGTGGATTTCCCAGACAGGTGAATCCCAAATAAATACCAGCCCCTGCTGCCCCGGCTTCTGCTGGGCACTAATTTATTCCATGGTGCCTCCCATTAAAATTAATGGGAGCCTATGCAAGGCCAGCACAGTGGATGTGGGTAAGCATCCCATAATTCACCCCTGTGACTGCATTGGAGCTGCTTGGAAAGGAAAAGCAGAGCAAAGCTGATGGTTTACCATGGGGGAAGTGAAAAATGCCTGGAACTGCCCATTCCCCCAGGCCCTGCCCATCTTTATTTCGAGATGCTGCTTGCAGAGCAGAGGCTGTGCTGGCTTGCAGAGCAGAGGCTGTGCTGGCTTGCAGAAGTGTTTTATGGAAATCATGGAGTCAGTTTATAAAGCTAAAAGTCTGTTCTGAACGTCAGAACCAGGCTGCCATCAGTATTGAGAGGGACACACGTTTTGTCCCCGCTCAAGTGTAAGCTCCCAGCCCACTGTGGTGCCTCCAACACCTCATGTCACATCTCTGGGCACCCAAATTTATTGAAAATATCTTTTATTTTGCTCCTGTGTGACTAAATAACCCCTGAGATAGGCAAAGTGATACAAACTGAGGTGATGCCTCTCTCAGCTGCAGGTCCAGCTCATGAACATCCATGTGCTTGTGCCAAATAAGTGTCATTATCAGTTTAAAACAACCCAAAAAGCACTGAAGATCGGGCCCTTGCGCTGTGGTTAATATTCAGGGGTGGTTCTTGATGTTTTGCTGTTAATTAGAGCTTTTCAGGCCTTCTCTTGCAGGTGAATTTGATGCTGAATGGGAAGCCAGTGATTTCTGCTTTCGCTGGGGACAAGGACGTCACCCGTGAAGCTGCCACCAACGGGGTCCTGCTCTACCTGGACAAGGAGGACAAGGTTTACCTGAAACTGGAGAAAGGAAACCTGGTCGGTGGATGGCAGTATTCCACATTCTCTGGCTTCCTGGTGTTTCCCCTGTAAAGTCAATTTTCCTGTGACATCCATCCGGGCACAGACTCATCCTTGCCTCTGTTACATGAAGATCATTTTGTCATCATGGGAGTGGTGGTTCTTTGTTGCTTTCTCATGGGTGGTTTTGGATCCTGTCTATGGATTTTGGCCCCATCTGAACTACTCAGAAGTTTCACAGAGTTCTGTGCGTTCAAATACAATATCCTCGGACTGAGACTAAAGCAGACAATAAATATCAATGCTTAAGGTTACAGCCTAAAGCTGCCTGCAAGATTAATTCCAATTTCATTTCCTGGACTTACCGGATTCGTGGAAGAAGTGGATTTTCTTTAACTGTGGAAAGACTGGCACCAAGTCTTTCACGCAGGAGAGTTTGAGTTCGGACTCCAGTCAAGAGTTAGTGCGTTGCTGCCAAAGAACTGTGTGTTGATGAATTGGTCACACGTGTTTCTGTCCCTGGGGCTGCCCTGCCACGATCTGTGCCACTGTCTTAGGAAGGTAATTCTCACTGCTAAGTGGTCGACTTGAGTTCTCCTCTGCGTGTCGTGTGTTGGATGGTTCACCCAAATATTTAAGCCCAGTCACAGCCAGGTCCAGCCTCCATAAACCGGAGGGGTTGTGGATGTTTTTGGTTGGATATGGAAGGGGTTCCTCTTTTCCACGTGCTGGTTCCCACAAGGAAAAGCAGATTATGACCATTCAGGCAAAACTTCCCAGGGTTAAAGGTGATCATTCAGGCACGGCTTTACAAAAACAGCTTTGCCCTGAGGGACACCTCACACTTGTTCTTTAATTTTAATTAACATGATTGATAATTACTGCTTTATTCAGCTCCTGAGGGATTCCTTCCTTAGACACAACCACTTTGCCAGCTGGAGATGAGATCCCCTTGTTTGTATTTCTGTGTATTTTCCAACCCTTCTGTTGTGTTAAAGGTCTTTTCTGGCTTTGCCTTAACTCCACAGCTGTATAAAATTTTAGATCATTTCTTTCACAGATATGAAATCCAAATAACTGGTACCTAACTTGGCACAAAAGCTTCCCAGCTTTTTGTACAGGTCATGTGAATTCCTAAACTTATTTATTCTTTCGTTGTTACATAATAAAGATTAATATATGTCAGCTGAATTTTTGACCTTTGGGTTTTGGAAGTCGCTTCATACTATTTTTTTATTAGATATAATTATTATATGCAAAATAGAAACTGCCCTGAGAGGCAGGAGAACTGCCATGAGTTCATCTGGCAGAATCCTGGAGGTGATCAGAGTGAGCTAGAAATAACCTATGCATTTTATTTAAAAATAAAATTTAGGCAGAAATCCTGGCCTTGCTGAAGTTGGTGCTCAGAATCACGCTGATTCCAAAGGATTTTGGATGAAACCTCTGCTTTAGGTTCTGCCATCAGCATCAAACTCCAGTGCCACCAGGCTGAACATGAAATAAAATGATTTTCTCATGAGCTGCTAATGAAACCTTCATCCCTCGTGCCCCAAACACTCTGAATTGATGGATCTCTGTGCCTTGCATATCATGAAGGATGTGGTTCTAAATCAAAATTTTCTGGGTACTTGAAAATGTTCGTGGGTGGAAGCACCTGCAGCAACCCGGGAGCTTCCCTAAAAGCCAGTTCAGGCTGGGATTTGCTGCTTTTGGGATCTGTTTCCAATTCCTTCCCTTGCTGGCCAAGTGCAGTGTGTCCTGTTGATATTTCACTCGTTTAAAATCTAACCCATGAGGTTGGTGCTCCTTGTAAAAACATCAGGGAATCAGCGGCACAGCGCCGTGCCCAAATTCCTGATTTTTCCTCGCCCACCACACGGGATCTTTGGGCAGTTTCAGGAGGATTGGTGGGAGCTTTGCACTCCTGTGAGATAAATCAGACGAGGAGGTGATTTCTTAGACACAATTTTTTTTCTCCACTGACCACTGCAGCTAGGGAAGGAGAGGAAGGACCTGGCAAGAAGGTGAAAGATCCACACTGCTGAAAAATATTAAGAGGTTATGATGGCCAATCAAAATGTGTCACTGCTGTACCCCCAAAATGTGTGTATATAAATGTATGTATATCTCAAATCCCTGGAACTGCAGGTCGTAGTTTGCATGATGTTACCAAGAGGTTCCTTGTCCTAAGAGTTTATTTCAGATGGAAGCATCGGTATTTTGTATAAAATTGGTCAAATCTGCACTCTCACCTTGCCCATGGATATATCTGTAATGTAAAAGAAGTGTTGCTGCTGAGACAGAAGAAAAATGGCATTAAAGGTGTCAGTATAATTTCAGAGTGATAAACGTATCTAACGTCTTTAATTTGTGAACACATGGTCTTTAACAGCTGCCTTCAGCTCCCAGCAGTAACCCTGAACCCTCTCCTTAGAGCCTTGACTGCCCCTCAGCAAAACATTTCTGATTTCTTCAGAGTCATTAATGCTTATTTCAACTCGAGCTGGCAAGGCTGGGAAGTTATTCAGTGAAGGAGATACTTTTTGATGGGAATATCCCAAATTTTGCTGCTCAGCTTCTAAAATCAGAATTACCAACTAATGATTTTGTTGCTTTGAGTGGAGCTGCTGTCATCACACAGGGCTGAGCACTCAGAGGTGGCCTCTGGGGACGGGCAGGTCCAATTAAAATATTTAATTAAGAATAAACTGTGGGCTTTAGACACAACTGGAGCTGCTCCCAGGAGAGAGAGGATGAGCCAGGCTGGATGCAACCAGGGCTGGAAAATAAAATTCCATTTCCTTCTGCCTTCCCACGTCCTGCCACAGCATTTTCCCGTTGGGAAGCAACAGCTCAGGAGAAGTTCACTGTTTAAAGGCTATTTAAGATTAGAGGTTTGATTTTTTCTCAAAGAACTTAAACCCTGCACCGAGCTGCACTGTAAAGGTTGGAGCTGACTTCCTGACCCTCTTCAGTTCCAGCAGACTCATTGATTTTGGGGAGGGCAGAATTCCTCCCCGTGCTGCACAGTGTGAGGGTCTGTACCCGCATCCTTTACCCACTTTGCAGGGGACTTCGTAGCTGACGAAGTCGTGCAAGAAAACCTTTCAGCCCCCCGGGGTGAGGATGAAAGAAAGGAGTTCCTTTCTGAGAATAACCGATTTATTGTTATTATCAGTGAGTTCTTTATGACTGTGATCAGTGTTTTTACTTTTTACCTGGTTTATTTCTATTTTATCCACATTTTATCACGGGAAACTCCCTCTCTGTTTTCCTTTCTCTCACTCCCCAGTGATGTAAATGCTGTTGATAGGGCCGGGTCTCCCTGCTCACCTCTGTTCATCCAGTGGAGAAATCTGCTCTGTCTGTTGAATCCTCTGTGCTGTGAAGAATTTGGGCTGCACAAGCCAAGCAACTGCAGAGCCCAAAAAGATCCTGTTCAAAAGAGCCTGGAGCCAAAAGTATTTTTGGAAAAGGCACCGAGGTAGCTTTGAAATTGTCACAAGCTCTTTTGTCTCCACATAAAAAGGAAAAACCAGCTTTGAAACATAGAGAAGGAAAACGTATTTCCTTTTTTTTTTGAACAAGGTTTTATACGTGGTTTATGTTACAGCGTTCTCCAGCAGTATCTGAACATTCCATGGGTGTTAATTCAATCACTTTGGCCTTTTTGTGGCTGAGTAAGCGCTGCAGCCCGCTGAGAAAACGGAGAGGGTTTGGGAAATGATTCCCAGGTGCCACCACACCCAGCCCTGGAGCTTGGCCCTGCTCAGTTTGCTTGGATCAATCCTTTTTCTGCTGCAGGACATTCGTAAATACAAAGGATGGTTTAGGAGTAAATGGAATTCTGCTGTATTTCCCTTTCCATATTACATCCAAATAACATTCCTAGAAAGATGAATGCAGTGAAACAGTTTGAAATGCCTGAAGAGTTTCACAATTAGCTGCCAACTCTTTTTTCAAGCCCCGGATCTGCACACTGGGTATTTTTACAGGCAGGTTTAAAATAGAGAAATAAATGCAAGGAGCTCTATGTCGTGATCACGCCAAGGAGCTGAGCCATTAACATGAAATATGGGCTGAAAAAACAGAAAAATGTTCTCCTCCTTCATGTTCTCCTCCTTTTCTAGGGGGTTCTGAGCTGGGAGCATCTTTTACCGCTACAATTCGTGACTGTTGCCCTTCAGATTGTAAGAGCTCTTTAAAATATTCCAACTCTTTGTTTTCCAAAGACAACTTCACCCAGACAACTCGATGGAAACAAATGAAGATGCCCAGGGACCGAGTTTATTGGCTGGCATGTGCCACAACAACAGAGTTTTTTGTGCTGTCGCTGTCCAGACAGAAAAGGCTCCTTTGAGAAAAGAAAATTGTCTTGGACACTCAGCTGAAGTTATTTATCAGCTGCTAGTTGGGAATGGGGAGGGGATAAAGCCCTTTCCTACCCTAAGGGGAGTGAATACAAAGAACAACAATAAAATCAGGCACTGTTATGTAATTGATGATGGGAATAACGGGGAAGGGGCTGGAGTGATCTGTTTGGTGCAACGTGAGCTGGGGCGGCCGATGGAAGCTGTGATCTCTACTTTAATCCTCACACTTAGGGGGGAGGGAAAAGTTCCATCATTTTTAACAGGTTCTTTTCCTTTCCCCCTCATTCTCCCTCTGTCTCGTGCTTCTTCTTTGCTGCAAAGGAACAAAGTGATCGGAAATAATCCAAGAAAGACTCATTTCTGGAGAGAGATGGCAGATTTGGGGTTTTTTGTCGGTTTTCTTTTTGCTGGTATCTGATGTGGGGGAAATGCCCAAGTAGGGGGGGGTGGGAAGGGCAAAATAACAAACAATTCAACCCAAATGCATTCTTGTCCTGTTATTCACTTCACCGAATTACCTAAATCTGTTCTGTTTCTACACTTTCTGCAGTGCAAGGTTCTGACCCATCGTGCCGCAGCCTGCACATGGTCACTGATGGCTTTGGGTCCTGCTGGAGGACAGGAGATGCCCAGGGGCAGTGCAGAGATGGCCAAATAAAGCAGCTCCATCCCGGGATTCCTGAGGGTGCCTGGATTTACTCCCAGCCAGCAGCTCCCTCACCCTGCTGTGGTGCCAAGGGCAGATGCGGGCAGGGAGGTTGGCACGGGGCAGAACAAGCTGGGAGTGTGGAGGTTTGGGAACTGCTGCTGGCACGAGCAAAACGCTGGATGCTGCTCTCCCTGGGGGGAGGTTTAGAGGCCCTGGATAATCCTAATGCTGGGAGGAGGGAGATGCCCAGGGCACCGGGGCAGTGCCAAAGCTCCGTGCAGGGGACAAGATCTGCCCGCAGGGGGAGGCTCTGAATCACCCCAAGGGTTTGGTGAGATCCCCTTGTTTGTATTTCTGTGTATTTTCCAACCCTTCTGTTGTGTTAAAGGTCTTTTCTGGCTTTGCCTTAGCTCCACAGCTGTATAGAATTTTAGATCATTTGTTTAACAAATAGGAAGTCCAAATAACTGGTACCTAACTCGGTACAAAAGCTTCCCATGGTAGCTGTCCTGGAGTCCTGCTCAGTGCTAAAAATAGGAGAAATAAACTCTGGCTCGTTTCTAGAAAGCAAAATAATGAAAATATTTGAAGAATGAATACCTAAAGCACCGGAATGCGAAGCAACATCAGGGCTGTGTGAGAGAAATGAATTCTCCAGCGGCATCGAGCGTTTTACTTTCTGTGGAGTGTTTAAATGGATTTCTACAAAAATAATAAAGGCTTCTGGAGGAGATAACTCCAAGACCATCTATCTTTGTTGCCTCGAATTCAATAGTGGTTAAGTGAGATAGTCTGGGCTTAGCCTGCTGCAAGCACTGATTCAGTGGGCAGGACTCAGCTGTCAGCTCCTTTTTGTACAGGAATTACTCCCCTGAACGAGAGGGGAAGGCACTTTTCTTCAGCTCCTCTGAGAGACAGCTGAGGGTTTATAGCTCTGATCATATAACAGTGTCGGGAACAGGAACTGAGGGGAGTTTAAAAGCCTGACTTGCAGGCTGCAGCCCAAATCCCTGAGTTTTAAGGAGTTGTCTTGAATATTTTGCACAAACATCTGGTGGGAAAGGCTTTTTTGTGCTTGTAGGTGTCAGTCCTGCCTGAGACACGGGGGTGGCTTCAATGAGGTTTCCAGTAATGACAGCACCTCTAGACAACAACTGTGAGCACTTCTAAACTCTGATGGTTTGTCAGGAGCTCACCCTGAGATGAGAAATCTCACCGAGCACCCGGTCTGAGGGCTTACAGTGAAAGGCTGCTCAGCAGAGCAGGAAACGCAGCAGGCACATTTTGTGGAGAAAAAAGGGGATGGCTCACGATATTTATTTCTTTTTCAGATGCAGGGGAAAAAGAGCAAAGCCTGATGTGCAACAGCACCTGCAAAACTTGCAAAAATACCGTTCCAAAAATCACCACAGGAGCACATTGTTTAAGCAGTAAATAAATCAATAACTGTTTAAGCACTGCAGGCTGTGCAGCTTCAGGGGCAAGCCAGGGATGCCTTTGAGCTGAGTTTGTTCCTCTGCAGTAAATCTGAGTTTAAGGTGCTCGAAAGGGCATTGTTGGGTTTTTTTCCTGGGAAGCTCAGCTAAGGAATTTGCTTTTCATGGTGCCCCGTAGGGTCCCCACAAAGTAACAAGTCAGCATCATTTCCTGGCTGCAGCTGATAACATTTATTGCTAATTCTTTAAACCCTGCTTTAAAAGAAAACAAGTCTGCAACCTGCATTGCACCCACAGGAATAATCTTTCTTTTCCTCACTTTGGTAATTCAATTGTGACTTGTAAACTTGTGCAGCTGTAGCAAAAAAAAAAAAAGTCTACAGTCATCTCTAATCTATCTGGAGGAGAGTAAAAAGTGCTTACCAGCACTGCTGTAGTAAATCCTGGCTGCTTTATTAAATAAATGTAGAGTTTCACTCAGAAGCCTTAAGGAAGAAGAGTTCTAAAATATCTGCACGATTTAGCACGTTGTGAAGCTGAATAAAGATTGATCGAATTTTGGGGTGAGATTTAAACTGACGGCAGACCAGATCCCACTTAAATTCACTTGGGAGACGTGGGCATTATTGATGTCTTGTGAACGGAGAGAGACAAACCAGGCTGCTGGAGAAATTCCTGAGCATCGCAGGAATCTTTCTGCTGCTGGAAAAATAAGACCCCAAAAAGATCCCAAAGCTATTTACAAGTGTAAGTCAGACCTCGAGGCCTCTTTACATAATCAGCACACCCGTGAGCAGGACAGGATCCAGCAGACAGCAGAGCACATGTCCAGTGCTAAAATCCGAAGGGATTTCATGGGTTTGGGTTCACTCCCTCCCACGTCTGAAGCTGTGCATCTGCTTCATTCTTTGTCGCAGCAACACAAGAGATTTTTCCAGGGGTAGGTGATGCTTTTAGGAGGAATTTGACGTGCAGGCAGCCAAGCAAATTCCTCTTGCTGGGCTAAACCAGGGGTATTGCTCACTGATGAAATCTCCTCCCTCTTCCAGGAGTCTCTGAACTGGAGCAGTGGGGCTGGCTTTGGGCTCCAGACCTTCAGAGCCGAAATCAGGGTGAGTCACTTTGATATCCATTAGCAAAAGGTAAAAATCTGCTGTCTTTTAGCCAAGGAAGGGCTATGCCAAGGTGATAAATATCAAACCCAGCCCTCTTTATCCTGGCTGGGGTTGGGGGAGCAGATGTTGCTTTAACCCCCCAAATCCCAGCCCCTTCCAGCTGGGAAGAGGAGCAACCCCCAGGACTTGGGGCACTTTCCTGCCCTTTAGCTCAGGATGACACCAGCCCTGCCAGGGTTATCCCACAGGGCAGAATTCCCTTCTCCTGAGCCCCAGGGGAGCTGATCCCCAGCAGTCTCTGTCCTTCAGCCAGCACTGGTGAGCCCACCCCTCATTTTGGGGGATCCCTCGTTGTCCACCCGGGGTGAAGATGGGTCCCAAAACTTTGATCTTTGCTTCATCTTGAGGCCTTTTTGAGTCTTCAAGAAAACTGCAGCGAGGTGCTGTTCCCAAAGCACGTGGTCTCTTGGATGTGCCACACCTGGGCACTTTTCCTGGGGTGCTCCTAAATCCCTTTGGTTGGAAGTGCTGTGAGGGCTGTGAACAGACAGAGGCCACGTAAGACAGGAAAGGCCAGGGCTGGTGTGATATTAGGAGGAATATCAGGAGGAACATCCCACTGCTAACAGAAATCCCAGGGTGGGATCATCCTCTGCCTGCAGCCCAGATCAAAACAGGACAAAATAGAAGGCTAGAAGCAGAAAAAACAACATTTCAGGGTAAGCCACTAAGAACCTTTACCAGGAGCAGCTCGGGGTTGTTTCTCTAAGAACCCCTGGTGGAATCCAGATTGCTCAGGAGCTTCAGCCACCGAAAAATAGAAAATCTTCAGTACTGAAAAACACCAGCCAGAGAGTCTGGAAATCCGAGCCCTCTGGAAGTCATTTGCTCAGTTAAATGCTGAAATTCCCTCCTGTCTTCTCCCAGTTTTCACCCTCACCACGGATCAGGTCTTTAGGATTCTGTTCCCTGTTTTGATCTGGGTAAAAATAACCCAATTTATCGTGTCTGATGAAGCAGTAACATCTGGCAGAGCAGCTCCCGGTGTGGGCTGTGCTGCAGTTCCCTCCCGTGGGGCTGTCTCACCCCCCCTGAGCCCCAGAGGAGTTTTTTGGGGTGAAACTCCCTGAAACCCCACTTGGATCCTGCTGGGCTGGGACAGGTCCGTCCCTAATAACGTTTAATTGCTTTATAACTCAGCAGCAAATCGAGTTGATTTAACTGTGTTATGAGAGAAAGCTGTGCTGTTATTTCTCTGCAAAGCCTGGCTCGCTTCTGGAGCATTTAAAATGTCTTTTTTTAAAATGCCAATTAACAGCTGACAAACGTGAAAGAAACATATTTATGACACGATGATCTCAGCTCTCAGATCCCTCAGTCTCGGAATGTGTCATCACTTTTTACTCGAGTGTGGCTTTTGTTGGAGGCTTCCCTTATTTCAGTTTTAATGAGAATTTAAGAATGGGATGCAAATATAATCCTGGTGCTTAATTCTGGCATAAGCCTAATCGAGTTTGTGCATAACAAAAATGTCAAGGCTTGTATATCCTGCTGGAGGCCCTTACTTTTAAGCAATGCAATTAATTACACTGGAACATCCTAGAGGTTTATTGCTCCAGATAAAAGCATCCCGAGCACCTTCTTTACTATTATTTCTAGAAGAAAAACAGTGTCAAATAAAGATAATTGAAGTATCTCTGACAGACAGGTTGTTTTTTCTTTTAAAGAACTGCATGGCTTTAACAAAGAACCTCCTAAAAGAAATTTAGGAGTAGCTGCTTTGCATAGAAAATTTTGGATTGTGTCAGCCTAAGTCGTAATTTACTTTATTCTGTGCCTTTAAATAGACCATTCTGCATTTCCATGGGTGATCTGGATGCCAGTTTAATTACCCAACGTCGCTTTATATAAGGCTGATCCAACTATTGAACCAGAAATTCAGTGCCAGGGCAGAATGGTGCTACTAAAACTGAGAAATATCCCTTTAGTTCTGTCAGCAGTGCTGGCACAGCTGAATTCCCTTCCCCTGGGTGGGAGGGATGCTGGATGGAGCTCGCAGCCCTTTCCTGAACACACACAGAGCTGAGGGCTCTGCCTTCCCGACTCTCGGACTGGGATTAGGATTTTGGCACTGATCTCACTGACTGCTGAGTGCCTCTTGTGGACGAGGGAGAAAAACAATCCGTGAAAACGTCACACTTAAATTAAAGCCCCCAGCCCATTGCTTGGCTGCAGGGAGTGTTTGCATGAGGCAGAACAAGGCCATAAGAAGCTTTTCCAAACTCCTGGCGTAGTTTTCCTGATCAAAATTGCAACTCCTGCTGCTCGCTGTGCATTTTCCTCATCGAGTCTGGCTGCAAGAAACTCACCCTGATTTTGATCAGCTTGATTTAAAACCAATGTGTTTTTCCAACAGCCATGTTTTGTAAGGGTTTCTCACGGAGCAGCTTTTATTTCGTGGAATCAATGACATTGATTTCCCTTTACATATAAAGATTGCCCAGTTCCACACTGGGTGCAACAACAGAATTTCAGAGATGAAGTGACTGCCAGGTTTGTTAAGGTCTCCCCTCAATAAATCACCATTTGTTCCACAATTCTGTCTAAAGTGAATCCTCAACAACAAGTGGGGTTTGATCCTCAATAGTGAAAGCTTTATTATGTGTTACACCAGAGGTTTTATCAGTGTCCAGCCAGCCTGTATAAATTCTGGATTATTTTTGCTGGTTGATGCTTTTTCAAGTAAAATACCATTGAACACCTAAGAACAACTCAGGGCTCCTCTTTGCCTCGCTTTTCTGAGCCTTTCCCTTAAAAACGTTGGAAGAAAAGGTCTAAAGCAAGCAAGTTTCATAAACCTCCAAACCTATCCTCCTAAAATCTGCTAAGAGTTTAATTGAGAGTATTTAACAATATTAATATTAATAAGAGAGAATACCTTCTGAGCCAGTCCAAGTTCCTCATCATTTTTTTGCTTTCCAACAGGGTTTTTCATGCAATAAAAAAAGCCAAAAATGAGAAAAATACCTTTACACTCTCCCTTTTTCACTTTGTTACAACTTCCTTTAAAAGAATTTAAGAAATGTTGGGCAGTGGCAGCTACGAGGGGAATCTATTCCCCAAATAACTCCCATTTTCCTCCGTGAGAAATTGAAAGACCCCAAGTTTTTATTTCAAACTATTAGGCCGGAATCCAGCTGGAGGAAGAACGGCTGTTCCATTCGGGAGGGAAACTTTTGAGAAGGCTTTGATGGGAAATTTCTGAATGGATTGTGAACACCAAAGAGAAGGAGGAGAAAAAGGGAGGCGAAGCACTTGGCCATCTGCAGCAGGAAATGTCGAGGCCTGATCTTTTCATCCTCTCTGTGAAGACAGGCTGGTGTCTCCTGAGCTCGGGGCTTCTCACTTTCTGCTCCTCCTGCTCCTGAGTGTCGCTTTCAGCAGAGAGCACAGAAAGCTGAGAAGCTGCTGAGGCTCCTTCTTCAAACTATTAATGTTTATTAAATGCAATTAATGCTTCCCCACAGCGAACAGGAGACGTCTGTAAGCGTGCCACAAGGTGTGAGATGCAGCTTTGCAGCACCCCCAAAAATATCCCAATTTCTTTCTCAGCTCCTCAACTTTGCCCCAGAAAAAAGAAAGCCAAAAGCCCTTTCTGAGCACCTGGATGAAGTTCCCTCATGTTAAGAAGGGTGTTTTAACTAGGGAATCTGGCACTAAAAATCATTGCACTGGTGCTGTGCAAGAGGTAAAATTCATGATAGGAAAGTTAAGGGAAACAACTTGGACTAGTAGAGAGTTATGCTGCTACAAACCATGGAACATTTAAACTCCACGTGACTCTTCTACCATAAAAACAACCCAAATTAACAGAAGATCTGCTTCTGACAGAGTAAATCATCATGGCAGCATGAACTCCTGCCTGGTTTTGGAGGAGATGAGACAGGCCAGGTCGGGTGCAGAGGTTTTATCCTTTCCTTGGAGATTTTTGCCTTTGCTCTCTCCCAGTCCCTTTGCTTCCTGCTGTCCTGCAGAGAGCTGAGCTGAGGAGCCTCATCTGAGAATCACTAAAAATAGCCAGCAGCAAGGCACAGAGCGGGAGTTGGGAATGTTCTCTCTGCACGCTCCATGAGCTGGGAATAACTTCCAGGCTGACCAGGAGCCTTCAGTCGCAGGGGTCACGGAACACCCCCAGTGCTGAGGGCAGAGCTCCAGCCCAGCCTGGTTCCGACAGCTAACCCTGTCTCCTCTCATTTGGAATGTTTCTAGGAACTCAGTGAAGCCACACAGATTTTTCCCTTCTGGAGACCTGGGAACAGATGCTTTTTGACCAGGAAAAGAGCAGGAAAATTCCCAGGAAAGAGCAAGATCCCATTGCCCAGGAGTTTCTCTGACTCAGTTCATGCTTTTGGCTTCCTGCCCTTCCACTTTGTCCTGAGACCCTCAAAATCACCTTTCCATCACATCAAACCCCCTTAGTATTTATTGCCTCCGTAGCACAAAACGTTTGATATCCTATAAAGCAATAAAAGTCAGCTGCTCTGTTTGACATCTGAATTGTGTTAAGAAAGGAAAATCATTATAAAATGAGTATGGAGAGGCTCCACTCCTCTGGATCGTTCCCTGCTCAAGGCTGCCCACGAGCCGCTGACGCCAAGGAGAAAGAAAGGACATCATAAATTCCACAAAGGGGTTTTTCCATGGTCACACTGCTGGAGTGTAAGCAAACTCTTATTTACTTTGTTCAGTGCCGCAATTAGGGAAGATCAAAGTGCCTGCGAGTGCATTTTATACTGTAAATTAGTAGGTAATTAACCTTCATGCACCCCGCTTACGATCTCCAAAATAGCTGAGAACATCCTTCAAAAGCAACAATACATGAGTGCATCACTGCTTAATTATAAATAAAAGGAAGAAAACGAGCCCCTAACGGAGTGTGAGGGATCGGGGTGGTGCTAACGGAGAGTGTGCAGGAGGAAGAGGGAGAAGGAGAGAGAGAGAGAATTAAATCATCTTCCTTCAGAGCTGGAAGACAGAGATCCATATCACAGAGATGCAAATAAGGCAGAATCCAACCGAAGGATGCTTTACTTGCAAACTGATCCTTTTAATTATGTTTATTGCATTCCGTGAGGGATTGGGCTTGTTGTCTTTCACAGCCAAAACTGGTTTATTTTTATAAAAACAGGGATAATAAATGAATAAAGCAGATCACCTATAAATACAATGGATGCTGTTGGAATCTATATCAAGGCTGCTTTTTCTGGTTTTATGGCAGAAGAGGATCCCAGCAATGCCAGGCAATACAAGGCCAAAACTGGTGGTTTCACTCGTGTTTTCACAGAAATGGGATGAGTTTGGGATGCTCCACAGAGGAGCCAAGCTCCCAACAGATGGAGCTCCCTGATGTTCCCCTGGATCTTCAAACATTTCCCACCTAAGAATTCCAGCTGTGTCCAGCAGGAGGGAGACAACATTGATTCTCCCTGCTGGAACATGCAGACACCTGTGGTAAATGAAATATTCTCCCCTGTATCTGAGGGCACGGAGGGGAGAGGTTTTACAACGCTCCTGGCTGTAGAAACTTGATTTGGGTTTGAGGCTCTGAAGTTGCAGCACCTGCCCATGAAAAAATCTCCTCCAGCCTTGTCAAAAATGAGTGTATTGCCTTTTCACTTCAGCCTTCCAGCTGGCAGCAGCTAAATTATAACTAATTCCCCAAATAATATTAAGATGAGAAACGCATTATTTTCACAGTGAGGGGAATTGCTGTGACACTCTATGCAGAAAAGAGAAGGAAAGAAGGAAAAGGACACATCGAGGAGGAGACTGCTGCTTCTGTGAGAGTTTTAAACAGCAGCTCTGCGCTGGTGTTTGGAAGGGAGGAAGGAGGGACAGGTCTGCTGGCACAGGAGAGATCTGTCACCAAATTGAAGCATTAAAATAACACTTGAGGACTTCTGTGGGCATGAGAAGAACTGAAAGGGCGCTTTGTCCCTCCATGGGTGTAGATAACTCCTCCTGACATTAATGGGATGGCTGTGATTTGCGTCGGGCACGGCTCAAGGGATGAGCACCATTCACGCCGGGTGGAAGTGGTGAAGCTCATCGGGGAATGTGAAGCTTTAAATTCAGCACAAACCTCCGAGCCCTGTGAGCTGGACTGGCTCTCCAAGGGCTGCAGGCTCATTAAAACAAGGGACTTGTGGCTGGGAGAGCAGGGACAGCACAGAGAGCAGGGAGACGGGAAAACGAAGCGAGGCTTGGGACAGCAGATTACCCATGTCCTGCACTGCAGCCTTCATCCCGTGCTGGCACAACACACGGCTCAGAGACTGCACAGCCCAGGCTGTTAAAATACATCAAATAACTTGGATAAAAGCACCGAGAAACAGAAAGGGTCCGGGATACGGCTCGGGGCTGTTGGGCGGGGATGGTGTTGCAAGAAGAGGAGCGGGTGCCCCAGCACGCAGTGACAGGAGGGATGAAGGCTCCCATTGTCAGGGGGAATTCTGTTTGAAGGTACAGGATTGTCCCAGCTTCCAGGAGAGGGAAAAGTGTGGTGAGGGAGTTCTTCTGTTCTGTCTGGGCAGATTGGACTAACCACCTCGATTTCACAGGTTTCCCGGGTGGTGCAGACAAACCAAACCCCTGCAGCCCTCAGGACGTCTCTTGGGGCAAACGCAGACATCGTTTTCCTCTCCCCGAAATCCAAACCTTCCAAGCAGCAGCACCTTGTGAGCCACAGCTTCAAAAATGGCTTGGTGCAAGCCTCTAAAAGCTGAGCAGCTCCAGACACTCTCCGGGGCTTTTCATGGCACAGCAAGGAAGAAGGAAGGAGAATTTTCCTCCCAGAATCAGCTCTGGGGGTTTTGCTCTGCACTAAAGCAGGTGCCAGCCATGGCATCTTGTCCCTCTCTTAAATCAGCATCTCAGAGGCTGATCCTGATCCCAGCATCACCCTCAGGACAAACCCAGCATCCTTCCACCTCTGAGAGGAGCAGCTTTGTCCAGCAGTCATTTTACATCCATGCAATATCTGAGCCTGGTTTTCCCTAATCAGAGCTCACTGACTTTTACCACAAGGAAAGGGAATAGATTTTTTTCCATCCTTCTTGGTTTGAGGATGAAAATGCCCCTGTTTGTGAATGACAGTTCAGCAGAAATGCATTTTATTTCATATAAACACCGGGTTATAAATCTATTTAAGAGAGACAGAGCAAGGAGCACAGGAACCCTCACCACGATGCCTCACACGGAGAAAAGGAGCTACAGAGCTCTGAACAAACCCATCCAAGTTGCTGAGAATAATCACCATTTCATGTTTGCTTAGAATTATAATCTAATTATGAACCCGACCTTGCAACAATTTTTTCAAGTAGGCAGTTAGCATTGAAGTACTTTTTATGCAATTATCTGCTATTGAGCTTCCTCATTAGGCAGCAATTGCTACACAAATTTTCCTGTTGTTTAAGCAACATTTTTGCCATTTGCAGATTTCAGTTGTAGCCTGATAAAACAAACCCTTGGATCCAAGCTCAACAGTCCTGTTTCACATTCCAGTTGCCAAGAAACCATTGTTAAATATTTGATATCATAAATATTGACAGAGGAGCTCTTTTTATTGTTTCCTCTTGCAGGCAAATTGGCAAACGGAGAGTTTTAGATATTATGATAACCTTGCCCAACTTCATAATCATCCAGCTTAAAATAAAATCGATTTAATAAATCAGAAGTTTACCCCTAAGCAGGAAACTTCCTGGAGCAGGAGGTGTCCTGGTGGGGAACATTCTGGAATCCATGTGTGGAAAAGGACTTTACATTTCCTGTGGGTGCTGCGAGGATAATCTTGTGTAAGGACTTCCCTGTGATTACAGATTGACTCCATCACAATATGATGGGGAAAACCTTTTCACTGGAGTTGGCTGAGAGAAAGGAGACGAGGTGGGATGCAGATTTTTCTCATCAGGCTCTGATTTGGCATTGTGAATATGGAGATAGCTTTGGACAATTGTAGAAAATGGCGTGAGGTGCAACTCCTGGGAAAAAGGAGCAAGGCCTGCTTTCACAAAGAAAATCAGAACACACTGAGCCAGGACAGTTTGGGGATAGTTGTGAGCAGTTTCTTAAATGAGGTGACATTTCCTAAAGCTTCCAGGCTGTGGGGAACAGCTCTGACAGCCACAGAGGCCCTGCGGGGACCCAGTGGCCCCAGAGCTGCACAAGACTTGGAAATATCCCGAGAAAGTAAAAAATGCTAAATCAAAAGAAAATGAATTTATTCAGTAGCCTGAACTATTTTCTATTAATAATTTCACGCTGCACAAACGCAGCTGGCCAAGGAATTCACAGCTGGCAGACAGACAGCCCTTCCTCTGGCTTTAGGAGGAAACGTGTGTTGGTCACAGCTCTGCTGAGAATGCCCCAGCAGCGCCCACAGGAACTCCAGGGCCGCCTCAGCGAGCACAGGAACGCTGTTCCCACAGCATCAGGGAGTCTGCACAGCTGGGACACGGGCAGGGGGGAGTCAGAGGGGCCCTAATTCCTCCCAGACTGGATTCCCACTGGAAAATGGAGCACAAGCAGAGCCTCCCTTAACACCTGCGTTTTTAGATGCTTTTAATGCATCCCGCTCTAAAGAGAGAAGCTCCTTCTTCTGTGCTCCTCACAAACGGTGCTCCCTGGGCTGGTACCTTCGGGACACAATTTCTCTGCTCTCCTGGGGAGCTGTGTCAGTGGAGTTCTTCCAAACAAGCCCCGATCCCAGGGAACAGGCTGGGCTTGGAGGAGTTGGGAGGCAGGAGAGAGCAGCTCATCCCTGGATGAAGCATGTCCACTCCTCCAGCCCCTGAGCAATGCCGGACACAGCCTTGGCTCTGAGTGTCTGAATAAATGACCACCACAGAGGGGTTTGCTTCAGGAACAGCTCAGGATGTCTGATAATCACATATTTCAGAGTTGAAAACCAGAATTATACAGGTGATACAACCCTGTCCCCATAAATTTCTTAAAAGCACACCTGGAAACTTTCAGGGGATGAAAATACAGAGAACACAAAAGAAAATGCGGAGTTTTGAAGTTAGGAGTAATTCAAGTGGCTGATTTCTGTGAAGTTCAGTTTTGCAGTCCAAAAAAATCCATTTGCACTCTCTTTTCCACGCTGATGGAGCAATTCCCACGTTTGTGCACCCCAATCAGGTAATTGCAGACCTCATTTGTATATTTCCTGTCGCCCAGTTCCGTGGACAACCAGCACCCGTGGGAACTGGGAACGCTCTTTTGCAGCCAGTCTGAGAATCAAACCTCAGCATCTCTTTCTTATCTCACTTTTGGGCTGCAGTTCCCACTGCGAGATTTAAAGTGGGCTTTGGCCATTCCTCGTTCAGCACAAATAATGTGAGTTTTTCCCTGCAATCTGAGGTCATGAATCAGTTTTGGAGGGGTTTTAGATAAATATCTCGTGTCATTAATAAAGCTGAAGGAACACACACGGATACAGTTGCTTCTTGTCCAACGCTGATAACAGTAAAATACAAAGTTTGTGAGGAAAATTGGATATTTATGTAGGAAATTGATAAAAAAACCGATAGAATACAGCAAAACAAAAAACTAAAAATGAACCTCACTGCCTTTACAGGAAAAAAAAAGGGAGTTTTATGAGATAATTCCTGAGGGGATGGCTGATTGATCAGGTGATCACTGATATTATTGAGGTAGCTCAAGATAGAGATAAAAATGAGGGAAATTTAAAAAAAAGCAGCAAAGGGGGTACAGATAAAAATGAAACTGTGTTTGCAGGCCTCTAGGGCAAAATCCAAATTTGAGATCCTGATCTAAGGGGGCTGTTCAGGTGTTGGGGGTTTTATTGGATGTGGCATCACCCATCACACACAGGAGCGAGGTTCCCACCCTTTCCACCACCAGACTCTGAACCAGCATCAATCAAAGCTGCAGAAGGTTTTTCCACATTCCTAATTTCACCAATTTCAGGTTTTTATGGCTGGGAAAAACACATGGCTTCCTTTTCAAAGGGGTTTGTGCCTGAGAGGCAGAGAATTCCCGAGCCACGTCAATGCTGATGCGGAGCGGGATAAACACATCAGGTGCTGGCAATCCTCAAACACAGAAATCTCCTGGACTGAGAGCTGCAGCTCCCTGCCTACAACAGTTTGGGAGGCAGGGCCAGAAACGTCTCGGACTTTTTAATGGTTTCTGGAATGATGCTGTGTTTTTATGGATGAAAGTCCTGGAAGGTAGGAGCTGATGGAAAGTGCCATGACTCCCATGGAGCAGTGCCAGCCCATCCCTTCAGGCAATCTGTCTCTGCATGGGAACAAGAGGGAAGATTAAATATAGTTAATACGAGACTAGAACTTTTTCTTTTTTCCCAGAAGTTGTTAAAAATACTCCTATTTTCTCACCATTTTAATGAGGAAGTAACCTTTTGTGGTAAAAGTGTTCGGAGTTTTTTTTTTCCAAAAGTTGGTTTTAATGTGGCATAAACATAGAGAATTAAAACTGCTTTAAGAAAGTTTTTTATCTGTGAAAATAGCAGCCATTTGGAGTGTTCTTTGGATGCTTTCAAACCAAAGGAATTAAACTGTTTTCCTACATTATTGATATTGATACTCTTCTGGCTGAAAAGGGGGTACAGTAATTAATTTATTCATTCCAAACCATCAAAGTCCTAATTACACAGAGCTTTCCACTGCATTTCCCTTCAAAGCTCTGACAACTTTGGAATCATTAATGTGGTCAATATGAATCAATTCAGACCCTGCCAGAAGAGAATAAAAATGTTGATCTTACGAACCACTGGAGCCATCTGGAACCATCAATTGCCACGGAAGGAAATTCATTCCCAGACAAAACATTGGGTTCAGCTTTCCCCCAGCCTGCCAAGCTGAGCGAGCTCCTTCCAGCAGAATTATTTCTGCATTCTCTGACAAGTTATCAAGCACCAGCTCTCTGAATGAGGTTCAGATCAGACAGAGACTTTGTCAGAAATAAATGGAGTTTCAAACTCAGCTTTCCTCAAGCAGCCCCGGACTCGTCACTGCCAGTGCTGCTGCTGCCACATCCCCTGCAAGCCAAATCCTCATCTCTCAGAGCTGCTCTTCCCCAAGGTCAGCCCAGAGCTGGGCACTTGATAGGGCTTGAATAATCACCAATGGGTTTGGAGGAAAAAATACAGCCTTAATAAGATATAAGGGGTTGGTTTTTTTTTACTCACAAGATAAGCTTAGCTTAGGATTTCTTATGTAGAGATAGGAAATAATTTTTATGGACAAACAGAGCCCTGCCAGGGCTGCTGCTGTGATTCCCTGTCTCCAGGAGCATGGGAGGAAGCCCCTTGGATACCCTCCCCGTTTGGAACGTGCTTTATTGCTGGTCTGCACCGTGGATTTTCCTGCCAGAAGTTCTCACACCCCTGGGAGCACCAGACTGAGCATTTCGTGAGCCACCAGAACTCAAACCTGGTTCTGTTCCACTGGGCTGCTAAAGGGAGAGAGAACAAAGCCCTGCTGAGGTGCAGAGCCAGCATTTCTCATCTGATACCATCCATTTGTTCCTGTAGCGTTTGCAGGAGGTGCTCGGAAAGGACAAATGTTTTTAAAGCCACAGCCAGGAGTTTATTGCTTCCTCATAACTGATTTAGTGCCTCCAACCAAAGGTTTTACCCTCCTCCTACACAAAAAATACGCAGAGCACAGAGATGGATCGTCTGTCATCTCTATAAAAACGTCACCCTCTATTAGTTCCTTCCATTAAAATGCATCTTTATTACCTGCTGTAATTATGAGGAGTTTAGACTGGTTCATGCATTTCCCAAGGGAAGGCAATCAGCAGCAGCCCTCTTCCAGCAGCAGAGCTGCAATGGGCCCTTCTCAGGGCCAAGCCTGCCTTCAGCAGCCGAGCCCAGACACTGGTGCCAAACACAGAACAGGATTTTAATGAGATCCTCCTAATTTTGTTGTTAACGACCTGAATGAGCACAGCAGATTCCAGAGGACGTGAGGCTGTGAGAGCTTTTCTGGTTCAGAGATGAACCAGCCCAGCCTGAGGAGCCCTTGGAGCTCAGCTGAGATGGGAGATGCAGAAGGAGGAAAGAGAACTTCTGTTAGAGGTAGGGACAAGCAGACATGAGGCACTGGGACACAGGAGGGAAGATCCTGGGGCTTCTGTGAGTGATCTTTGCATCACTCCTGTGACTTTACAGTGATTAAAACCTCTCTGGATGGAGTCCTGAATCTCTAGGAAGAAATTCTGGCCTCACAGAAGCCAAGAGCTGATCCAGCTTGCACCTACCAGATATTTATATAAACCCTCCTTTGTTTCAAAGCCTTTCCATGTGCGTTTTCTCAACTCCAAAGCTGGCAAAGCCAGCTGAGACTGGCAGAGATTTATTTCAATGATCCATTCCCCAAAGAGGGCAATATCCAAAGAGGAATCTGATCCAGCTCTGACAATTTACTAGATCCTTAATTACTAAAAGGATTACTCGGTGATTAATTCATCCCCTCTCAAATCATGGTTCTCCATCCCAATATTTCCCCCCATGGAGTCAAGCTGAGCTGTGACAGATTCTGCCACTTTGCATTTCCAGCTCATAGCACTCAATTTAACAGAGAGAGGCAGAAGTTCTCTCCCAGTGAATCAGCTCTAACCCCGATTTCCTTTCTCACTTTTCCAGCTCCAGAGAGAAAAAAAAGTTGCTAATCAGCAGGAAATGCAGTTTTGACTGTGTGAAAACTCCCTTCTGCAACTCCAGGCAATTCTAGCAAGTCTGTTGGAACCTTTGCACTCCTGTGGCACTGTTGAAACGCTGATATTTTTCGAATTACACACTGGATACAAACACTGGATTGAGCAGTTTCCCCATACCTTGGGATGGGCTCTTATTCCCTTATCCCTGCTGAATAGCTGTTTTCTCCAGGAGCATTTCCATTGGCTTCAGAGGGGCTATTTGCAGCACAGAGCTTTAAGGAGCTCCAAAATTCGCCCTGAAACTCTTTTGTGCTCTTTTCAGTGGTTATTAGCTCTGAGCAGGTGCCCAGGCTCACAACAACACCCAGGACGGTCTCTGGAGCTCCCTCAGCTTTTACCTGGGCTAATTCACAAAGTCCCTCCATCAGCAAAACTGCATTTGCTCACTTTTGTGAAGTCAGGAGGAAAGTTTGCCTGCTGGCCTGGCTGTTGGACAGCCCTGGCTGGGAACAGGAGCCAGGAACTGGTGCCTGCCTGGTTTGCAGCACTGGGGGCACTGGGACAGGGCACTGTGGGCACTGAGGGGATCCAAACTCCTCCTGCTTCACCTTCAAAAGTCCCTTTAGACCCAAAGCAGCAGCAGCCAAAGCTGCACTGCTCTTGTTCCCATCAGTAAATTCCCTGACATTAACAAAGCTCGTTCCCAATGGGATTAATTTCCTGGCTTTTGGGATAAAGCTAGACTTTAGTACCTGAGGGCTGTGAGTCAGAGCTTTGCTGAATTTGGGGATTCCCCACCAGCTCAGGGCCAACCCCACTCCAAGGAGCCCGGAATTCAGGGGTGGTTCTGCTCCTCTGGGCCCACATCAGCTCCGGAGCCACCTGTGCCAGCGTGGGTCTGGGATCATCCTCTGCTCGGGCTGGCAGCTCACTGATGCTGGCATGGGGCAGAGTCAGGATTGAGTGAAACTGAGGGATTGAGGTGGGAGTGGGAATCAGAAGGAGGTTCTGCTCTGTCAGTGCTGAACTCTGAACTTGCAGGGCTCAGTTTAATGAGACATATGACAAGGGGGAATGGTCTCAAAGCGACAGAGAGTGAAGTTGGATGGGATAATGGGAAGAAATTCCTGCCTGTGAGGTTGGTGAGGCCCTGGCACAGCTTGCCCGGAGAAAAAAGGATGGAAAAACTGGCATTTGATCCTAGAATACCCTTTCAATCCAAGGAATACGTTGCAATAATGCAATTCAGGACTTCTCAATCCATCTGAAGTTATATTTTATTTTCCAAAAAAATTGGTTTAGTGTCTTTTCCTGTATTTTTTCCTCCTTAATTTTCAGCATTATCCTCTTTTTTTCCTGATTAAGCTCTGAAAGCCTTTCTTCACATCACAATCAGCCTGATAATTAGTTGGAAGGTATTCACCAGCCCACAATAGTTCCCATCGACTCTGCTGTCAGTGAAACTCCTCACAGACCCACAGATCTGGGATTTTCTTGATGGGAAGTACTGACACTGAAGCAGATGGGGCTGGAGGGGGAGTGTATCAGGAGATATTATTGAGTTTTTATCCTGTAACCTGCCCTTAACCATGGATTGGTGCCTTGGGATGAAGGCTGGCAAAAGAAACCAGAATCAGCAGGTGAAGTTGGACCTGTGAGAGCAGAAGGGACAAAAGCAAATAAAAACAAGCTTCCCCTCCCCTACCTGCTTTAGGGATAGATTTTTTCACTCTATTTCATTAGGGAAAGGATCGAAGCAAAAAACAATTTGCAATGAATTTTCCTCCTTGCAAACTTTCAAAAAGTTCCCAACAGCCATGATTTTGTCAGATTTATGAACAAACAGCCAAGAGTTGCTCCAGCCTTGTTTCCTACAGCTCCTGGGGCCGATGCTGAGGACCCAGCTCTGCTTCCAAGAGGATTCCTCCCCCTCATTCCAGGTGCTCCAGGCTCCACCACTTCAACTGATGGACTCTGAAATTCCCTCCCTGCACTTCGATGTTGCCCCGAGGGGAGGAATGGATGTAGAAATTTGGATTCCCTCTCCTCATCCCGGGGTGGAGCCAGGAGCCCAGCGAGGCACCAACGGCTGCATCCACTTGTAGGAATTAATGAAAAAATCGGGTTTATATGAAGCTACAAAAAACCCCCGTGGAGTTCAGCCTTCCCAATGCTGGCACAGGAAGCAGAGCCTGCTCTGATCACGTAGTAGGGAAACTTGGGGAGAAATTACTGCCTGGCCTCTTGGAGGAGCAGGGAATACGATGCAGAAATACGAGGCAGCTCACAAGATTTATTTTATAAGAGCCAAACAAAATTCTGACTTCAAAGGAACTCGGGATGTGCTCTAAATCTGGAATAGGGAGGCTGTGGGTTTTTTCTGTCGTGAGAAGAGGCTTCTTAAACCAAGCCTGGACAGCAGAAAATGGGGAAAACAGGCAGGCTGCTGAGCAGGAGAGTTAACGAATTCTGATTCTATGGATTTTGCTGCCTGATGAACTGATTCTGCCTGAGTTCTGCCAAGGTTTCCTGTCATCTGCCTCTGCCAGCTTCTGCAGGTATTCTCCAGCTCCCGAGTTAGCTCTGGTGATGGATATTGATTCCCTGCAATATTTTCTAGCCCAGACAAACCCCTGCAGCTTGGTGTTGCTGGCTTTGCCCAGCCTCTCCTAACTCCCCAGGAGCAGCAGTTTCTGAATGCTCAGGACTGAAATCCACCATCCTCCCTTTCCTCCAACCCTACCAGCCCCAAGCTCTGAGGAATTCCCACATTCTCAGGCTGGGGACCATTCCTGGCCTCAGGAGTGTCTCCTGATTGATGCCTGCTCTGTTTAGACTTTCAAAGCTGTTTTCTCTCAGGTCACAAATTCCCCCACGTGGATTTTTCAGAGCTTGAGAGGTTTCACACCCCTGGTAAAGTTTTCTCAGCATTTTGATTCTCAAAGTGTTTGTAAGTGCTGCTGGCTGCTGCAGACTCTCCGGTGTCTGATAAACTCCCACTGCAGCTTTTCTCACTGGCTCGTTTGGGAAAATTGGAATCAAACAATGTGAATTTTTAGGAAGGAGCACAGAAAGATGGATATATGTGCATAAACCTCCCACCCACCCTGAAAACATGAGGGATTCCTCAGGGAACTGGGCTAAAACTGAGAGAATATATCCCCAGGGCAGCTCCCAGGTTTGTGTATCTCTGCAGGAGCTTGTGCTGCCTGGAATACCAAACGGGAGTCTGCCTGGAAAGCCAGAGGATTCCTTGGAGATTAAAGGTGCAGCAGACAGGGAAGGAATTTGGAGTGGTTACCTGACTCAATGCAACATTCAGGCATTTTTGGCCGAACGAGCTTTTCCCTTTGTGCTGTAAAAGCCACCGGAGAGCTGAACAATCCTTTAGCAAATGTCAGCAGCAAAACACCACGTATTCCAGTTTTTATCACACTACTCCATGCTAATCTTGCTTAGACACTGGGTTTTCATCGTGCAGCCGGGTTTTTTTGTGTGGAGAATGGGCTCGCTTGGCATTCCAGGTGCAGAAATTCCTGTTGCATCCTCAGAGAGAGCCGGAACCTCGGCCAGCACTTCGAGGAGGTCCCGCTGAGAGCAGCTACAGCAGAACTTCTGAAGCTGTAGAGCTGCTCCCCCACAGATGGCTGGGGCTCATCTCCTTCCCTGGTCAGCACCAGGCACTGCTGGGTTTGTGCTCACCTGGAGCTTCCCAAGGCTCAGGGAAGGCTCATGGAGGATCTGCCCCACTGAGTACACAAGGAAAATAAATTCCTGACCATGTTCTCCACTCTCATCTCACTCCTCCTTTGGTGCACGTGCATTTCCTCGGTGCCAACAGCCCCAGCAGGCAGCAGGGAAGTGCTGGCAGCTGGATCCCAGCCTCCACGGCGCCAAGCAGGCAGGGCAGACACTGGGAATGCATTCCCAGGGGAGCTGGAGCAGCTCACACCAGCAAAGGGTCCCTATTCTGGTAAATTTAACAATGGAATCTGGGAGAGGTTGATGAAGATGTTTGTGGGGCTTCCCTTTCCCATCGGGGAGGATGGTGGTGGAGGAGCTCAGAGGGACAGTTGGGGTGCCTGGCTCTGCTTCCTGGCTGGAATATTTGCTCTCTCTGTGACTCTGGGCAAACCACAAGGCCTTTGTGGAGCTCTGTGGATTTTACATCTGTGGCTCTTCCATAGAACAGCTTTTGGCAGGCTGCTGTAGCTGCCAGTCCCACAGATCTCTCCTGTTGGGAATATCCTGGGCTTCACTAAAAGATCCACAGGACTAACTCACGGTCTCACACCTCAACACATCAAACAGCCGTTCCAAGCAGTCAATGCATGGAATGGCTTTTAAAACAGTGTCAGCCCAAAGCAAGGATTTCGGCAATAAATGCAAGCAATCTTTAATTTCTCTCAGACTGAAGTGTTTTATGCCATGACTGACATCTCTCAAATGCATCCCAAAAAAACCAGCTACGACACAACCTGACAAATTCACATTATTTATGATATTCCGCCCATTTTGGTTTTGTGGTTGGCTGTTTTCAATTCCATAGCAAAAACGTGATCAAAGTTCTGTTTCCTGGCCATCAGTGCTGGCTGACTTCTGCACCTTATTCATTTCTCTGATCCTACATTCCCTCTTTTACTGCCAGCAGGGACACTTCCATCGCTGCAGAGCGCAAACGGAATGAGAACCTGCGGCCCTTTGTACATCCCCTGCTCATTGCCTAGGAAACCAGGGAAGATTAGCCAGGAAAACTGGGGGAGACACAGAATTTCCCTCCTCTGTGGCTGTATGGAAATGCAGCTCAGGTGTTAATGCTGCCGTGAGAGCAGCCAGGAGATTTTTGTATCCGAGGGTAAAGGTGTCAGCGAATCCCTTCTGGAAAAGTGAAGAGTTCCGGGGCAGGGCCTTGGATCTGCTCCTTATTCCCAGCTTTGCTCCTGCTGGGATAGCCATGGGAAGCTGCTGCACCATCCTAGAGATGATTATGGAATCCCTGAGGCTGGAAAAGCCCTCCCAGCTGTGCCCCATCCCCACCTTGCCCCCGCTCAGAGCTCTGAGTGCCACCTCCAGGGATGGGAACTCCAAACCTCCCTGGGCAGCCCCTTCCAAGGCCTGACCACCCTTTCCATGGAAAAACTCCTCCAGAAATGCTAATTTTCCACGGGATTTATTTGTATCAGCTCTTTAACCTGAGGGCTGTCCCCTGTCCCGTTCCTGTTTATCCCAGGCAGGCCCCGGTGACAGCTCCATGACCTGGGATGTGACAGTGCAATGCTGTGCAAACACTGATCCCCTTAGTGACTCCCTTAAAACCTCCCCTCTGGCACAAATTCCCACAGATCCCAGCCCCTCTGGCTCCCCACCCCTGCCAGCCCGGCTGAACTCCCGTGCTGTGACTGCTCAGGTGTCTGTCCCGTTTCCTCTGCCTCCTCCCACACCTTCCCGCATGGAAACGGTGCCACGGGAGCTGTCCAAACCTCCCAAATCCCAGAATCGGCCTTTTTTACACAGGAACGTGTCGCAATTACCACGAACCCCCCAGGCAATGAATCCTGAGCTCTTAGCAGCACCCAGGGCAGTCACTCCTTCCAGCCCTGTTTTGCAAGCCAAGTATTTGATGGAATTACAGCTCTGGCTCATGAAAGGGAATGGGTTTTGTTGTCTGCTGCTTTTGCAGTGTTTCCCAGCCTGGGGCATCTTTGCAGATGACACAAGAGAACAAAGAGCTCTTTTCCCGGGAGCCCGAGGTGCTCTGGATCCCAGACATCACAGATTTACGCTTTGCTGGAACCCTGCAAGGGAAGAACTGCAAACTCATCATTATAAAGAGCAATGCAAATCCCGCTTTTGTTTTCAAAGGAACCATTTAATTGTCTATTTTTCATCCTCAGATTTTCCCCAGCAGCTCCATTAGCTGACGTGACAGAATGCCAGCTCGTTTCATATTTAAATACAGGGCCAATTTGAAATAATATATCTTTACTTTGGGAACATATTCATCTGTTATTTCTCCATGAATTATGTCCAACAGACAGAACCTAAGCCCTTCTCTCCTATTTGCAAGGTTGACAGAAAACTTGTATTTTCTGTAAGGAAAAAAGGTGCTGTTGGATGGTTTATTTTGAAATTTATTTTCTACTTTAATATTTTTTCTCTTTCCCAGCCCCCGCTAAAATGAGGAGTGTTGATCCTTGTCCTTTCCCCTGCTGAATCACCTTCCCTTCCTACTTCCAGATTTCCCTGCCCTTTGTTGTAAGCCTCCCCCTTCCAAGCAAGCAAAAAATAAAAGGAGAAAAGAAATGTAATTACTTCTCTCTCTGCTGATGTTTCCACCGAAGTAATGGATTTTTTTTGCTAACAATAGACAATAAATGAACGCAGGAACAATGGATCCCATCCCAATTTGCATTTCTGTTAAACTGATAACAGGAAACCCCAATTCCTTCCCTATTTTTATCACATGCTGTCAATGTAGGTGACTCCTAGGGTAGGTAATGGTTTATAATGGTTTATCAGCCCCACCAGAAGATCAAAATCCAGGGATTTATACGGAATATATTTGGAATATTTGAAGCCTGGGTTTATTCTTTAGAGGGGACATTTCTAGGCTCATTCACAGCCCTGGTACTCAATGATTTATTCGTTAGAAAAGAACCTGCCAAGCAAACAGAGCCCAGGTCCTCTCTGTGAAACTCATCCTGACACAGAAGAGCTGCAAAATGCCCCCAGCACTTGCTTAAACTCTGCTTGAAGTGCTCAAAATACAAAAAGAGAGGGTCTCTGTGTGGACTCCTATCAAAAACCAGGATTTCCAGGCCAGGATTTCACCCTCTGGAAGTCTGTGAAAGCCCCAGTAAGTGACTTCCGCAAGGAGAATTGTTCCTCTCACGTTCCTGCCTGAGCTAAGCAGGTTTATCCCAGGGAAACACAGGTCAAACGGATTTATAACGAGTAAAACACACACGGAGAGATGTTGCCTTGTTCTGAAAAATCCCATTCTGGAAAACCACACTCTGGATGCTGCCAGGCTCCTTCAGCCAGCAGCTAAAGGGGAGAATTTTCTGTGGAAAGCAAAATATTTCCTTCTTCTCCCCATCAGGACAGGCTGATTCACTGAAAGCAGAACATTTTCTGAGGTCAAAGTACAATTTCCAACCAAAACCATGAGAGACAGGAGACTTAGATTACTTTCGTTGTTCCGCTGCCAAATCCAGATGGAAGGACAAAATTCCGTGCTGGAACCTCCCGTATTTAGGGAAGACAGACCTGATTTCCAGAGCGTTTGGTGGCAAATGCCATGAAGGGCAATGCCAGGCTGTGGCTGGTTTGGTTTGTTGCTCACGGGCCTAAATCGAATATTTTGGGTTTTTCACACCTTCAGTAAATTGCTGAAAGCCAGACCTTCTTTGTCTCTGAATTCAGGGATTGCTTTTTGATCTCCCCAGAAACGATGCTTGGTTTTGATGCAGCCTCAAACATTTTAATTGTTCTCTTTGGTTTTCGCTCAGCCTTTGATGCCAAAGCTGCATTTCCCACCCTCAGTACCTTTCAGGATGCCCTTGGACACGGATCACTGTCAGAAAAACATAAAGGTATTTCTGCAAAACTGCTTTGTCAGTAAAATCCCCACAGCTCTTTCCATAAACACCTGCACCTCGCAACTCCTGACAAGGATGACAAGAACTCCTCTCCCTCTGTCTGGAGCAGGCAAACATCATTTCCCATGAATCATGAGGATATTATCCCTCAGTTTGACCCAAATTATCTGTTATTTGACAAAATATCTTTATTTTGGGGGGAAGGGAGCTCTTTTGGGATGGGCTGCTTTGGGATTCCCAGCTCATCCCTGGCAGTGCATTAATTAATCTTAGCTGGGATGCCTGGGCTGTGTCAGGCAGGCAGAGCAGAGCACTGGGCTGCTCCTTGATTTATTATTCAGGGCAGGAGAATTCACTCCTGACTATCCCAGGTTTTATTCCGGCCGAGTTTCAGAAGCTCCTGTTCGGGAATTTCCACAACGAGGCAGAGCTTTGATCCCTTTTCTCGTGAACGCTTGGATTTATTGCCTAAAATTTCCACTTTATTGAGCTGTCAGGTTTTCCTTGGCGGCCTCCTCGAGAGTGAAATGCTAAATTTGATTTAAAGGTCAGAGGAGACGTGTGGCACCTACAATCTGCCTCTGGATTGTTTCTGAAACACTAAGCAGAGTTTACAAGGAGAGAAAATTGGAGCTGGTCAGCATAAGTCATTCCAATCCCAGTGCCTTTGAACAGACACCTCTTCCTGTGACTCCTCTAAAAGAGAAAGGAAATGGACATTTTAGGGTGGTGCTCTGGGATTTTTGGACCCCCAAGCAGAGTCCTGGGGCTGTAATTGTAGCAGCAAAACCAGGGAAAAGCAGCAGGAAAATGCTTCTGGTTGGATGTTAGTGCAGCAGTCACAATTGCAGCAAACCTTGATGTGGGGAGACGTTTTAATCTGAATTTCCTGGAGGTCTAAATAAACTCTCACCAATAGTCTCCGACCATCCTCCCAGCAGACCTTGTTATTCTTTCTGCATCTCCACATCTTTTAATTCACAACCCAAATAAAGCCCCAGAAGAGATCACTTCCTTTTCAAATAATTTTACAGCTGCAGCCCAATATATTATCATTTTAATTAAATATATGAAGTATAACAAGGGCCAAGATATAAATTTCCCGGGGACTGAAGCCTAATTTAATTTCCACATTGAATATATAAAACTTGGGACGTAGAAAAACTCCTAATGTCCCCATTTGCCTCTTAGTACATTCCTTTATCAGGGGCATTTCATTAGTCACAGAGATAAAAGAAAACAATTACAAACTGACTGGGAAGTGTGTAAGAGACACTGCTCGGGAAGAAAATTAGGTGTTATCCTAAGTGGAAATTTCTGTCTCAGGAAAGGAAAAAAGGAGTCAGGCAATTTCCCTCTGCCTCATTAAAGGAAATAGAGGTTCACTCGTAATCACCATCCAATTCCCTGGGAGTGTCAGCCTGCTTCCTGATTTCCTTGCTTGGAGATTGAGAGAGGAGCAGCTCTTCCCTGAAAAATCTGGGAAAAGACTGAACCTTCAAGGGGTCACTCTGGGACCTCATTCCTCTGTGTGTGGGAAAAGAACTTAAATAACCCAGACAGGAGTGAAACACATGAAAATACTGACATTGAGAAAGAAGCTGGGGATCAAACTTCCCCCAAACTGCTGATTCCACCCGGTGGCAGAGGCAGGGAAACACCTGGGCTGACTGCTGGGAACTCCTTCCTTGGGTTCGGCAGGATGAGGGCAGGGACACACCGGGGCTGCTCCCTGTTCTGTGCCCTGGAGCTGCCGTCGGGGCTGAGTTATCCCACCCCGCCTGGGGAAGCTCCAAATCCCCTCTTCCCACAGCTTCCCATAAAAACACCCATCTCTCAGTTTTCTGGGTCTTGTATATTAAGGGTGGCTGTGGGTTAAAAATAGAGTTTGAAGGGAGGAAGTGTCCGTGGTTTCCAGACCAGAGCTTTGACTTCTTCTCTGAGGTTTCACATAAAACCCTCAAGCTGGAAGCGAAGCCCAGCCTTCGATCCAAAAAAGATCCGAGCGTTGTTCTAGTTCAGGTCTGTCCAAGGAATGTGACACTTCGGAGATGAAGTCAGATAAAAGCTACGAAATCCTTAAACCAAACAGATTCTGGATTTATTTTTTCCCCCACCATTTTCTGAAGGTTGTCTGGCAGATTAGGACAAGAAGAAAAATATCAGAAGGGTTCCAGAAATTCTGCATTGCCTGGAAATGCAGCTTTTCCACGGAGTCTCCCAGGTTTGTCCCAGGGCCAGACCACGGAGCAGGACACAGAGAAGAGCCATGAGAAGTGTGGAAAATTTGGACACCACAGACTTGGTGGGGTCTGAGCTTCCGAGAGAAAAGAGTCTGTCTGGGAAGAATCACAGATCCCTGAGAAAGACAAAAGTACAAATAAATCCCTGAGGTTGGGCACCTGGCATTCATTGAGGCAGCAAATTCTGTGTGCTTTGTATAGAGGCACTACAAGCAATTAAAAGACTCTGAGCGCCCTCAATTTCTATTGAGCAGAGTTCTGCATCTTTGAGGAATATAAATGATGGATTACCTGATTCAACAGCTTTAAACAAAAGAGTCTGGATGAAAAATGTTTAGAAGGACACATTTAATAAGATAGCACAGAAAAGCTGGCAGGGCTTTCTCCCTACAAATGCTTTCAGCTGCAATCACAGAAGCAGATCGACGGATTTACAAACTGCCATTTTTTTGACATATTGCTGCATTTCTGCCTTGAAATAAAATGAAATGTGTTGAGTTTGGCCTGAGATGAAATACTGAATTTCCAGGACTAAAATGTTTCAATTATTCCCACTGAAAGATCAGGGAAGAAGTAAGGAGATAAACATTGTTGTTCGCAGGCTGACAGAGTGCCAACTGTTGGAAACGTGAGCTTCTGTTTCAGAATAATCTCATTAACACGAGCAGGAGTGCAAAGCCATCACCACATTCGGAGTTATCGGGCTCTGATTTCCCTTCCACACAGTTAAATGTGTGGCCAGGTTTCCCATCGTTCAAGTAATATTTTCTCCTAGAAAAGAGAAAGGAAAGGAAGGATGCAGTGATAATCACCCAGGAACGGAGCGACACCTCGGGTATCTCTGTGACTAATCTCTTTGGAGAGCAGGAAGCGTGCAGCGTGCACACTGCAAAGCTGATGGAGAGGGTTTTTACTGTACAGAAGTTACTTCTGATCAGTCAGAGAGTGTTTATTTCATCTGGATTTATCAAAATAACACCGGAATGGCAGACACTTCCTGAGGGCAATTTTTAAAGCACAGATCTGGGAGTTGAAGCTGTTGTTAAAGAGAAGGAAAATCACCCGCCTGCGAGGGCGCATTGCTGTGTTTGCACAGATTTTCAGGGGCTTTCCCTCAAGTTTTGGGTTGTGGCTGTCCAGGCACATTCAGAAACTCCCCAGGGAATGCCTGAAGAGTCAAGATTAAACACAAGAGTCGAGATTAAACACTTTGGGCTCTTTTTAAAGTAACTTTGGGGTTGCTCTGGTTCTTCGGGCTCTCATTAAACCCAGTCAAGATTAAACACAAGAGTCGAGATTAAACACTTTGGGCTCTTTTTAAAGTAACTTTGGGGTTGCTCTGGTTCTTCGGGCTCTCATTAAACCCAGTCAAGATTAAACACAAGAGTCGAGATTAAACACTTTGGGCTCTTTTTAAAGTAACTTTGGGGTTGCTCTGGTTCTTCGGGCTCTCATTAAACCCAGTGAGAAGGGACCCTTCACCGGGGCAGGGCACAGAGGTTTCAGGAGCCAGTTATGGTCACTGCTGCTAAATTTAGACCAAGGGAACGGAAGGTCCGGCCAGGTGGCAAATATTTACACTAGAAGACAAGCTTTTGGAAACTTTTGGAGGCTGATATTCTCCCAGCATGAAGGGCTAAAATGGGATTGTGAGGCAGCTGCAGGTAATGATTGGTAAGCAAACTCCCATGACCAACAATGCCAACTTGTTGAAAAACCCCTCACCTGTCTGTCTCTATTTATTCATCATTGATTATCATTAATTGTACAGACTCTGACTAGTGCAATATCTGACTGATGAGCTTTCATTTTTCACGGGAGGCATTATCTTATTCATCCAGATATTGCAAACACTTTCAGGTATCATAACTCATGCAGATTATTTAATTATAAAGCATTCACCTCGAAAGAAAAAATACCTCAGGCAGGAGAACCGTGCCAATAAAGGCAAGGATTCACACTTGAGTGGGAACTTTATTTGTAATTTGCAGAGATGGAACTCAAACCCCGAAGTCAGGCAGCTGGGAATGGAGAAGCAAAGCCCTTTGCAAACAGCACCAGCAATTCAAGCAGCAGCACCTAAACTCCCACCCCCGCTTTGAAAGGTGCAATGAGCAGACTCTGATTTTCCTGGCAGCCTGAGCATTGATTCTTCTCCAAGTCAGAGCTTGCACAGAGCTTTTATGGCAGATTCTCAAGAAATAAAAGAAACAGCACAGAAATGGGAGGTTGTGCAGCTCGATTTTCTAATGAGACCTCTTGAAACCAGGCAGCGGCTTCAGGATCCGAATTAAAATCCTCCTGCACACAATGTCTGCTCCAAACTCAGTCAGGCGTTACCTGGGTAACACCTGAAGCAGGGACTGGTGTGCTCAGCCAGGGGAGCTCAGTCCCTGTCCCCTCAGCAGTTTGTTTGTGTTAAAAACATCCATTTTCTCCAACGCTGTGCTTGCAGCTCAATGAGTGACTGCTGTGAAGCTCAGCCAGCCTCTGGAAACCAGCAACATCCCTATCAAAGCACTGACTAAATGAAATAATCCATGCCAGGTTCCCCAGTGACCTCCATAAATCCTGGCTCACCGACAGTGATATTTGTTAACAACGAAATTAACTTTTATTACTTCCTTTCTGCGGCTGTGTTCGCCAACATTCGTTTTTGAAGCCACTCAGAGCAACCAGAAGGGAGGAATTAGATTAAATTCAGTTTACTGGCCAAGCTGTGAGGACACAAACATAGCTGAGGCTTGTATTAAGCCACGATTTGAAGAACTTCATCTGATGCTGTGCAGTGCAGACTAGCAGAGAGAAAGGAAAGGGAAAGGTTTGGGATCTCTGACACTGAGCTGTGATCTCTGGTGCTAACACAGCATCCTCTGGGTGTTGCATCCACGAGCAGTCACTGCCCAGCCTGATGTGCAGCACCCACTGCTCCGTGTGCAGGAAATGGGAACCCAAACCAAATCTAAGCTTTCACTGTGCAAATGCTGTGCACCAGATCCTAATGTGGAAACACAGGTGGGGCTCTGAGGGGCCAAAGCAGCAGCAGGAATTGAGTTCTCCTGGCTTGGATAAGCACAAAAAATTCCTGAGGTGCACAAAAGTGATCACTGCATCCAACAGGAGGGAAAATAAAGGTAAAGGAGCAGTCAGGGTATGGGAATGACAGCTTCAATCTCTTGTTAATTATGGATCCCAGCTTTGGGAAATGTTTTTTCCCACTTGCAAAGTCGTGGCAATACTTATAAATAATTCTTTTTTGGAAGCTTTTGTTTTGCTGGGCACTGAGAGTTGCCACAGCCCTGAGCCCTGGGAGTGCCTGAGGGGCTGGCCCAGCCCTGGCCCTGCTCCCTGGCAGGGGCTCATTAAGGGAAAATCACATTTTTGGGGGCTGGAGATGACCAGGGGGAAGAGACTCCTGCATTTTACTGAACTGGGCTGCTTTGCTTCTTTTCTGCTTTCCTGGTGTCTCTTCCTGTCTCAGAGCCAAGGAGACAGACTTTAATCCAGCTCTGGGGCACACTGACCTTGGCTCTCCCTGTGAAAATCTGCCAAGTAAGGCACAGCAGGGACACATGATTCATTTTTATCCCACCAACATTGTCTATCGGCAGCAGGAAATACATTTTTTAACACACTGCCTTGATTCTGGAGTTTTCCTTGACATGTTTGTGCTGTTTATGAAGAGCAGAGGTGAGGATCCTTGGCAGAAATGCAAATTACTTTAATATTTCCTTAACAATTCTTCAGCTGGAATTTATGTGAGAACCAGAGGTGAGGATTTACGAATGACACTCCTGACAGGTCTCCTCTGCAAAAAATCAAAGAGGGGAAATCAATAAACAGCATTAAAATAAAGAAACGAGAAATAAAAACTTGAAATTATCTCAAAATTCCTCGGATCCATCTCTAAGCAAGTTCCCAGCAATGCAACAACAACTTCCAGTGCTCTGCCTGTGCATCGATCGAGTGATGTGGAGTAAGACCAGAGACCAATTTGAAGGGCAAAAGGAAACAAAGAGAGAAAATTCATCTCACTCCAACTTCCTAGAGTTTTGCAGCTGCTCCAGTAAAGCTCCTGAGGTTTTTCTGGTGGGAATAACCAAAATGCCCACGGGGCAGTGCCAGCCCTGAGGCAAAATCAGCGTGAGGCCTCATCCCGCTCCCCTCTGAGGGTGGAAGTGTTGGGGGGGGCTTGGTTTGGTCCAAAGAAAAGGAAAATCCCAGAGTTTGAGCTGGAGAAGAAGTTGTTTCCTGAAACATCACTCCTTAGTGTGCAAAGGCAAATTATCTTTGAGTCCTTCATTTTACTGATGGGTGACTTTGGCCCGAGACGTGCGGCCTGTGAGAGGAGAGGTTACTCTTTAAAGGCTCAGTGACAAACCATCCCGTGGTTTTGTGAGCCCAGAGCTGTGATCAGTTTTATGCTTCACTGTGGACTGTTGTGGTAACCTCAGCCCCAGAGCTGCTCCCAAAAGCGGTGCTTCAGAGCCAGGGAATTGTTGTTTGGGAGAGGGAAACGTGCTGTCTGTGCCGAGCCTGCAAAGCAGCAGCTGCACCTCTAATTAAAACTTATGTCCTATATATCTCTGTGTGTTTGAGTGTTTCTTTGTTTTTAATGAAATTTTTTAGATAAAGGGAGCTTTTCTAATTATCCTTCTGCCTCCTGGTGCTCTCCTTCCTTATCCATTTTTGCTATCATGCCTTTTTTCAATTTACATGTGGGGACTCGGCCGTATCGGAGTTTAGGAGTGTATTAAAGGTGATGGCAGCAAAACACAGCTCTGTTTCTCGATCCAGCCGATAAAAGTCTCTTTGCTCATCCTCCTCTATCCCTCTCCACTCCACACAAGCTTTAATTAAGGTGACACATATGGATCTTAACCATATTTGACAAAGAGTAACGAAGGAAGTCTCCACGCTCCTCAGGAAAACGCCTCAGCATTTGCATAAGTTAACATCAGTATCACCCTGTGGATCTGCAGCTTAAAATCGGGGACTTTTCACTCAGGGAATGGGACTGGAACAGCAGTTCCTGGAGAGCTGCTGTTCCAAAGGGTTTCCTCACATGGAGCAGGAGGAATTTCGGCAGCGCTGAACTCGCGCTCGAGTCCAGCAGAAGTCAGGGAAGGAATTTAGGCTGCTTTAGATCCCTGTGAATGTGCACTTTTCTAAAGTGCTGGCAGTTAATTCTCCTGCCATTGGCTTGCTCATGTAGAGTCTCCTTTAGTTTTCCTGTTACAGACTAAGGGCAAATTTTCCTTCCTTTGTAGAAAGCAGAACTGTTTTGATGTATTTATAAAATATAATAATAATACAACGCTGCCATTGAAAAGCAGGAAAATCTGGTTTAAATTTGGTTCTGAAGAATCGGTCAGGAAAAGAGATAATTTGGATAAAAGAGGTTTACTTTTGAGATACCACTCCTGGGAATTTTGTCGTCTGAGCTCCTTGTCTGTCCATACTCAGTATCTCACCAACTGCTCACTCCAGTTTTAATCTTCATGCAAAACAGCTGCTGAGCACAAAAGTGTGTTTACACCAATCATGCCAGAAGTGTAAACAGAACAGAAGCAGTGGAATTATGAATGAAGAGTTGATTCGGAAGAGCCAGCGAAGATTTGTGATAATGAAGGGATGAATAGTGCTTGCTTGGAAATGTGCCAGCTACTTGCAATTCATTTTGCTGTCTGGGCAGCAGGAAACCTGCAGGATACAGGGGCAGGAATTTTCCACCCAGGTTGGTCTGTGGTTGCAACTCCAGACCTCTCTGTAGTAAAGTACTTGTAATGTTTGATGGCTCTGGACTGGAATAACAAAGGCACAGCAGACTTTGAAGCCCCGACAGCTTTTGATGTTAAATTTAGGTGCTCTAACCACAGGTTGTTGTTTCTAATCCTTAAAACCCTTTCAAACCCTTTTGATTTCAGCATAACTGCTGCTGGGCATGCCCAGAGGGACGTTTTGGTGGGAGTGATAAAGCACCACTTTAATTTACAGAGTGGGTTGGGAGCGTTGGTAAGAGGGAGCCCTGGATGGATCTGCCACCAAAATCATCCTCTTGTGGTGGCATGAAACGAACTCTAAGACTGAAAGTTAGCTCTCAGTCAGGGAGAAAGTCTCTAACTCTCAGCCAGTCCCTCTGGCTCACAGTAACAAGGTTCAAGGTGTTCACTCACTGCTGGGACACTTGGGGGCACCTGGGTGACACTGCCCAGTGTAAGTGCCCAGTTCTCACAGGAATTCAGGTTCTTAGAGCAAAAATCTGAGCTACAAAGGTGCCACAGCACCGGATATTGGCTTGGGAAGGAGGTCTGGGTTTCAGACCCTGCCCCATGAAATGGGGGAACAAAAGCCCCTCTTCCCACTCTTCCTAGAGAAGCAGTTTTGTGTGGGGCATTCATCAGTTCTGCCTCAGAGAGAGATGAACTGAGAGGGATGAGCTGGGACAATGCCACATGCAGAGGGTCCCTGAAATCTCACAGCACAGGAGTGGCATGCCTGGACAGCAAAGCCCAGGACAGCAAAGCCCTGGTGCTGATCACAGCTCCCAGTCTGCTTAAAGAGCACCAAAAACCTCAAATCAAACCTCCAGGAAAAGCACAGGGTCAATGAACAACTCCCTTACGCTCCTTAAACTCTACAAAATGCCCATTTTTATCTACTGGCTGAAGTATTTAACTATTCCCCAACGCAGGCTGATGATTAATCAATGCCCAGCCAATCAATCTATTGAATTCAGGAGTAACTAGCCCCTCACAGGCTTTGTAAGAGCTACTGAAGGAGAAGGATTTCAAAATAACGTCAAATTGAATGGGTGCAATGTTCCTCTCTATTACAGACAAATTATCAACACATTACAAAGGAAGTCTGGAGGTAAGATAATTAAAATGCAAAGTTTTTCTGGTTGTATGATTAGGAGCATGAAGAAAAAGCAGGAGGTGAGAGTGTGAAGGTAAAGTAATAAAAGGAAACCAAATGATTCATTTAATTAAAGGGCTGATTAAACTTGAAGACTCGTTGTATCTCACATTTTTCATTAGCAAACATTTCTATTTAGGGGATTTTTTTTCATTTTCCTTATTGAAGCTCTTCCAGATACCATGGGTGATTTAGGGACAATGCTTCTTTTGAAATCTCCACTGATTAAAAAATCAGACTTCATACAGGCAAAACTCCTTTTTTTTTCTGATGAATTCTCACTTCAGCTGCAGTCTTTTCAATCCCCAAAGATTTTACGATAGAAGACGTTGGTGTCACAAAATGTTAGGGATGCAATTATATTTTTCTTGCTCTGTGATATTACTCAGATGTAAAGGATCTTAGAACCTACAGGCTGAGATTATAAATTCCCTTCCTCTTGATTTGTCTGGGTTCTAAGGCATTGTAAACACTGGGCACAGTTTTGTTATTGACATGTCTCTTCGAGGGCCAGTTAATAACTGTTATTAGAACAATATTAAAAATTAATGAGGTTGCATTTAGTCGGTGCCAAGCAATTAAACAGAATGTAATTAAGTGCTAAATATATCCAAAACTTTGAGATCTGGGCTTTTAATGTAGGGCTTGTGACAGACAGCAAGAGGGTGAAAGAAAGAGTCAAAGTCATGTAATCTTTTCTACTTCTGTCTTTGAATTTTCAGCCATTCACCCATCGAAACAGGCTCATTTCAGGTTTCACCGTGCAGCTGACAAGTAGGGAAATTAAATCTCTTCTAAAATGTGCTGAAACTGCCCCAAAACCTCGGAGACCTACTTCACTCAAAGTTCTACTCAATTAAAACTGCTAAAACCACGGTTAAAACTGTGTGTGCACAACCATGGGGCACCCACACCAATTAACTGCCTGGTGAAAAACGAACCTTTCCTCAGGGGCACCTCTGCATGCAAAATTTAAAACATCAAGGTCCAGAATCTTCCCCAGGATCTCTGGCCTGTAAAATTTTGCAGAAAATCTGCATAACACTGGAGCTATTTATCTTTTACAGTCTCCTGATAGATACAGCCCAAAGGCAAATTCTTGGTCCCCAGAGCTCCAAGTGGAGCCAGAGAAAATCTGGCCCCTGGGATGGTTTAATTCCAGATCCCTCCCTGGTCTTTGCTGGGCAGAAACTGGAAATTTAAGATGCTTGAAATATTCATTCTCTCCCTTTTTTTGGCCCAATAAGTGATAGATCTGATTTACCCCTCCCAGTCAAGCACCACTATTTAATAGCTGCAGCAATCAAGTGAAAATGTGACTAATTACAGCCATGGAGGAATTTCAACCCAAGCAGTTCAGGGCTGATTTCAATGAGGATTAATCCTGCTTTAAAATCCTGGTATTTGGGAACAAAATGCCTGTAAATCACTGCTTGTTATGAATGCATCAGTAAGTGAAAATTCACAGGTTACACGTGCAAAAATACACCTGTAGCACAAGATAAATGCCATATTTGAAAAGTGATAAAAATCACACCATTTTATTGATAAAACCACTTAAACTCTCTCTCTGTGCTTCACTTGGGAGCTTTAAACTCAAACGACTCGGATAAAATATGAAAGCTCCCATTGATTCATTGATAATAGCAAATAAATAAATTTAGGGGAGAAAATATACTCGGAGACATTATTGGCACTGAGGGACCAACGATATCTTCGGTTTCCATAGATCTGCACAGAAATCTGGCGAAAATCTCTTCTGCATGCTCCTGGCCATGGTCTTTCCAGTGGGGAATATCTATAAGCAACAATTTCATTCCTTCACTATCTTTGATTTACAGGAAAAACTCACCATGAGTATTTGGCTAAAAGGTGAACATTAAAAGTATTTTTTCCCAGAGTGAAACAAAAAGGATGTTTGTACAAGCATCAGCTGTGGCTGAAGCTGTACAAGGTTTTCCTTTGCTTCTTCCAGCGCTAACATGGAAGCAGGAATAGTTTGAACTGCTTGATTCCTTAGGAGTGCTTCTGGCAGTGAATTTGCCTTGCTGACAAAAAACCCAATACACTGCCCTGGACTTTTATTTTCCCTTTTCCTCTGTTACTTTGTTTATTGCTGGAGCATTCTAAAATATTTTTATTGCAGATTCTGTGCTCCATTTAGGGCTTAGAGTAAATATTATGCTCCACACTGCTCCTAAAATAAAACTGGCATTGTAGAACTCACTGGCAGCAGACTGGGTCTCATCTTTCACATTTCACAAATGTTACGAAGTCTCACTTAAAAGAAAATCATGGTTTTCACAGCCGTGCCAGTGAAGAAGGATGGGTTATCCATCCCTCAGCTTCGAATCCTGCCCAGGAGGGATTGCTTCGGCTGTCCCGGGATACCCCGAGGCTTACAGGGCTCTGAAAACAACCCCTTCCCTCCCCTGGACCTGGATGATGAATTGCTGGAAGGAAAGCACATCTTTGAGGACAGCTCTCCTCAGAGCAGCTGCTAACAATGATGAAATGTGAAATTCCCTTTCCACTGCTCACGCACACATTTCTTTCCCCACAGAGAATTTGGGTAACAGCAAACCTTTCTGGCCGAAACCTCTGCCTAATTTTGTCTCTGAAGATAACACCACGACAGGTAGGAAACAGGCTGTAGCAATTTTCGACAGAAATTTCAGGTTTATGGGCTGTTCATGGGCTGGTTTGTCAGGCCCAACCATCCCCTCCCAGGATGTCCACGGAGTTTGCTGTGGTGAGGAAAGGAAATCCCTGAGATGTGCCGGGATTCTCCCAGCGACAGCACCACCAAAATGCTGTTTGGTGCAGATGTGGGATGAGATCGTGGCACGAGGAACTGAGATGTGGAGTAAATCCCACTGATAATTTTCAGGCAGCCTTGATTTGGCTGGGAATATTAAATGGACGCCGGATCCAAAGGGAAAGCTGAGCAGCAGCAGGGCAGAGCTGCCTGGGGCTGAGGACCAGGGCTTGTTGTCCAGCCCAGCCCAGCATTCCCACCTCCAGCTGGCTCTGGATGAGCTTTGGGCAGCTCCCCGTGGTCACAGGGCTGGCAGAACTCTCCCTGCCTGTCTGCAGAAGGCTGTGCCAGGGGCACATGGATGGGCATGGATGGCACAGCCTGGCTCCCAGACCTCCCGAGGGCAGGATTCCTGCAGAGAGCCAGGACAGGCTTCACATAAATCACAATTACTGGGTTTTACCCTCTAAAGAGGGGTCTGGCACAGTTCAGAGTGGGCCCAATGCCTCTGAGCCAGATGGCCTTTGAAGAAGCTCTCCAGGAAATCATATATTTGTGTTTGAGAGGAGAAATGCAAGCCAGAAAGCTCAAGTGCCTCTCCAGCCCTTGCTGCTCATCCATCCCAAGGGATAATTCCCCTTTCAGTCTCTCTCAAGAATGAATTAACTGCCAAAATTACATCACCCTCAATTTGATGTAAGCTGCAGGGGGTTTGTTGGCTCCAAGCAACAGGAACCAGCATTTCAAAGGGGTGTTTCTTGGGTTTATTTTTTGCTTTTTTTTAAAAAAAAAAAGTGGGAGACTGGGAAAGGGAAGCTTCCAACAGATTCTTTCTGCACAGGACACTCATGATTATTCCTTAGCAGAGAAATCCTGCAGGCAAGGAGGCAAACAGCAGCACAGCCCAGTTTGTGCCAGGGGTGGGGCTGTTTGGCACTGAAGAGAAGATCAGGGGAGCACCACGCTGGCCACGAGCCAGGGGATCAGTGGCCACCACGTTGCAGTGGGCATTTGCCCAGAGCTGTGCCAGGATCCTCAGCCAGAGCCATTGGTGCCCATGGGAGCAAAGCCCACAGAAACCCTCCTCACTCCTGCTCCACCCTCTGTAACCACAGACCAGGAGGGGACGGAGCAGGGAGGGAGAGAAACAGCTCAAGGCAGATCACTGGAAATGGCTCTCCCCTGTCTCTGGTTCCTGCAAATGGAAACATTCCATCTTTTGACTCTAAACTCTGTGGCTGGAGAGTCTCTGGGCTCTTCGAGGGTTTACCAGGGAAAGATTTCCAGGCTGGATATGGCTGTTAATACTCTTTTAGGTATGGAAAACCACCCCAGGAACGCAACCCGGCCTTTCCAAGGCACACTGCCAGTGACAAACCCGATAACCCAGCAAACTCCTGCATCCACTCGGATTGACTCCTACGTCTGCTTTGAGGACCCTGGAACGACCTTGGAGCTGCTGCAGGGACAGAAGATACGGCCAGGGAATGTCACCTCTGGCACTCATGCTCCATTACAACCACTTAATTCAACATCCCTGGTGCCTGGAGAGCTGCAATTTGATCCATTTCTGTGCTGATTAACAGGCCCACGGTCTGAGGCACAGACTGGGCAGGGGAAAGCCCGGAGGCTTTTGTTTTAAGGGTTATAAAACTTCTGCTTCTCGTGCACAGAGCAATTTCACCGTCTCAGCTTCGCATGGTGAACAGAAAATGCAGTTTGGAGTGGCTGGGTTTAGATTTCCAAGTTAAAAAAGAGCCCAAATGTAACAGAACGTTGCTGTCATCTGAGGGCTCTTTGGTGTTCCTCATGAAAGGCGCTCGGCTCAAAGAGGAACGAGCACCTACGACCTGAAATATCTCAGCACACTTGACAGCCTCACTCAGCACAGAGGCCTGTTCTCAATTTTACAGGTGACAACTGAGGCAGGAAATGTGGGGTTGTGAGGATGTCTCTTCCCCTGATGTTCACAACTCCCTTTGAAGACGTCTTCGCCCAACAGTTTCGCTCGTGTCCCAGGGCAGCAAAGCACTTGGGAACACGCAGAACCTCAGTGCTGGCAGTTTTCTGATTAATTCTCTGCCAGTTCCTCACAGGACTCGCTGTCCTGAAAATATGGATAATCTGAGGCTTGGATTCATACCGAGTGTGGCCCAGGGGTGAGGCAGAAAAAGGGTGTGGGGGTTTCTTATTTATTTGTGCTGCTTTGGTGGCATTTTCCGTGGCTTTACTGAAGTGCTCATTAGCACAGCCTCGTCATCTACTGAGATAAATAAAACAATATTTGCATATGCAATGAAAATGCAAATGAAGCACCACCCCAAACGTTCCTCACAGCAAAGCCAGAGTACGGCCGATGCTGCTGCCCCTCTCTGAGTGTTTTATGCAAAGATTCAGTCAGATACATCAGAAAAGGTGTTTGGGGTACGAGGAATTAATCCAGAGAGCACTAAAGAGGTACCAAGCTCCCAATTCTCGCAGCATAAACGGAAATATCACCCTAAAAGCACTGCACATGGAATCCTTTGCATCCATCACCTTCTCTTCCACTTTTCCCTTTCCTCCCCCTCAGAGTTTTGGCTCGTGATCTGCTTCCAAACCACTCGAATTCTCCATCTGGGAAAGCACAGCATCGAATTTTAAAGCTAATACCTGATTCTTACCTCCATGTGTATTTTATTTTGCCATTTTCATTTTTAGCTGCAGTGTAAATTTTTTCCCTGCTCCCTCGAGAAATTTTGCTTGGAAACAGACCTAAAACTTCACAGCTTTTATTCCCTTTCCCTCCACTGTCCTAATCCTTATAATACATAATTTGGAATTCTTTGTGGTTATTGAACTCCTTCTCTCTTCGTCTTTGAACCTCCTCCCTGGCTGAGAAATGGACTGAAATACTGATATTGAATCCCAGTAAGGGAGGTAGAAAATGGTTATCACCCCTAAATTCACCTAAAAAAATCTCTGTACGGTCCAAAAACAGAGCAGATTTTTTTGAGGTGAGCACAGGCATGAAGGAAAGCTGAGTGGAGCAAGCACAAGCAGACCCCTCATTTCACAGCCCCTTTCTACCTGTTTTTCCTTTCTTTTGTTCATTTCTTTTTCTCTATATGGGACCTCAGACCAGGTTGCAGTTAGAGGTGCTGAGTTAATTCTTCAGTTCGTGCAGCCCATTAGCACAATTCCACTTTATTTAATAATTAATGGTCGTTTCAATTAATTGAGCAGGAATATTCAAGTTTATCAGGCTCGTTTACTTCAAGCTAAAGACTGGAGCCCTTTGCTGACCCAACGCTCAGGGATCTGCCTTCCTTGCAGTGCCCTCCCAGCAGCTTTCCATCAGAATTTCGTGTTTGCCCTCACATTTCTCTGACTTTTCCAGGGTTTTTCATGCCTCAGACAGACGAATCCTGCCTGCTGGTATTTGCAATTCTTATCTAACAGCATCGTGTAACCATCGTTCAGAGCTGTGTCCCCGTTCTTCCCTGCCCAATCGATAGCTAAAGCAATTGGCAGGAAAAGTCAAATAGGAAATTAGGGGAGTATAAAAGGTAAAATTGCCCTAGAATGCCACTCTCAAAGTCTATAAGAGGCTGATTTCATTACAAGTTATTTCCCCAGGTTTGAGCTTTTCTCAGTTGCTGGTGATGGATGCAGCAAATTTTATTTCCACATTTAACAGATTTTAATCTGTGAAACGTTTCTGCATCAAAATGAACCTGGAGATGCTTCTTACGAGGTTTACCTGGCAATAAACCTGTGGGGACTGCTCCCAAGCTGGCCCTGAGCCTGTCATTCCGACTTTAGCAGCAGATTTTTGGGAACAGATAGAAATACTGGACCCTGGTGACACATTTACAGTGCAGTAATTTCCCTTTGTCCACAACCTTGAAGCTACTCCCACACTGGGATGCACAGCTTTTGTTTCCTATATTAAGCCTACAGAGCTCCAAGTGGGAATAATTAATTGCATAATTAATATTTGGGAGCCCAGTGAGACTCCTACAATGAGGAAATACAGCTCCTGCCATACACAGCTCTGACCTGGCAAAACTGCTCCTAATACGTCAAAATCTGTACAACAAAGTGTGGCAATTCCTGAGCCACTCCATAAATGTAGCACAAACACCACTAAAAACCCCAAAACACCACCCATCCCCTGTTTTCCACTCCTGACAGAAGATCTTGCCTGTGCTGAAACCACCTCTCAACAAAACCTTCCAGCACTGCAAAGGAAAATAAAGTTAACCAATGTTTGGACCAGCTCCAAGATTTTTTTTAAAAAAATTTTTTTATCACTTGTGTCTGGAGATTTCCACAGACAGACACAGAGCTGGGAGAGCAGAGGGAACTTTACACACGTCCATGGCATCCAGACCTTTCAAAATGCAGTTTCCAGCTGTAGCTGTTGTTACACAGCTGATAAATATAATTAACTTCCACCTGTCGTTGTAAAGTGATCATTTTAACCCCCCTCCAAAGATTTATAACTCCTATTACCCGACCTATCCCCAGAAGCTCATGCTCCAAGCAGAACACTGCAAATATTCACCTTTGAAAGCTCCACTGCTCATTTTGGGAGAAAAAAGCAGAAACCTGCCTTTGTTGTCTATGGCAACACAACCCAGCATGGGGGAAACGGTGTTTGAAATCAGAAATCCTACAGCTTTCATTGTTAATACGAGCCTTAAAACCTGATTTAGGTAACACCTGCCTGTGTTGCCGCAGCAGGTTTGCTCAAAAGGTACAAAGGGCTTTGCAGCTTTAACTAACAACAATTAAAGTGTATTTGGTGTTGGAACACTCAGCTCTCTATTGACTTTTCTAATCTGCCAGGCTGAGCCCGTTGAGCCTGTCAGTGATTATGGACAGGAGCACAGTGATTTTATCCCGGAAACGCACAGGAAATGCTCTTGTCCTGGTGGCTCAAGCTCAATCCTGCTCAATTATTCAGTGTTTTATCCTTACTGATGGTACAGACAGCACCACTGCGAGGGAGAGGTGAGGGAGGCTCGGGTTTGTTTGTCAGGTACCACACACTGAATTCACACTCGGTGGGCACATTTGAAAACATTTTAAAGAGACCACCCTGACTGATCCCTTGAACTGATGGCAGAACCAGTTTACAGCCATTCCTGTGTCTAAAATCCTTTCATTTAGCCATAAATCAATTTAATGTCTGTTCAGGTCAGTGTGAGAAACTCCTCAGAAAGAGGAGCCCGGAGTTCCCACTGTGGCACTCCCTGTCCCCCAGCATTTAGGCTCTGGATGCACAATGTGGGATCCCCCCTGAGATTAATGCAAACAGATCTTTAATAGAACAAAAACCCCCAGCAAAGCCCTTGCAGCATTTGCTGTAAGGAATCCGGCTCTGAATTAGCCTAATTCCCCCTGGGAATTCATTGCACTGTAAACCCTTCATCACTGAAAACACCTGAAACATCATTACTGTTTCTCCACTGATTTTGTAGGCGACAGAATCCTGGAAATGCTGGGATGGGCTTTTCCTCGCCTTTGCTTATCAGCAGCCACAAATTGTATCACCCCTCTCTGTGCAGGGAATAAATCTGATGGTGCTGACCAGTAAATTGCAGGCAGGAATCCATAGATTATATCTAGGAGTGTTTGTGGAGAGGGCTCCCATCCCCTCTGCAATGCTGGAACGAGGCTGCCCTTCCCCCCTGCCCAGATTTAGTGCCTTTGCTGGCACTTCATTGTGTGCAGCCCTTCTGCTGGAATTTGCTGAGGAAAGTGATCGGGGCTTTCCTTTCTCTGCTGCTCCCAGGGAAATCCCAGGGCTGACAAACTGAGCGGGGTTAGAGACATCAATAATCCCCGTCTGGAGACTACCAGCACTCCTCTCATTAAAGCACCGTGCCCACACAATTAAATGATCACTTAAGGAGGAAAAAAAATCTCCAGTCTTGCAGCTCACTCCAACTTTTCTGAGAAGAATTCATGAAGACTTGAAATAGAAGGAAATAATTTTCTAGCTAAAAATCTTCCCAATGCATTATTCTGTCAGCTATTATATCTCTGATATATCTGATTTGGGTTTTTAAACCCCAAACACATTAAAGCACCTTGTAAATTGGTGTCAGGGGATAAATGTGGAATGGACGGAGCTACGGAATGAAAATAAATCAAAGTGCTTTGCCATGCACTCGATCTTAGCACAGAGGAAGATATTTTCTATTTGTAATATGCCCTCTGAATGCTGTTTCACATTAAATGATAATACAGAAACGTTGTGCAGCTGAGCAGGAGGAGAAAGACGAGGCAGAGTACGTCAAAAAAAGATGATGTAGTCATGAAACCCTGCCCTGCTGAACTGTGAATTCTGAAAGTTCTTTCACTAAAACCAGCACTATCAGAGCCAATCTTCTTTGTGATGGAGGAAAAAAAAACCCTACTAACTTCAGCTGAGCTGAATCAGTTGCTGTTCTAAAGGAAAAGTCATCCAGTTTTGACAGGGCCAAAAAAATTGGGAGAAAAGATTTTGACAAATAATGATAGGAAGTGAGGCAAGAGATGATGAATGCAGTGCTTTGTGTCTAATTGCCTGCCTGGAGTACAAAACCTTTACTTCAGGAATAAAGTGCTATGAGAGCTGCCAGGTATCAAATCTATCAGTGCACAGCATCCCCCAGAAACTCCCATTTTCAGTCACCCAGACCTTCTGAAATATCTGCCAGGTTAAATGAGTTATTAGCCCTGAGACAAGAAAGTTCTTTGCTCTCATTACTCAGCAGAACTATTTCATCTGATTAAAGTTCTGTTTGGATCACGTGGCTGCTTTATCTCTGCCACACTGAATTATTAATTTCAAACCTTTCCTTTTGGTTATTGGGACTTTCCTTGTCACAGAAGTTTCACTGAGAGTGATTTTCAGCTGCATCCTGAGCTCAAACAGTTTAGGTGAAATGAGAGCAAGATTAAATATTAGTTCTGCTTCAATTCCAAGCTTTACATTTGTGATGCTAATACTTTAATAGAGTTGGCTGCTTCTTGTCACAGCAATCTCTGCTCCAGATCAGTAATTAATTAGCAGGACAATGGATGAGTAATTTATTGACTTGCAGGACAAAAGATGACTCCAAATCATTAGGGTATGACCAGGGCAGTGGCTCGTGCTGAAAAGATTGTGCAGGAATTTGATTATTTGGAATTTCTACCCGAGAACCAACACACAAACACAGCAGAGTGCAGTGCTGGAGCCAAGAGGCCAGAATGAGTAAATAGGAAGCACTAAATTAATCCAGGTTTGATCAGTGACAGATCATCCATGACTGATCAATTAGTTGGATGGATTTATACCCCAAGTCTTTCCACAGGTACAAGGCAATCGATGATTTCTGCTAAATCCCAGAGGAAAACACCACGTCCCAACCAAACCCTGCAGCAGGCAGGTGTTTGCTCACCTGCACCCATTCAAACAGCAACAACCTGCATTTTACCCCCAGAGACGAAGGGGATTAAGTGTGAAATTGATGTTTATTTACTATATCCCTTGCACACGTGCCCAGTTGTGATTTTCCCTGGAAAAACTGTGCAGAGTGACCCTGAACATTAAAAATAGACTGGAGCAGCACGGAGCCCTCCCCTGGCCAACCCTTCCTTCACTGCTTTGCTGACAACTCCCTGGCACTCTCTTCTTTGCTTTTTGTTTGTTTTCAAATGCAAACTTTGCTCCCCCCCATTTCTGCCAGCCTTTCAAGAGCATCATTTTCAACAATTCCCTGAATAATACCTAAAGTTTCAAACTTTTATAGCGCTTCAGGTTTGCAAGCTGGAGGGGTTTTTACGGCCTCCGAGGCTGCCACAAAACAGAGAATCCATTATACAGCAAAATACACTCTCAAATGGAGGCTGTTCTTGAAAACAGCCTATTTTTTCCTGCAATGATGGTTGCAAAATAACTATAGGTTTAAAGCCAAATGGATTCCTTCACCCAGGAAATAAGAAATAGCTGTGGGAAAACAGTTTTCCAGGCAGACACAGAACTCCAGTGCAGAGAGAGTGCAGAAAATTCACATTCCAGTGCAGAGAGAGCTCCCACCTCCCTGTTTCACCAAAGTAACCAGGCCAAAATTCATTTTTAATCAGATGGGGAGTGGCTGGAAAGGCTCAGACCACGGCAGATCACATTCAGCTTGTGCCTGGGTGACCCTTGCTGTTCCTCTAGTAAACTATTCAGTAGAGAGAGTTTTTGGGTTGGGTTTGGTCTGGTTTTCTTTAGTCCAGGGCGAGGGAGATGTGCTCATGCTTTGAAATATCAAAAGCTGGGTTTAGTCACAAAGAAAAATAAATGGAAATGAGAAATAACCCTGGACTTGATGGCGTTCACTGCTCCCTCATCTTGTGCAGGATCAGGAGGAGCGTGGCTGCAATTCTGTGCTCCAGCCAGGCTGGTTCCAGCAGACAGCAGCCAGGGGAAGGCACTGGCAATGCCACTCATTTTGGGCACAGGCAGAATGAGGAGCAGATGCTGTGGGAAAAAGCAAACTGAAAACATTTCCTTATTTTGCTGTGGTTTATAATGAACACTGCAAGGAGCTTTGGGTGTCTATAAAGCAATCCCAGAAAATATCGTAGAATCAGGGAATGGTTTGGGTGGGAAGAGACCTTAAAGCTCATCCATCCTCACCTTCCACTGTGCCAGGCTGCTCCTAGCCCTGTCCAACCTGGCCTGGAACACTTCCAGGGAGCCAAGGGCAGCCACAGCTCCTCTGGGAATTCTGTTCCAGGGCCTCACTGCCCTCACAGGGAAGAACTTTTTCCCAATATCCCATCCAAACCTCCTCTGTGTCAGTTTAAAGCTGTTCCCCTTCTCCTGTCACTACAGACCTTTGTGAAACACAGGGTCTTTTATCCCAGCTTTATCCAGGACCCTCTCTGCACTTCTCCTTTCCTGTACGCTGGACATAAACTGATTGCTTTTGGCACAAATCACATTAGCACGATCTCCCCGCACTGCTTTGCTGAGTGTCTCCCCATTACAAGAGATCTACTGCCATTAGCAGAGGGAAAAAACCTGCAGTAATTTGGTTTAAATTAGGATAAGAGATGAAAACACTTCATGTTGCTCTTACAAACCTAATCTCGTTCCCTGGGAAACTTCGCTTTCACTCCCGCTGAAGACAAATTGGGCTTTCTCCCTCTTTTACTGAGTCCTCAACAATCAAATAACAGAATTGTTCAGTTACACACGACCAGCTAAATAATTTACTTACTGCAGGGCTTCCTAAGCAGACTTTTTCCTGTCTGAAGATAAAGGGCTGTCAGCATCCTTCAAAATCTGTTGCTTTTCCCTTGCCGGGAATCCATCTGCTCCATCGAAGTGCCTGGAAACACTGAGCTTTAATTGCTCGCTGGCAAACGTGCATGACAAATCTACAACCCAAATTTCTCACTTAAAGCACTTCCTGGACATCTTCATTAAGGGGAAAAAAAACAAAAAACCAAACCAATCCGAACCACCAGATTTCAAGGTTGCAGGGAGAGACAAAGATTGGCAACAGAGCAGACACGAGGATCTTGGACTTTCCTTTGAGATTCACTCCTTGGCCAGAATCGAGTTTTGCCCTTTCCCATCCCTAAAAAGCATCAGAGATTTCCCAGCCAAGAAATCCAAATTTTCCCTCAGTGGCACTTGGATTTTCCGGATTTAGATCCCCTTCCTTTCACGTTATTTCGTACAAGCACATTCTGAAAACAATATTTTTACACCCATTCTTTTACCTGAATAAACTGAATTTAAACACTCGGCCACAGCAAACCAAATTCTGAATATTTCCAGCACCTATGGACTCAAAATCCCCCAGCAGAGACAGGCAAAGGTCCTGAGAGGACACTCCACACCCGAGAGATGTAAACTGAGCACAATTTATATTAAAAATAAAAATCCCTGGCCTGTGACAATATCTGGGCAATAATAAATGCAGGCAAATATCTGAAAATTCTCAGTGGAATTCGTTTTTTTGACTTGTTTCCTGATGCTTTACCAACTTTTTCCCGACTAGTTAATAATTTATGGGACAAAACCCACTCCCATGAGTATTTTGCACAAGTTGTCATCTGAGAGATGCATTTTATTGTTCTCAGCATCACCCTCTCCTATACACAACCATTAAAACCCCCTCTATATGTTGAATTGAGGAATATTTTGCTGCTTGGATAGAGAATTTTTTTTTTTTTTTTCAAAGCAACATCAGCTCTACCGGTCGTGCTGAAATATTAAAAAGTATAAATTATTTATATAGAGACAGACACAATGCTTTCTTCAGAACATCACATGTAAAAATCATACACGGTGCTTGATTCGGGACGTTGGATTGGTGAGAAAACACCCAGATGAACTCGCTTCATTTCATTTCCTTCTTTTTAAAATCAATGTTAGCAACAACAATATCGGAAATTGAGCTCAACAGTTTGAAAATGGGAGGGAAAAAAAAGCCCCATCGGCCACCAAACATTGTCTGCCACTCAGCAGAACAAAACCTTCATCTTCATATTGAAGATGAAGATGTGCTCTGAACAAAAGGCAGCACCAGGTTTTTATTGCAGCAATAAAGACCTCCATCAAATCATTTCTTGTGTATTGTTTCAGCAGCTGAGCGTTCTCTGCAGGACAGCTGCAGAGCAAAATGCCACCTCAGAAAACTCTTTATGGGTCTTAGAGAAGTTTTTATTTAATTATGTTGGAGTAAACAAAGCACTGCTTTAACAGCAAAATGGCCTAATTTAAAAAAAAACCTTTCCAAAGCTTTCAAACAGCATAGTTTGTTCCATGAAAATATATTTTCACTTGTATTATTACAGGTTTATTCTATGAAAATAATATTCTCACCTGTATTATTACAGGTTTATTCTATGAAAATAATATTCTCACCTGTATTATTACAGGTTTGTTCTATGAAAATAATATTCTCACTTGTATTATTACAGGTTTGTTCAGGTTTTTCAGCTGAGACTTGTTAAGATCTGGATCAAATCTACAGCTGAATTCTAGTTTTATTTGGGGCAGTTTAAATTATCACTTATAAATTTGCAGCAGGGAAGTAAATATCCCTCACCTTAAGTGTCCATTTATTGCTCTGGATCTGTCACACTCGATTAAAATGCAGTGTTTTCCTCCCAGGCTGAAATCAGCTTTTCATTTTAAGTGACTCCCAGTCAGGGCTGGAAAAGACCAGCCTTTATTCCCATATTTACCCTTCCAAAGGGGTTCCCATTATGGCCAGCTGGGAGCTGATCCCGATCCATAACTCAGACATTTGCTTGCTCTTTGGGAATGTGGGAATGGGACACACTCCATCCAGGAGCTGCCACAACCTGGGGCAGGAAATTCCTGGGAAAGACACGCTCGGAGCTGGGAATGCACTGACAGAGGAAGTGCCAGGACACGGGGAATGGCTTCCCACTGCCAGAGGGCAGGGTTAGATGGGGTTTTAGGGAGAAATCCTTCCCTGGGAGGGGCTGGGATGGGATTCCTGGAGAAGCTGTGGCTGCCCCTGGATCCCTGGCAGTGCCCAAGGCCAGGCTGGATGGGGCTTGGAGCAGCCTGGGACAGTGGGAGGTGTCCCTGGAAGGTGGAACTGGGTGATCCTTAAGTTCCCTTCCAGACCATTCCATGATCCTAGGACACGCACAGCACTGCGTGGGAAAAAAAGGAAAATTAAAATTAAAAGATTTTAAATTAGAAAATTTAAAATCTTTAAATTCAGCTGCTTTTCAGAGCGATGGCTGGGAGGAGACAAACAGGGCTTTGCACAAGGGGCACAGAAACCCAGAAATCAGGGAAGGACAGGGATCCCTTGCCAGGGCTTCAATCTCCTGCTGGCACTTCCATTTGACCAGGATCCTCCTGGATTATTGTCAGTGCTGGCATTTCCTGCTCTCCATTTAACCAGGATCCTCCTGGATTATTGTCAGTGCTGGCATTTACTNGCGATGGCTGGGAGGAGACAAACAGGGCTTTGCACAAGGGGCACAGAAACCCAGAAATCAGGGAAGGACAGGGATCCCTTGCCAGGGCTTCAATCTCCTGCTGGCACTTCCATTTAACGAGGATCCTCCTGGATTATTGTCAGTGCTGGCATTTCCTGCTCTCCAATTGACCAAGATCCTCCTGGATTATTGTCAGTGCTGGCATTTCCTGCTCTCCATTTAACCAGGATCCTCCTGGATTATTGTCAGTGCTGGCATTTCCTGCTCTCCATTTGACCAGGATCCTCCTGGATTATTGTCAGTGCTACAGGCAGTGCTTTGTGCTGCAGGCACGGGGAATAACAACTTCCAAACAACTTTATCTTAACAGCTCTCTGGGAACTTTGGTAGTTCTGGAGACAATTTCGATAAAGAAGCTGGTAACTGCATTGAATTTTCAGAGCAATCAGTCTCCCAAATGGAAGAAAATACAAATAATGAGAGATAGAAGTAAACTCAAGTTGGTTTTCCTCTTCTGCCTTATTCATCCTCTGGCTTCTGTTCTGTCTCTGTCCCTGTTTATTAATTTCAGAGTTGTTTTATACGGAACAAAAAGGGTTTCAGGACCGTGCCCTCAGTGCCACGACCTCAACAATTTCAGCTGCTCGCCTGCGTTGTAATTGGTGCTCCAATCTTCCAAAGAAGATTTAATTCTCAAAAAATTATAATAATTAGGAAGAACGTCTCGTTCTCAAAGAAAGTTTGGTCCGGGCAAACTCATTTCCAAAGTGGGAATTTACAGTTCTGCCCTGATTTAACGTTCTTGCAATTCCCTCTTGCTGCAGCTGGGGGAGGTTTTGCCACCACAGTCTCATTCCAGCTCTGAAAACGCAGCTCTTTAGGGTCAGCACAGCCCCAACACACAAGGAGCAGAGGTTTTCCTCTTGAACTCGATTTGGTTTCACACCTGATGTCCCAACAGGAGGTAACAGAGCCCAGGGCTGGCAGGGAGAGCTCTCCTCAGTGACGCACAAAAGCCACAGAAGTTCTGTTATTTATTTTCTCACATGCTCATCCCGCCTCTTTTCTCTTTCCATTTCCTCTGGCCACATCTCCAAACCGACAACTGAGGAAAAAATATTTTCAGTAGCTCTGCTGTGAAGCACTTGGCGTCCTTTGTTCCTCTCTCTTTAGGGATAATGGGCCTTTTTATGACAGATGAGGCCCCGAAATGATAAAATCAGACCATTTCCACGTGGGAATTGCCAGCTGGAGAGGAGAAGGCAGACGCTCGCGTTCAAGAAAAGTTTCACACGACGTTAAAAGAAACCATCTGCTTTCTCTCTCTTGTCCGTGTCTGAGAACAGCTTGTGTTTGCAGCTCGCTGTTTAACACGCAGCAGGAACCTGCAGCGCTCCAGCAAGCACCGGGTTTGTTTTCCTGTTTGCAGGAAAATGCAGAAGAGATCGGGAAGGAGACATTTCCTTCTGATCACTCCTCGTGTGCTCGGTTATGTTGTCACAACGGCTGCAGTAAAACCCAGCTGATGGGGATAAAACGGAGGGCTCAGAGTTTCCTTCTCTGCACATGCAGAGTTTCTGGCTGGGACGGGCAAACAACTGATTCCTCTGCTGGGAGCGGAGAGGGAAGGTTCAATATTGAGGAACTTCTGTTGTACTGGTGATAAAAAGATCCCGATGAGTCCCAGAGCTGCTGGGAGGGATTCCCTGCAGCCCTTTCTGAGGAGCATTCCATCCTCCTGCAGGGAGGGATTCCCTGGGCACTGCAGGAGCTGGAGGTGAGCTGGATGGCAATTGCAGCAGTGAAGGCTGGAAATGCTCACACCAACAATTCCTGCCCTTGCTCCTCTGCTCTGCAGCATTTCCCTCTCAGACAGATGAGCCTAAACAAAATGCCAGCTTTGCAGGTGGGTTTTCATGTGCTTGGCTGCAAAGAATTCACTTTTGTTTCACGTTTTAGCAGAGCTTTCTCGTCTTTTCTCAAGCCCCTTCACGATTCCTTAAACCTGTGAAGAGCTCCAAGGGCGCAGCCCAAAGTGGGACTTTGCTGTGCCATTTATCCAGGGTTTCCAGCAGGATCTCCTGCAGGAACACGTGGATATCTGATTTAAGGGCCATGTCTTTGGCTCCCTGGTTTGGAGTCTACCTCTTGTGGGGTTTTACGTTTCTATATCCTTGCAGAGTCTCAGCCCTCGTGGCTGCCTGCCAAAAACCTGGCAGGATAAAGGACTAACAGAAGCTGCTGAGCCCAAACAATGGATTTTTTCCTTCTGGATCGCGAGTCTGGCTGAATGTCTGGCTGAAATAATGCACTTCAGTGAGTCTTACCAAAGGCAGGGAATTGTTGGGGGTTTTCCCCCTCCCTGTGCTGCTCCTGTCTCTTTCCTCTGTCTCTGCAGCCCGGGATGATTTGGGCTGGCACATGGATGATCCCATATGCACCACGGTGATATCAGACATCTGCTACCCATCGAGATGTCAGCTTAATTTGACAGGAAAACATCTCCCAACACATGCACAGGCACCAGCCAGAATGCTTCCTGACCTTTGGATATTCACTTGGAGGAATCAAGTGCACGTCGGAGGAAATCAGGATTACGATGAGTATGAAAGGACACGGTGGGAGTTTGTTCCCTTCGGTGGAATTGGGGATTCAGGGATGTTTTCTTTTTGTTCTTTCGCCACAAAAGTGAGGTACTTACACCAGGAATGACCAGGGAATTGCACGGCCACTTCTATTCCATGGTGAAGGGACAGATTCCAGAAGGTCCATTGTCTATAATCTGCCACAGAATGGTTTAGTGGGAAAAGACCTCCAGGATCATCGAGTCCAAGCTGTGACTGATCCCCACGTTGTCCCCAGCCCAGAGCTCTGAGAGCAACCTCCTGCCCTTCCTTGGACACCTCCACGACCTCCCTGGGCAGTTCCAATGCCTGACCACCCTTTCCAAGAAGAAATTCCTCCTAAATATTCCTCCTTCTACTGTATTTCCACCAGATTTCTACAAGATCTGAGTACAGAGAACTGGGGAATAGATGATATCACTCCCAGCTCCTCCAGCTCCCTAGAAACCAGAAGGATTCCCCAAGTTCTCTCCAGTGAGAGAGAAAATGAGTGATGGACCATCGGTTGTGCATAAATTTTGATCAAAGAATATCACAAAAATATTATTTTAGGTAGATGGTGGAACCAACAGGAAAAAATCAGAGTTGGGTAGGATGGTGGGGAAGGCTCTGTTTGGGCAGGACTGGGAATACTGGGAAATCTCCTAAATTAAAGCTGGATGTGCTCAGTGATTGAGATAATTATTTTGTCAGAATAAAACACGGCCAGAAATTGCATCGCTATTCAGAGCCACCAGTGGCTGTCACACGGAGGAAGAGGAGGCCAGGATGTTGTACAGGGGGTTTTGATTGCTGGATTTGTACCGTGGGTTTTGATTCTTGGATTTGTACCGTGGATTTTGATTGCTGGAAGGAAGGTATTGGCACACCAGGCTGTTCAATCAATGGTGTCATTAAGCAGAAAAACAGCTGAAGAGGTAAAACTTTTTAATCTGAAGGAGCTCAGCCTGGGAAGAGAGGGAGCTGTTGGTGTAATCAGCTTGGAATGACAGGCTCAGAAATAGAAACGCAGCCCGGCTTTAAATACCTTCATCCAAAGGTGTCAAATCCACCTGGAATGTGCAGCCCGGCCCGGGGGAATGAAAGGGAAGAGCTCCAACCTAATGGGCTGTAAAAAGAGCACTGAGAGCGGAAAGCTGCTCAAAAGTCACGCTGAGTTCGGCTCAGCCAAAGGATATTAAGGAGCAAAAGGCCTTTCAGCAATATAAATAAGAGGAGAACAGGAGTAAAAGTGGCCTGCTGGCAGTGAGGATGGGGTCAAGAGCAAAGATAATTTAGATATTAACCCCAAAATGGGGCTGGTTTCCATTTCAGTGCAGGGACGGGAGCAGAACGCGGGGAATGTTCTGCAATTCATCACCAGGGCCCGGGCAGCATCAAAGCCCTGAGTGTTTCCTGCACTTGAGAGGACGAGCCCATTAATCTCCATCCAGCGAGCTGAAAGGAGCAATACGGGAAGCAGCGAGCGTGGGAGCCAGCCCCGAGGCAACCTCCTGTGCACGGCACGGGCTGGGGCTGCAAGGGGAAACCCACCTGCAACAGAGCCAGAACTGGGCTGGGATAGAGGCAGAACTGGGCTGGGATAGAGCCAGAACTGCGCTGGGATAGAACCAGAAATGGGCTGTGACAGAACCAGAACTCGGGTGGGATAGAACCAGAACTGGGCTGGGATAGAAGCAGAACTGGGCTGTGGCAGAGCCAGAACTGGGCTGTGGCAGAGCCAGAACTGGGCTGTGACAGAGCCCACGTGGATGGGGACAGACACAGGAGGAGGCTGGCAGAGCTCAGCACCTTCAGCTGAGCAACCAGAATGCTGAGAGGTTGTAGAAATCCTCTATCATCTTCTCATGGATTTTCTCACAGATAAGAGAGGGAGAACTGCCTTTAAGCTAAAGAAAAATGGTTCCAAATAAAGCAAAAGGCAGATGAACACATTGACTGGACATGAACTGAGGTAGGAACCTTCAAGTCTCTCTGGAGACTGATCCCTGGTTGAAGTGATTAATCTTCATTTTCCACGGTTATTTCAATGTTTGTTGGTGGTTTCCCCTTCTTTAAATTTATGGGAAGGATGACAAATACAGAATCACAGAACCACAGAATGTTCTAAGTTGGAAGGGACCCCAAGGATCAAGTCCAGCTCTTCAGTGAATGGCCCATCCAGGGATCAAACCCACAGCCTGGGTGCTTTTAGCACCAAATACATCCAAGTCTGGAATTTGCCAAACCTTTTCACCAATTGAAAATTCTTTTTTTTTCCCCTGGAATTATTTTTGCATTTAAAACCCAACTAATAATTGGTAGAAGTATGCTAATGATCAGAAGTAAAATTTTGAACCTTGCTTAGAGTCTGAATCAAGTTTTTCATGGTTTAAAGCCTGTTAAAACCCCAGCACGACACAAAGATCCCGTTTTAAGGAGTTTGCAAGGATCAAACCCATGGAGCGAGTCTGAGCAGAGCAAGCAACATCACAAAAGTGTTCAGGAGGAGGGAACCACCACAGGCATTTAATCCTTTGCAGCTCAGAGATACCTGGGGGTGTTTGATGTTCCTCCCCTCCCCACCGAGCTGGGAACAGAGAGAAGCTCTCAGAGAAACTTTTCTCAGAAAATCTCAGGTTTTAGTGGACCAGATGTGAGCTCATTCCACAGGGCTGTGAAACCCCTGGAGGTTTGTCACAGGAAATACCATAATTTTTGGCCAGCCACCATCCAGTTCCTCTGAGCAGCAGTGCCAGCTCTGCCCTCCCCGGGGTCACTGCTCTGGCACATCCTGGGGTCTGGAGCGCTGCACCCTGCATCACTTTGAGATCCCATTTCTCATTCCTGCCCCACAGTTGTGATGCCCTGGAAATAACGTGGATTGATTTAACTCGGTGACCTTTCACAACTGTCAGCCCAGTGTCCCCAGCGTTCCTGAGCATCGCTGGCCCTGCTGAAAGGCAGGAGGGAAGGGGGTTTGCTGTGGTGTCATGGATGTGCTGGAGCCTGAGAGCTTCCCTGAGGAACTGCAGTGCCAAGGAAAAGGACAAGCCACAGGAAAATGACTTATTTTGGTTCTGAGATGTCTCTGAGGCCCTTTCCAAGTGAGCAGTCATGACTCTGAAGTGCCTTGCTCACAAATGTATTTCAGAAAGCTCCTGGATTGTAGTTATTACAGAAATACTCATAGGAATTAGAATGTGAAAGCAGATAAAAGACTCTATTTCAACAGTTTCACACTTCCTGCTACATAGATTACGCTATTAAAATCTGACAAGTTGGCAATCAAAATAAAACTCTGGCTTTGTTCAAAAGTAATAAAGATTCAGACTCTGCAACTGTGTTAAGCAGCTCCAGGAGAAAAGGAATAGTCTGAGTATTTTGTTCTTGCTGTTACCGTTTGTCTGGTCTCTCTAGGCACAAATGATAGTGAGAATACTCTGATTTTTGCTGTTTCTGACAGATACAGTGAATCCCACCCAATGTGTACATTTGAATTAACCTGTTTCATTTTGTCATCCGTGATAAAACAGATCTGTCCAGACAGACCTGCTCAAGTTCATGAAAGCAGTGAGGTGACCACCTCAGTGAGGTGATCTACTTAATAGACAGAGCGTCATAAAAGTCAGAAAAACTCTTTAAAACAAACTGGGAGAAAAGAGGAGAAGCTCTTTCAGCAACTTGAGGCAGCAGCAACACACGTGAGCTGATTGGCAATTCCGTGCCCCATTTTCACCCTGAATTCCCACTGTGTGTGTTCAACACAGATCTGTATTTGCAAGTGAGTCCTGCTGGTTATTTATCCTCATTTCTGCTCAGCCTCTGTGTGGTATTTACAGATCTCCTTGCAGCTCATAGCTGTAAATGCTGGGCCCATGAATGTTTCAACAATGGAGAAGATGCTCGGTTTTGTCTCCTCTCCCGTGTAATGTGTTTTACACCTGCAAACAGCTCCTCTCTGACCTGAGCTGAGCTTGCCGACAAAGCTCAGTCGTGAGCTTTGAGCTCCAGCCACCCAAGACATTGCAGAGCCAGGGAATGGGTTGGAAGGGACCTTAAAACTCATCCCATTCCATCCCCAGGGACACCTTCCCCTACCCAGGCTGCTCCAAGCCCCGTCCAGCCTGGCCTTGGGCACTGCCAGGGATCCAGGGGCAGCCACAGCTGCTCTGGGCACCCTGTGCCAGGGCCTTCCCACCATCCCAGAGGAGAATTCCTTCCCAAAATCCCAATATCCCATCTAAACCTGCTCCCTTTCAGTTTGCAGGTCCTCCTCTGGCCTTGCTGACTCCTCACGGAGTTCGTGCTGCAGCTGCTTGTGAAGAGCAAACAGAATTTTCCTCCCAAACTCGAGTTCTTTTTTGTTCCCCACGCTTCATTACCCTGACTATCAGTTTGGCAATTCCACTTTTCAGTTTTAAAGGCCTTTCTTCCATGTGGGAAGATATCAGCCAAGAATTCCTAACCCTGCCTGTCAGCTGTGTGCTGAAGAGAGTGATTGATGCCCTGAACATGCTGAAAACTCCCAGCCAGGCTGTCTGTCACTGCTGCTCTGCCACTACAGCTGTTCTTGACCCAGCAGTTCCTTCTCCACATGCAGGTGCTTTATTTTACTTCAATTTCCTTACATAAAACAAAGGCACCGGAACTGTTTTGATTTAAGGAACATTTCAGGTAGCGCCAAACACAGAAAATTTATTGCAATCAGAGTAGGTTTGTTTGCTTAATGAATTTTAAAAAGAAAGTGTGTATGAATTATGGATTTGAATTTTTGGTTCCCACCAACAAGGTAAATGTTTTGGGACCCATTTTTTACAGCTGCCATCACGCACAGGAGGCACCAGAGGAAAACTTCTTTAGTTTAAGACTGAAATTCCCCAAAAGAGATGCCAGCCCCTGGAATAAATTCCTGACAATTTTCTAACGAGGAGCCAAGGAAGCCAGATGCAAAAACACCTTTGGAAGACTCGAATAAAGTTGCTGACAAGAGTTATCAGTTTTTAAAGATTAAATTAACTTCCCTGGTTAGAAGAAACATCTCCCTCCCCTCCGAACCAGTATCGTTTTTGGTGATAGATTGATTGTTTTGTCAAGTTGCCCCCATCCTATCCACAATTAGCTGGCAATCCTGTTGCAGAGGGAGAAAATGGGAGATGTTGAATCCTCCACCTTTCAGTAGCTGCAGTGCCAAGAGATCTGCAGCAGCTCAGGGCTGTAAATACGAGTCCAAACCCAGCAGTGCAGGAATAATGGGAGCTGGAAGTGTCTGTTCCATGGAAGTGCTGTGGAGTTCTGACCAGGCAAGAGATCTCGGGGTGGTTGCAGAACAAGCCCTGGAGCTCTGGGCTTGTTGTGGGGCTCAGAGGACGAAAGCAAAGAGGATTCTCTGACACAGGGAGGTGCTGGAGGAACAGCAACGAGATTCCCTGGAGCAGCCCTTCCCCAAAAAGCCAGCAAATGGACACCACGCTTCCAGGAGAGCCTGAGAGCAAGGAGTGGATAATGCAGTGGGGAAGGATCAGCTGGGAAAAGTGACAGGGAAAATGTGTCATTTTCTGCTTGGGAAGGAGGTGAGATGAGAGCAGTGAGCGCAGATGAAATTACACAGACGAAGGGAGGAAGGCAGTGGTGCTGACACTTAAAATGTGATGGCTTGGCTTGATTGATACCTTGGGATTCACCTCCAGATCACCAGAATAACCCAGGGAATAAACAACACCGGCTACAGTTTCAAATCTGGCAATACAGGCAAAAAAAAATCAGTTGTTTTCCACTCTGGAACTTGCTACTATTGCTCCTTTCTTTGCCTGTAAAACATATTTGATTTTCAAAGTAACCAAAAAAGTTCTTCTCAGGACTAGGACAGCACAAGGTTAAAGGAAAAAAAATATATATTTAATTTATAAATTGATAAAAGGGATGCTTAAAATGTCCTCACAAGGTAACACAATACAGAGAGAAACTGGCTGGAGAGGGAAGCCAGCTCTCACTTCAGCTGGTCATCATTTATAAATTTGAAGGAATGCAGTCTTAAATAAGCCAAGCCCAGGCTGGGCTTATATTACATTTTTAATGGTAAGATTTACATTAGTCTTGACTTGCAGTGGGGGCTCCTGAGCCCTGAGGCTGTTCCCTGGCTCAGTGTGGAAGCAGCATTGTTATTGACTCCTGAGGGAAGGTCCACAGGCGTGTCCAGAACCCAAATTAGTGGCAGCAGCCGGAGTGTGTCTGTGCTGGCAGAGACCCGGGGTTGGCTCTCTGAGGGCTGCCAGCAAAAGCTGCTAAAATCAGAGAGAGAAGCACAGCGAGGCCTGGAAATGGAGAATCAGGGCTGACCTCAACCCACACATTTCGCTCGTGACCTCGTCGTAATTATTAGGCTTGAAACGGGCAGAAAGAGCAGGGAGTGAATATTTCACCACGGTGGTTGCAAGGAGCTTTGTGCACTCCCTCTCCTTCTCTGCCCACCTGTGTCTCCTCTCCATCTGCCTGTGCACGCTCCTGCTTGAGCCCCTGTGGCCTTTCCAACACAGATATTCCCCCAAACAGCACAGATGACTTCACCAGCCAGCTCTTGATGTACTTTTTGGGGAGCTGTGGCACTAATAGCACCCTTTTGGCCACCTGCCATGTGTTGTGGCAAGTTAAATCCCCCAGAAATGGTTCTGGAGGTGTAAAACCCTTCGGCTTCCCTGGCAAAGCAGCACATGGAGATGCCTGAGTCTCTCTTGAAGGTATCCAGAGAATCCAGTGAGATGCTGGAGTCTCATAAAGAAAGGAAAAGGGTTGAACTCACGAATTGTGGGAGATCCCAAAGGAAGCAGGCTATCCAGGACAGCAAAAAGATGCATTGACACAAGGTTAGTGGGGAAGGAAGGAGGGTTATAAAGGAACAGCCACTGCTCTCTGTCACTGCTGGCTGCCACGGTGTCCCCAGAGGCACAGCCCACACCCAAACTCCTGTCTCCTTCCTCCAAAATGAGAAAAGTTGCCAAACTGGGGAGCTCCATATCTCTGGTGCTTGTGTGCTTTCAATGCAACCACAAAGAGACACCCCCAAAATAAAACACTGATCTGGAGTAGGACCAGAAATTGTTCTTCAGTATTCGGGGAGCGCTGCCCTGCTGAGACCTTGCTGGGTTATAGGGTATGGATGTGTCTTCCTGGTAGGTGGGGCACAAATTCCTCCAAGTCTCCTCTACTCCCATCCCAATTTGCCCAGGAAATGGTCTGATCTTTTCACCCCATCACTGCATTGCAGGAGCCCAAGCCAATTCCATCTGCTGCTGTGTCGGAGCAGAATGGGACACGTGAAATATGCTGTCACTTCAGCATTGCAGAGGTACCAGCACAGGCTGAAATATAAATCAGGAGAGGCTTCTCCCTACAGGGAGTCTTGATTTCAGACGGATGGCACCGCTTCCTGGAGCTGGGAAGGGCAGCACATCACACCCACTGCTTTCAGGGAGAGCACAAACAGCTCCTTCTTATGCAGGAAATGGTTTTTTTTCCTGGAGGGTGTAAAGGAGAGTCTTCTATAGGAAATGTAATAAAGATTAATTGGTACAAGTAAATTAAAACATGCAGGTGTGGAGAAGCCTGTTACTGCTGAAGCCTTTAACCAGTGAGTGTGGAGTTAAATCAACTCCACCTTCTCCAGTGTGGGTGCTCAGGTGGAGCGACATGAGCTGGCCGTCCTTAAAGGCCTCCACAACACAAGAGCATTTCCAGGAAACAGCACCAGCCCTTGATTTTCCCTCTTTTCCAGCACGTCAGTAGCTCCTCCTGGCAGGGAGCCAGCACAGCGCTTGTGGAGGTGAATTCCAGCTTTGGTTCCATTGCACTCGACACTCGCGTCTCAAACTGCTCCAGAGCCCAAAGGGGATCAGGCACAGGCAGGGGAGGAACAGGCCACCCTGACATTCCACTGGGTGTATTTAACAAGCACCCCGAGTGAGGGAAAAAACATCTTAACATTTAGAAACCTCTGTAAAGGAGTCAGAGACCGATAATGTAAAGAAATGTAAGGGGGGAACTCAGCTGGATGCAGGGATACATCCCAGTGGTTTTGGCCTTGTTCTGAAATGTGGACCAGGATGAAGGAAATGAAACAGAGAAATCCATTTTAGGAACTACCAGGAAGTTTATTTGCAGTAAATACCTATCAGCCAAGCATGGCTTTTATCACTCAGCTGATGGCAAATCTATTTACCTGCAATATTTTTCCCACCTAACTGAGCCCAAGTGCTGCTGCTGCCCTCACTTGGCTTCCCCACTAAATGAAATGGAGCAAATCTCGTAATTGCTTCTGTCTAACCCACTCAGAGTTTATTTCCCATTCTGGCTTTCAAATTCAGGAGTTCAGATGCTCTGAATTGCTGCAGCCACACAGCAAAACCCAGGGGGGCAAAGTCAAGTTGTTGTTACAAATAGTCCTGGAGTTATCCTTATTTCAGTGATCACTTTGCTCTCCAAAACAGAGAAATAGCAGAATTGCTGCAAGTGGGGGCCCAAAAAATCAGGTTAGGAGTTGGGAAACTGAGGGCTAGAGGTAGCAATGAGCTGCCTGCACACAGGGAGTGTGTGACAAGAGCATGGACACATCTTTATTGTTCCTTCTCCCACCTCCTTACTGCACTTGAGAACTTCAGTGCCACAGGAATTCCAATGGAAAATGAATTTTTTGGCTGCAAATGCTAGAGATTCAAACATCATTTCCATCCAGGTACTGGAAAAGACAAATCCCTGTGAAAAGGTAGCACAGAGCCTGTAATTAGTTGTGGCATTTTTTCCTTTGAGAGGGAGAAAGACCAAAGTGAAATTGCATTGGCATTTTTGTGCTGGTGCTTCCTAACTCTTGCAAAATTAATTTTGGCACCCTTCATAAAAGTATCCAAACAGAAGATGCAATTTCGCAGCGACGCCACAGGTCTAGAAAATAAACAATCTGAGGGGAAAAAAACCACCTCAGCACAGAGGAATGTCACCCATGTAATTCATCATTACCTTTGGATCTGCTTGGAAAAGCTCAGAAACCATTTATTTTCGCTGCCTTTGATTGCAGTTTAGCTTCAGCATCTCAGCAGCGAGCTCTCCCGGGCCAGGGGCTCTGTCAGGCTCTCACGAAGGGCTGAAAGGTTCCTGCAGCCTCTGATTAACCCGAGCTCCTGACCCCTCCGGCTCCCCCCAGCAGCCTCTGGGGACAGAGCAGTTGCAGGCAGTGTTCAGAATCAGGTAATTAGGCAACGAAAGGCCACTGCTCACGGTAATTAATACAAGAACTGCTACAACGCTGGCTTGGAAATTGGGCAATTAAGGAAAGCCTGGGTGGGAAATTTTTACCGAGCTCGCACTCGGAGCGACGAAATATTTGAACTTTCCTTTTAGTCTCTCATAAACTCGTTATGGATAACAAGTCAGGAAAGGCTCCTCTGGCCACTGACACCTTGTCCAAAGTTTGATTCATTTTCTGCTGGAGTCAGAGGTTTTTCACACTGAGTTCAAAGCTCCAGTATTAATTTATGACTGATTGCTGGCACAATTTATCTCCCCTTTCCCTCCGTTGTTTTAGCCGTTGTTTCCTGTGCAGGCAAACACCGAAACTCCTTAAATATAAAATCCCCTCCATGTTTTCTTTGGTCTGCACTGGAAGAAAAATGTGATGGTGTCCTTTGATCTGTTATTGGGCATCGGATTTTCACAAAATTTACACCAGAGCTGTGATTCTACGAGGAAACCAATCCTCCAGCGAAGCCGCACACCTCGGACACTCCCGAGTGTCTGAGGTTTGGCTCAGTACAACAAAATGATGTTTTTTAAGAAAGTTTCTTCCTCTGAAGCATTTCACAGCCCCCCAAGTCACACCTCTGCAATATTTAATTCCTGAGGCACAACAGAATCCTCAGGGAGGGGTTTATGGCACCAAGAGCAGACCCTGCGAGACCCAAACTTAACTCAGAATATTTGAAAAGGTCACGACTTCTTTATCAGAAAATTGAGTTAAACCCTGAAGGAAGGAGTTTCTCGTGGCTTTTAAAGCTGATATCTCCCTCAACTGCTCCCTCAAGACTCCAGTGATGTCCCTCTCATGTTTTCCTGTGTGGTCTCACTCTGGCTGCTGCCCAAGAGAAGAGAACTGGAAGAACAGGCCATCACACAGCTCCAAGCTGCTGCTGTCCCACTAGAAGGAATTTCCTGATGGTTTATTTGTTCTATCACATCCCAAGCTCTAAAAAAATCTGCAATTTAGCATTTTAATATCCTTTGGATGGAAGAGATGAATTTTATCCTGGCACTTTGGCAGAAAATTGGTGCTGAGAGAGAGAAAACCTGAAAAACGTGGTTGCAGATCTATTTTTGTTGACGGAGGTGGAAGAACATTGTTTGTTTATTTTCTTTTTTTTTTTTTTTTTAAATTCCTAAGGACAACAAATGCTTAGGAAACTCCCAAGGAACTTGAAGAGCTACAAAAAAAAAATTAGAAATTCAGCTGAGCTCAGTTGATTTGCCCTGTTAGGTACTGTCAGACAAGCTGTGTTTAGTGATAGGAAAAGGCTGAAATGGAAGCTGTGCTCCCCAATCCATGTGGCTCAGCTGGAGCGCTCTCAACACTCAGGGACAGAAATCCCTGCTACCCCTGAAAGGATGAGAAGCACAAATGGATAACCTGAAACGTGAAAAGATCACACAGGATGCAAATCACCGACAATCAGAACATTGCTTTGCAGCTGCTTGCCAGGAGGGCAGGAATGGCCTCCAGAGGAACAGATAATTCTCCTTGGTGGAGCTGGTGCATCTCAAAACCTTGGATTAAATGAGTGCCTGATGGAATACAGAATTCCTTAGCATTGTACCTGTGCCTGCTCGACCAAGGAATGCTGGAAAAATCAACCACTCCCCAGGGATCCCTTGCTGGGTGCATCCTGAATCCAAAATAATCACCACCACCTATTCCAGTGGACAAACCCTGCCTGTTTTGGCTCTCCAGTCACTATTTCCCATGAATTAAACCCAGACTATCTGCTGGAAAAGCTAATCCAAGGCTGGATGCTTGCTTGCACATAAATCTTGCTGCTAACCCAATATTGCCACGACTCAGATACAGCTTGTTACAACATTTGTTATTTAAGAGATTATTTGGCTTAAAAAAAAAAGAAAAGATCGTAAGTTTTGTTGTGTTTGATATTAAAAAACCCCACAAACAAATCCTGCCGAGCCTGTTCTGCAAACACGCCGAACTTATGAGGATGAAAGGCAAGGCAGGAAAAGGTCATGCCTATTAATTTCAATCCTTGTGCAAACCCAGCATATTCCACACTTGCCTTGTAAGATTTGTGGCATTTGGGTAAATACATTTGTATTCCTTTCATGCTGCTTGCAGTCTCCATGCCCTGTGTTGCCAAGTGCGCTGCGAGTGGGATCCCTTGCAATTCCAATGCACTTCAGTTAATTCAAATACGGCATTTTAGGTTTATTATTTACAATTTCTGTCACATTAGCTCCTTCCAACTTGGCGAAATCCTACGTAATTTGACAGGGCTGTTGATAGGATTGGACATTTTTGTGTTTCCCGCTATGAATTTGTACCCTGACACCGCAATAATCTGGCAAAGTCCTGGGATATTTGAACAATTAGCGGGGAGTGGGCAAGATTTGAGAGGAGCAGGACACCCCCATCCCATCAGCACAGCTCTTCATGACTTCAGCCACACGATGGGGAGAGGAGCTCCTCACCCCACTGCCGGCCCTCTCCACATCCTGTCCGTATTCACCTCACCGTGAAAATAGGGAGAAAAAAGTCTTCTTTCGTCTTAGGATAAAAGCCAGTGGCTGGCAAGCTCCTGTGGGAGTGCAGAGAGGAGAGAAAGCCCTGCACAGCACAGCCTGGTACCAGCATGGTCATCTGAGAGCAAAACCAGGCTGGTGTCACTCATGGGGACAGCAGAGTGTCCGGCCACCACACGCAGGATGTTGTCCCTCTGCGTCTCCTCACCGCTTGTGGCAAGAAATCCACCCTGGATGTGAGGGTTTACACACAGAGATGAAGGAGTTTGGTGTTTGTGGCAGTGGGGAAGCTGTGGGAGGAGGAGGTGAGAGCAGAGCTGCTTGGGACAAGCGTGGGGCCTCCTGAGCCTGTAAAATAACAGAGTATTAAATAGCGTAAAATAGTAGAAAGCATAAAATAACAGAGTCCAGGGCTCACAGCCACGTTGTGAGCAGCAGAGGCACCACAACCAGGCCGTGAAACGAGGAATGTGGGGATGTGAGAAGCACCAGTGACTCCTGAGGGCTGTGCAGCCGCTCACAGCAGGGCACGGATCTGTCACCTCGCCTTCCCTGCCAAGCCCCTGCTGATGAGAGAATGTCTGATGGCTCAGGAGTGGGCACACAGGAGGGGAGACACTGGACACACTCAGGCTGGGGAGGAACTCAGGGATGAGATTAAGAGGTAATTAGGGATGCTTGTACAACACTAATCCTTTCAGTGGGCAGGGATGAGTCGGTGCTCATCAGCTCTGCTTGCACCTCTGGGGGATGCTGCTGAGGAAATGCTGCTGAGGAAATGCTGCTGAGGAAATGCTGCTGAGGAAATGCTGCTGCTGAGGCAATGCTGATGATGAGGAATGTTCTCCTGCTTTGCCTGCACCAGGATTCACTGGTGAGGACTCTGTTAGTAAACAGAGGTGAAACAGGATGGGACCATCCATCCCTGCAGCAGGCTCAGAGGGATGGATGTGTGTGCTTGGGGAATGCTCTCGTTAGCATGGGGAGGAGCAGCTGAATGAAGCCCTGAAATGAAAATTGGAACGCTAATTACACAACTCCCTGGCACAACAGTACCAACAGCAATTTGCTGTTCCACCTTCATTTACTAAACACCAAGCCCACACTCATTAGTTAGGGATGTGATCCAGCCAGCAGCACAAACAGAGCAATTTTACTTGGGTGAGTGTATCCATTGGTTTCAATGCTCCTGTGCTGGCAGAATTGGATACCAGAGACACGATCTGGGTCTAACTCCAGCCCTATAAAACATCCCCTATCTGCAGACAGCCTCCCAAGATCCAAACTGCCTTATTTCTGCTGCAGAAAAATCTATATGCATATGGGTTCAGACCTGTTTGTGTTTTATCTCATTTTATATTGAATTTTTCCGAATGAGCTTGCAACTATTTACAGGTTCTCAGCTCAGGGCTGGAGAGAGGGATTGGAGTTGGTAAGGCTGTGAGTGGTTTGGGGCTGCATTATAAATCGAAAGTGACTATGAATTAAACATTGATGGTTTTGCAGCTTTACTGACTGTCCTGTGAGTGAATCTCAGAGGTCAATCAGCTTTCAGAGGTGATTTCCCTTTCACAGCCCCACAACCACAGACCAGCCCCATCCCCATGAGCTGCAACCCCATTGATTCATGCCACAGACCCTACTCAGTGGTATTTACACCTCGAACTCATTCTGGAGCAAAAGCATTTGCAGGCAGAGAGGTGCAATCCAACAGCTCAGCTGCTGCTGGTGCCTCATCAAGAACATGAGATCTGTGCCCCAAACATATCTCCTGTGGCTGATGCTGATGAGGAACTTCAGTGGGGTCAGACTGGCAAGAGGAGCTCTCCCCTCGAAGATCCTCCACACGCAGCCACTCCTGGGAGTTTGATTTGTGCCTCCAGTTCAGTTCCTGGGAAATCCCTGCAGGTTCTGTGCCTGCAAGTTGTTCTCCTCCGAGAGAATTTCAGTCCTGCAGCGCACAGAGCTGGAAATTCCATCAGAAACTGGTGTGAACACCAGAATTCCAGAGCCCAGGCAGCGGGGAAGAGTGGGTGTGAGATCCTGGTGCTCTTTCCAACCCCGGCCCCTGTGAAGATCTCGCTCTGTAGGACCAGCCTGGAGGATGATCTTTGCACTGCTTTGGAGAGAAACAGGATGTTCGTTTTCATGGCACCAGATCTTGGCTGTCCCACGGAGAACTGGGGGGTCCTGGAGGTTCCTGGTTTGGGAGTTCTACACAAGGGCTCTGGGCCTCACCAAAATGACAAATTCACATTTGTATTGAGATGCTCTTTTCTGATTAAGCCAAGGAAGTGTAAGCCAGGATTTACCATGAAGACCCTTCTCTAACAGAATTAATTCAATAGGTCATGCTTCACTGAAAAATAATTTTTCAAGGAGAAAAGGCCATTTTAATTACATTTATTTCAAGTTTTATCCAGGGTGCTTTAAACCTCTTGGTCTTAATGCTGTGCTAATTCTTTCCCTCCCAATTCTTGTTGTTTTCTCGAGTTGATATTGTCACTCTTGCTTCCACAATGAAGAACAAGAAGGAAGCACAAGGTAAACACAAAAACTAAGCCAGGGAATCTACTTTTAATCTGGTTTTGTATCACACTTCTGGTAAACCTAAAGACCTGAAATTGTTCAATTCAATTGCTTTGGCTTCTTAACTGTGGTGATTCTGTAATAAATATTAGCCACGAGCAGACCAAAGTAAAGAAATACCAGAGGAAAATTATCAAAGGTTTTAACAACCAGATGCCATCTTAAAAAGAGAATTAGGAGCTTCGTTGTCATTCCAGTGAAATTTATATCTCCATGCTCCTATTTTTAGTTTCCAGGAGCACCTGACCCCATTAGTGTTCAATGCAATTTAAGCTTCTAAATCACTACAGCATTAAAAAAAAAAACTTATTTAATTTCCCCCTGCTCATTTTACCCTCCCCTCACTTTCTGCCCCAAATACAGGCATGGGAATGACTGACAAGGCTCCAAGTCAGCCAGGAACAGCCAAACTGAGAGTTCTCCACCCAGCACCTCTAATTTACTATTTCATTAGAAATGATGGTAATTTGATAGAAAATAATCCTGAGAATTCTTCGTTCAAAACCCCTCGAGAAAACCACTGAGAGAGGGCTCTGGCAGGTGAATTAAATCTCAGGAAGTGAAGGGATGTTATTTTACCTCCTGCAAATCAATCATGGGGCTGTTTAAAAGGTCATTTGTATGGAGGTGGAAGTTTTTCATGTCCCTGTTTAAAGGCAGCAACTGTTAAATGCAGAGGCAGAAGTCCAGGGGACTCCTGAATACCAAAAAAACCCACTCAGAGCCTTCTCTGTAGGGACCAATTACCTGCTGATTCCCCAAATTTGATGAATTATTGAAGAGAATCAAAGATTGAAGGGATTTACTTTCACCCATTTGAGCTGGCAATAAAAATCCAGAGTCTCCCTTTCCAGGGATATTTCAGAATTTGAATTTTTAAAGCGATTTTGCTCTGGAGTCAGACACGGCCGGAACGGGTCGCTGCAATTAATTTGGTTTAATTGCAATAACAGGAGATCAAAATGGGATGGAGACTCCAGCACCCACCCGGGCAGCCCCTTCCAGTGCTTTGTTCTGGTGCAGCAGCAAAGATCACGGGAGATTTCCAGTCATGTTCTGCCAGCTGGGGAAGAAAACCTTCCACCTCCTCTAAACCCAGTGCCAGAACACGCCAGCAAAGACTGAGGCCTTGATGCAAACCGAAAATATCAAGAATTTCTCTTCAAAGGCAACATTCCTCCTGCTGAGCACATTCTGCCTCCTCCACTTCTCCCGATTTCTGAGCTGAATTGAAGTCTGAGTCCTTCAGAGGAGTTTTATCCCCGCTCCAGCTGAGGAAGACACAATTCCTGGGAGCAGAAGATCACAGCCAATTACAGCTGGATCACTGATGCTGCTGCTGGCAGGGGAAATCTTGCCCAAATTACACCAGGCAGGGTGTAAAAGACTCCTGAAACCATTAAATTGTGAGCAAAATAGAGGTGGGAGTTTATAGAGGCACTGGGAAGCTGGGGAAGGTGATAGGAGAAGGAGCCAGACTTTCATTTGCATTATTTTATTCTTGTGCAAACCCAGCAAAATATGGGATTGACCCTGAGTGAAAGAAGTCTGTCAGCTGCAAATTCAGTGGAAAGTTTATTTTTGAAAGAGATGATTTTTACCTGTGGAGAATGTTAGCCCTGTTCAGTGTGAGCTCCTTTATTGCTGAATCTCTCCCAAAGACTGAGCAGTCCTTTCAAAAGGAGGCAATTTTGATGGTGTTTAGGCCAAATTTCAACTTCACTTGGCAAAGATGGGAACTTCAGTGACTTCTCACAAGGCCAAACCCCAAAGACTTTTTATGTTTAGAGTGGCTCTACATCATTACATTTACAAAAATAAAACAAAATAATGATTTTTCCTCAATTGCAATTAAACTCCACCCTCCGAGAAGGAAAACCCAGAAAACAAACATGAAAAATCACCTTTCAGGGACCAAATTCAGACAAGGTTGTGAGGCTGGATTAAATGTAAGACATGTGAGTATTGATCTCAATTAAACAAGTGTGATACAGGAGGAGATCAAGGGCTCGCCATCCCTTAGAGATAAATGAGAACTCTGACTGAAAACAAAGTGCACAATCCACCTGTGCAGGAATTCCTGCAGCTTGCCTACAAAGCACCTCAGGAATCCTTTGCAAGGAGGTGGATCTGCTGCCCAGCTGGAGCTGAAATGCCAAACAAAGGATGTGGCAGAGTCTGAGGGGTTCTCAAGGCCCTCAGAGAAGTAGGAGAATACAGCAGCAAAAAAAAAAAAAGGAAAGGAAAAAACCCCCCAAGAGCTGAAATTCTCCAGAAAAAGAGTGGAAGATGGCTACAGAAAGCTTAAATAATGTCATTTTTTGAATCAGCAAGGAGCGGTGCCAGCAAAAAGGAAGAAACTCAGAGGGATTTCTTTTTTCTCCATTATTTTCCCAGACAATATCTTCTTCTCCAATTCTTGGTGTCTTTAAATAGTTTTCTTTGAAGCTGGGCAAAGCAGACTTGCCGTGAACTGTAGTATAGAAATTGGAGGGATAGTGCTTGAAAATGAAACATGAGTGGGATAAAGAGGGGAAAAAACTTGCATAAAACTAATTATTTTTGATATTCTAAAAAATTATTAACTATAAACACGTCTGCCACCAACCTTCCTGCCCTTCCTTTCCCCTTTTCCCTCGATATAAAAGTTACTTTTTCATTTACAGATGAATAGGTTGCAGTTTCTGCCAGTTTATGCCTTGAATGCCCACATCTGAGAGATCTGGACAAAAATTCCCGCATCAACTGGGAAAACTCAAAAGAATTCACCAACACAGTTCAAAAAACAACCCAAAAATCAACAATAAATCTGCCTTGTCCCAGAGTGGGGTTGCATGAGGCTCAAGAAAGAAGGTCTGGCTAGGTATAAAAGGGATCAAAAAACGCATTTATCTCCAATATTAGAGGTAAATCTGATTGGACATGTCTGGGTTGTCATCTGTTGGCTTTTTTTAGGGCAGGAAATTAACCCAGAGACCCTCTCATGTTCCAATGGGCCACAGGGAATTTGGTCCCGGGGCTGAGGCTCCACATTCTGCCAGTGCCTCCAACTTCCATTGCCAAAAATTCCCTCTAAATTGCATTCAAACAACGAATTATTTAAAAAACCCACCTTTTTAAGAGTGTTTTTTTCTACCAGCTTGCTCTTTGGTGGAGCTCTGGGGTGGCTGACCTGTATGAGAGGGGTTTTTCATTGAGGAAAGACATTTTTCAGAGCTTTGGAAGAAGCCCTGATGTTCCATCCGAGCTGGCACGGGCTGAAGTGATGGAGAAATCTTAGAGGACTTCAGTGGATATTGAGCTGGAGGAGAAAGCACCTAAAAATACTGCAGCTTGACAAAAGAATCCTTCTTTTTTTCAGTTGGAAAAATGGCCTTAAACTGGGACAAATCTCAGCACGGAGCAAGGTGAATCTCTTGGCCAAACGTTCAGGGAACAAAAGAGTTACAGAGCTGAGGCAGCAGCGAGTCAGGCCACGGCAATGGAAATAAAGAATAAAGTCTGAGGAACCTGAAGAAATGATGGCTGAAAAACTCACCAAAAATTCATCAAAACTACCAAGAAACTTTCACACAGAGAAATTAAAGGGAACGCTCTACTTCAGAGCAATTTTGGGTCTAATCAGAACCAAGAACATCTGTGAAGCACAGAAGCAACTTTTCTTTTTATCCTCCCAGGAAGGAATTATTTGTCACCCCAGCATTGTGTCTGTCTGTAAGAAAGCAGGCTGGGGAAAATATCAGTGATATTTCTCATGGAATAGAATAACAAGGAAAAGGATTGTGATCAATTCAGCCCAGCTGCAATATTGGGCCACGTGCAGCACGCAGCTTCTCCGGGGAATAAAAGGGGAAAAAATCCAAACTGGAATTGGATTTGGTGAAATGAGTTTGGGTCATCTCAACTGAGTTATGTGGCAGGGTAGGCAGGCACTGGTAAAGGACACAAGAGTGGGAATGAGGAAATGACAGGAAATTTCCCCGTGTGTTTTAGCAGCCACAACGGGGGGGTGATAAACCACATTTTGTTCTGCTTCCTAAATGCAGCATCTCAACAACTTTCCTCCAAATGACACTGAATTTCGGAGAAACCCACGTTTTGAACTTGCAGGAAACGGCATCAGATCAAATAGTGAGTTGTGCTGGAGTTTGCCAGTTCCAAATACAAACTGCTCTTTTGCTTTTCGATAATTAAATGTAGCATTTTAACCCCAAATCCATCTGACTCCGCAGTCTCGTTCACACACAAGCAGATGGTATTTTAGTTGCAAATAAATGTGACTTCTCCTCAGGGTGTTTCAGTTGGAGATATAAAAAGAGGCAGAAGAAAAGTTTTTTTTCCAGAGCTTTAACTTGTGTTTGGGCTGGGTGGAAGTGAGCAGAAGAAAAATCTGTGTTTCGATTCTGGTTGGGCTCTGGTTTTGCACACTCACAGAGCCAGACAATTCCCTTATTTTAATCCAGGAAAAGTGTCACATCCACTCATTTTTTGAGACCTTCAGGGACTCAATCACTTCCCTGGGGTGTCTGTTCCAATGTTTAACCCCTCCTCAGGGAAGGAATTTTTCCTGATATCCAACCTGAACCTCCCCTGGTGGAACTGGAGGAGGTTTTCCCTTGTCCCATCCATCCTCACACCCGAGGTTTCCCCTCTTTCCTTTGCAACCTGGACCAAGAGGAGTCACTGTCCTCTTGGGAAGAGCTGGAGGAAGGAAATCGAATTTCCACATCCCTTTTTCAGCCTCTTCTTTCTGCTCCCCTTTTTATCTTAGGAACTTTGAAATCCATTCAGAGAATTCCACCCCTAAATCCAGGTTCTGCTCAGGCTCTAGGCAAACATTAGGCTGAACTAATCAGAACCACCAACACGGAGCAGCTACTCACTATTTTTGTATCCACACGTTATGAATAGATACAAATAATTTCATATAAATACGGACACACCCCCGCATTCACCACGAATGGAGAAAAACCACTCTAAAAATCCTTGTTTTGAGAAAAGTTTGAGGAAACACCGGGTGTCATTTTGCTTTTAGACGTTTTTTCATGCTGTCAGAGCTCTCTTCTGCCGTGCAGCCACGTTATTTTTCCAGATGAGAGGATAGGCAGCCTTTATCTTGCCCACCCCTCCTGAAATCCAAGCCACACAGACCCGTCTCTCTGCTCGGTGAGCGCGCCAGCGTCGCTGCTTTATTTATTTTGGGAACATCCATTCCATCCCTCAAATTTAGCTTGTCTGGGTGAGAATCCTACGAGGGGGAAAAACGCTGCATTCAGAGAGATGAGGGTGATTTCGCACCGCACATTTACACAGATGTCATTTTTCATCAGGTGATTGGAGCCAATGCTCGGATGGCTCCGTGCTGATGGTGAGAAACGACGACAGCCTAACAAAAGGAGGTGACAAACTGCATCATGTACCAATTAGCAGCTCTCACCCTGCTGCTGTCTGAGGGGAATGAAAGGCAGATCCACTTTGAAACGATCCATTTTGGCGTGGGGATGTTATTGGGAAGATGATTTTTCCACCCTCTGAAGCAGTAACTCGGGCCTGGCAATGCCTGTAATGGGGCCTCGCAGGGAACACTTCCTCCTTAAACCTCAAATTCATGTAAGGCCTGGGCATTCCATGCTCCTTTTCCTTCTGGAGGCTGCAGAGAGATGGGAGCACAGCAGGGCTGCTCTGCCAGGCACTTCATCACTGACGAAATCAGGATTTATGGCAGTGCCAGTCCCTGTCCGTCTTAAATCTTGGCCTAAACAAATTGGGAAGGCAAAGGAGAGCTACCAAAGTGGAGCTGCTGAGGATGAGAGTGAGAAACAGCCTGGCTCGGGGTGGGCAGCGATTTATTAAATCAACCAGGGAGGAAGGAAGAGATTTCTGTTCAAAGAGAGCCATCAGTCCTTCACTCCCAAAACACCTCCCTTGTGCGTGGGGTTTTTCTGTTTCAGCTCAAAGAGTCAATAACAGAGAACTGGAGGCAAGAGAACAGATCTCATCCAGGCAGCTGAGTGGGTGTTCAGGGTTATAAATGAAGCTGAAAGCTCACACACGGTATTTATATCCCAGCACTGAATCACAGAATCACCGTCTGCACTTGATTGCTTTGGTAATCAGCAATTCACTTCTGAAAACACCCAGACACACACAAATCTGCTCTGCAAAACAGCCGTGAGCAGAACTGCACCGAGTGATTTCAGCTGAAGGAGATCTAATCCATGAATTCCTTGGTGATGCTCCGTGCCTTTGGGGAGGCAGCGGTTTGGAGCCCACTGAAAGCAGAGCTAAATCGGCACAGGCAAGGCAGCAAAGAGACTTTTGCTCCAGCAACTTACTCGAGTTAGCAGGAAGGTTCTGAACCAAGCTCTCATCGCTGCTCCCAATTAAATCAATAATTCCAACGCTTTTATGGAGGAGGGAAATCAGAACCACTCTGGCTGAATGATAACCAGGCCGAGGGGCAGCGAGTGATGAATCTGAGCACGGCTGAGAGCGTGACTGCACACAGGCTGTTAAAAGGGAGCACAGCAGCACTTCATCTCTTGGCTTCCCAGCTCATTCCCAGCTCATTCCCATCTCCTGTGCTTCCTGCAGGAGATCCACAGGGCAAACTCCTGGGTTTGGACTCACTGGCTCTGCCTCACCCCAGCTCTGAGCCCTCCCTCATCCTGCAGGGAAAGGGCTCCTTGATTCCCTTCAGAGCTTTGTCACCTGGATGCTAAAATGGGCGGTTACTTAGAGAGGCACTGGGGCAGCGTGTTGAAATATGGATCATAAAGAAAAAGTTAGGACTAAAAAGAGTCAAAATCTTTCAGGTAACTCTGCAGGGATTCTCCAAATGGAAGGGGCTTTAAAGCCAGTGAAGCAATACAGGAAAAAACCCCATGGTTTTAGAGAAATTTCCCCACAAACCAAAGGGGGACAGGTGCTCATCCTTGTCCAGGGTGATCAAGATCATGAAAAGAAATAATTAAAAATAAATAAACCAAGCTTGCAGCTGCATTTCAGCCCTGTTTGCTGCTCTCACAGCCAGCAGAGGATGCACAGAAGTTTCCGTTCTGCACCAGCTTCAGCTAAACCTCCCCAGCTGAGCTCATTTCCACCTCCCAAAGGGGACAACAGCCAGACAATTCGTTTTTTATATTTATCTTTTCAGAAGCATCATACTATAATATTAACTACATTAGACATCCTCCTTTCCTGGATTTGGGGTTGATCCCACAATATTTCTGCTGTTATCTACGTGCACATCCCTTTCAGGTGCCTAATATTACTGTGCAAACAAGCAATAGCCTAAAGGATGGATAACTCTTCCCATGTAAAAATCTCCCTCCTCTATTTCTGTTTGCAGAGCTGCACAGTTTATAGCCTGGAAGTTATCTCAGTTAATTTGTATTATAACTGCAGTGGTTTTGCCATTTTATTTCCCGAAAAAAGAATAAAAATTGAATTTATTATCAAAAGGCCTTTCCTATTTAAAATTGATTTCAGTGAAATGTTCTTTTTATGGATTCTGTGCCTGTGTAAATGTCCTTCCAGCTTGGTGAGCGGAACCTCACGGCCCACATCCCAAGGTTCTTAATTACATCTTCATTCAGGCAAACACCACGGGGATCAAAGAGGCTTTGCCTGAGCAAAGGGCCTTGGGGTTCATCCCGGGAGAGCAAACAGTGCTCGGGCCTCGCAGTGAGGGCTGAACTCCTCAGCGTTTCGTTTGCTGATATCGATTTCTTCGTACCCAAATAAATTTTTCTGCCATTCATTGGTCAGTGATGGCGAGTGGGAACACCCAGAGTTCCGGCCAAGCAGAGGTGTCCCTCCTTCGTGTAGTGGTGGAGTAGCAACGCAACGATTGCTGCAGCCCCACGAGAGACTGCACTCCGCTGTTTGTGGGTAGCTGCAGCCGTCTCTCATTGATTTTGTTCCCTTCCTCGAGGTACATTCACACTTCATCTGCAGGACTTGATCTTTCTAACAGGAAATAGAACCGTGGAGCCCCCACCTCCCTTTCAACACTGTCATATTGATTTTGAGCTCCTGAGTCGGCAGCAGGGGAAGGAGGAAAGGCAGATCTGCAGAAGCCAAACATTTTAGGAACAGGATACGCGTAAAAATAATCAGAATAGTCAGATCACCCCATCTCAAAACGTTCTCACTTCAGAAACAAAAAAAAAAAAAGAAAAAGAAATTGAGTATTTTTTCATAACATACTGGTTGTACTCTGCAAACACCCCCAAATTCTCCCTCTCTCCCCAGAGCTGTTTCACGGACACAAAGATTTTTTTTCTGCCTGCCTTTGATCATTTTTAACCCAAAATTTCTCCTGCCAGTTGAAATAATACCGTCCATTATATCAAACAGATTGTGAAATCCTCCCAGAGCGAGCTTTGCTGCTATTCCTTTTAACAGTGAAATGACATTTTGGCAAGGGAATCACTCCTCTCCTGAACTCTCTCTTTTTGCAGTGATAAACACTCCCAAGGCTTCGGGGACCATGAGGGAGCAAAGGCCTGTTTGAATCTCATTGTCTCACACTTCACCCCCTCAGAACTAAAAGGAGAGGCCACGGTTTCATTATGAAAGTGTTTGCATTTGAGCTCAGCTCCCTCCTTCTTGCACCAGAGAGAAGAGGGTGAGGGATCTGGGCATTAAGTGCAGAAAAGAGTAAAAAATTTGGATTTTACCCAGGTGAAATGTCACAAACACACACTCAGGTGGCTTCTGAGGCTTATCCAGCACTTCTGCACAGCCCACTGGAGACGGTGAGGGGAAGAAAAGAGAAAATCAGAATTCAGCAAGTTCCAGTTCTTTAAAAGATATTGTTAAAATACTCAAATAGAAAACAATGCAGCTGCTTCTGAGATAAAGCAAATCATGGTAATTTCCCCAGGCTGGTTAATTACGTGTGTGTGAGACTGCAGAAGAGAACATCAAAATGAAGTTTTAATTAAAGCTATGAGGCAGATGATGATATTCACTGATAGAAATTGATAATTAAATAATGCTGTAATTATTATTAATTGCTTCCCTGACTGTTCTTCTCCATCTGATCATTGTATTGAACTCTTCAGAATCTTCTTTTTCCTCTTCAGTCTGTCTGCTCATCTTTGAAGCCTTTCTGATGTCGCTGCTTCTTCAGCAAAACTCAGGAGCAAAACTTGTCCTTAATAAAAATCCAACGAGGCAAAATTTAATTAAATTTCACTGGTGCCAACAGCATTGAAATGGTAAATGAAATTTCCCAATCAAATCAGCAGTTTGACAAAGCCCACGTGCAAGCCGGAATTTTGACACCTCAAATCCTTCAGAGTGTTCCTGCTGGAAGCAGCGAGGAAATGGTGGAACAAATCAAGGAATGGACGAGAGCAGGATGGAAAGAGAAACAGAAACTCGTGGTGGTTTCCCTTTGGAAAAAATAAGGGTTTCTTGTAGTTTTATCAATGGCTTTCTGAAGACTTTCATTCTCTTTGCTGAGGATATTTCTGAGCCTTAGGAACCTGAAGTTTAATCAGCAATGTCCTTCATTGCACGGCATCGTGTTGTTAAAAAGGTAAATTAATGAATTTATGATAAAAGCATAAATTAAAACATAAATTACTAAATTATACACATGCACTGCCTCATTTATCACACTGCTACCTACGAGACAAGGACATCTACAAAGAGGAAAAAGGGGAAGGCAAAGAATTTTTGCAAGAAAAAATGATTTAAGCAATACGAAGAGCAATTAAAAAGATTTGATAGGCTGCAAAATACTGCAAATGCAAGATATTGCTTTTGTCTTCGTTTCTGAGCACAGCCTATTTCTGAGTCTTCGTTTCTGAGAGCATTTTTACCACAAGTGGAAAGGAATATATTTTCATTAATTAAACAGTAAATCTTTAAAATTTGTCTTTAATTTATTTTCCCGAAGTTAAAAACACGGCTACAGCTGCGACGCGACTTTAAATTTCAGGAGGGCGAGTGACAAAAGGAAATGATTCCTTTGCATCCTATTTCCAGCCGTGCCAGGTGCTCCCACTTCAGCAAATTGTTCAGGGAGCTACACAGAACATATGTTTGCCATTGTTCACGCTCTGAGGATGCAGACATCCAGCCTGACAATATTCGGGGTGGAAGTGAGGCACCGTGAAACATTCGTGAGCTCAACTCTGCACTTGTTAGAGAAATCCGAATTGTGAGGGTTGTTTGGTCTGTTCTCTCCTGGCTGGGGGGGAGAGTTTGGCTTGTGCTGAGAGCCAGTCACGTGGACAGTATGAGCAGATAAGAAGATTAAAAGTTTGCTTGCTAAAACGATGAAAAATCGCGCAAAATAGCTATGTTAGGATAATATCCAACACAGTGGTCGGAGTAAAACAGAGGAACACTAAACAGGGTTAAAGGATTAGCTCTAATCAAGTGTTATCCACAACCAGAGGTGTGATAAGAGCTGTACTACAGCCTGTGGGAGATTATTTATAGGTGTAAAATGTTAAATCAGGCTTTGAAATCTCTACTAGGGGGAAATATTAAGGCTTTGGATCGTTCTTGAGGCCTAAACAGGGTTTAAAACAGAAGGCTTAAACATCTCTTCAGTTAAACTGAGAAGCAGATGACAAAGAACCTACCCTGAGTCTGCCTTGAAAAACAGCTCAGGAAATATTGTGTGCAGCCCTCTGCTTAGACTGGGCCTAACAAAACGTGCCAAGGCTGAGAATCTCCCTGGATAATCCTGGCTGCACAAGAGTTTGCAGGGCAGGCTCATCGACCCTCAGGAATGCTGCCCTGCTGTTTAAAGAACCTTAATTTAAACAGTGAAGGGCTCTCCTCGACACAAGCTCCTCTTCTGGGCTCAGTCATGTCTCTCAGTGAATATTTCCCGCTTGTTAAAGCACAGGCTCATCATTGCAGCTCCCTTTTCAATCTCAGTGCACAGGGCAGCACAAATGGATGTTGCATTTGACAAGAACTCTGGTTCCATCAGTGGAAACACCACTTTTTCTCATTTGGCAAAAGGCAAATCTCTCTTTGTACCCCATCTGTACCTCCATATTCTCATGGGACAGAAATCCCTTTAGCTCTGTACAATGAAATATCTCCCCCAAGCACTTGGCTTAATGGTAATAATTCTTAAAGCTCAGTTCAATTAAATTAGTTAATTTGAAGTATGGAATTTTGCCCATTCTTAGACATTCTTTTACTTTCAGCTGTAGAAATACTGCACCCCTCTGGGTAATATCTGTGAATTTCTGTGGTGTCTGTTCACAGGACCTTGCTCAGACTTTGAAACCCAAGATATAAAAATGTGGCGTCTGTGAGTTACTCACAGAGGAGCTGAGGAGGTGCTCAGCAGAAGCCCCCATACTTGAAACAGTTGATTGCACACAGTAATTTTTTAATCTTACCACCAGAGCAGATAAACCACCTAAAATCACCCCGACATTCTGTCACTTTCTTTGCTTCTCAGCAGAGGAATTGCTCTGTGCTGCAGCTTTGGGTGGTCCCAGCTGCAGTGGTGCCAGGCAGCCCCACCACAATCCAGCTGCCAAAGGTGTCCCTTGCTTCATCTCGGGTTAATTTCAAGAGGAGGGGGGCTCATCAGGGCTCAGTGATGTTCATTAGGCTTTGCCTCTGACTTGTGTGCTGGGCAAAATTCAAAATTTATCTGCCCAAACGGGGGGCTCTGGGGTTACTCACAGGTTCCCCAAGGTCCCAAACCCCAGGGGCAGGAGGTGCAGAGGGCCCCCAGGCATGGGAAGGGCTTTTCCCTGAAAAACTCTGGAAGCTTAAAGGGGAGAAAGGAGAATGGGATGCATTTCCTACTGCCCTTCCCTTGAAACATCAGGTTCCTTCTGCTTTCTGCACTCAGGAAGGGATTCCCTCTCCTGCCCCTCTCAGAAGAGCTGCCAAGGCCTGGTCCCACCAGCAAACAGATCCTGCTCCCAGAGCCCTCAAAAACCCAACTCTGGCTTCCATATCCCATTCCTGGCAGCCTCTTGACCTTTTTTCCCACCAAGGCAAGGCAAGGTTTGACTTTCTAGATATAAAAAAAAAAACAAAAACCCAACCAAAACAAAAAACCACAAAAACAAAAACCACCTGAAAAATAGAAGCACCAAGGAGAGAACTCAGAAGAGCGTGTGATGCAAATCATTTCTTTCAAAGAAAAAATGTGCCTTTCTTAAAATGAGACAGTTCTGCCCCATAAATCAGCTGAGGACTGGCAGCTGAAGCCTGGATTCGGGGCAAGTTTACATGACAACCACGGTTAATGGCTTGGAAGAAACGAACTGAGCTCAGCAGAACTTCCTGAGGGACTCAATCAAATCCAACGTTTGCTACCAAGTATTTTAAGACAGGTGAGGTTGAAAAATAAAAGCAAAAAACCCACAAGGACCTTGAGACACTTGAGGGATTTCCCACAGCTCCAGCACAGCAGACAAAACACACTCAGCTCTCGAGCTGCAGCCCAAATTTATAGTGTCCCACAGAGGATCAAAGGGACTGTCACTAAATTGGTCCCACTTAGGTAAAGCGGCTGCAGAGCAGGGGCTGTGATAAGGAATGGAATATGCTGATGTGCATCTCTCCTCCACCCCTGTGCCTCTTCTTTTTCTGCTTTCTATCTTTCTCCAGCTAATTCTGTGTCTCAGCCAGCCTGGCAGAGCTGATCAATTTTTGATAGGTGGTCATTTTCCCATCCAGCCGGTTTCCTTTCCCCAAGAGATAATTACTTCTCAGCAGAATGAATTTTGCCCCCATGAAAACGATGAGAGTTTCCTCTGAAAATATGCCAATTTTTTCCATAGCAAACTTTCTATATGCATGAGAAAAACCTGCCTGGTCCAGATCTTCAAGGTTTTTGAAGATGAAAATGAGCATCCCTTATATTAATATTAATTACTTCAGTGGAAAGAACAGGCTCATCCTCTACACCAGCTGCCTTGCAATATACACACTTTTTTTTTCAGAGAAAATCTGAAATCTGTTTCTGGGCACCTTTCATCCTATCATCTCTTCCATAAATGACTCAATTCCTGTATGGAAATACGGGAAGCACACTGCACACAGCGAGGGGGGAAAAGGAAACAGCAAAGAAGCCTCTATAACCATAATCTTCCAGGTGGATGGCCTCAAAATCGTGGGGAGTTAACCTCAACCTTCACAGGAATCTGATTACAAATTGCCAGGAACTTTTGCTGCAATTAGGAGCAGACACAGAGCACAAACAGCTTCAGGTAAAGGACAAAACATTGCCTAGAAGACAAAAAATATGGGGGAAAATTCTGTCCAAGCCAGGCCTGGCCTGGAGGAGGAGATGACCCTGGTGTCATTGCTGGAACGTGCTCCAGCCCTGGGACACATCCCAAGGAGAAATATCCTGCTGCAAGTGCCCCTGGAGCAAACTGGGGGAATTCTGTCTCCTGGTGTGCAGAGATGGAATAGAATGTGGGAGAAAATGCCTCACATTTTCACAGTGTTAATTTGGGATATTCGGCCGAAGCGAGAGCAGACAGACTTGTGCTGTTCCAAAATTGTCCTGGGGGATTTTAACATTCCTTGCACAAGCCCTGCAGGCCTCTATTTCACTGAAATGTTCTCCATCCTGTCCTACAGATGCTGGGGTTTGGATGAATCAGTGCAGTACTCAGAAAAACACCAAAAAACCCAACAAAAAAAAAATCCCACTGCTTTCATAATTCCATTATTCAGAAGCCCATCGGTTAAATTATCAATTCATCTGCCTCACAAAATTACCAACTTTAAAATCTTTGTTCGACTACTTATTTAAAAATACTACAGACGTCCAGCTAATCCATTATTTCATGATAATTACTGCACTAGCTGGAGATGAAAGCAGCAAAAGGAAGGCACAGATCCTTTGACAGCTTAATTCTCCTGCCTCGGTTTCATCCTCAATCCAGAGATACTAAAGTAAGGTAGAGTTCAATGTGAAATCTTATCATATTCACACATCTTTTAAAAGAAAACAACTCTTATCATCAGCCAACTCTCCAGAAAAAACTGCTCAGCTGCTTTTAAAAGGGCGGAGTTTAAAAGGGGTTTGTTTTTAGGATCCAGAAATCTCATTTTGCTGAAATTGTTTTCAAACTCAATGACTCAGTGGAGCTTTTTTCAGCAGAGGGACCGAACAAGGGAGATGGGAAACACTATTTCCCCAATTTCTGCATAGCTGACAAACCCAGCGAGCTCATTTGTCAGAGATTTGTTATTTCTGAAAAAAACCCCTCAGATAATCCAGAATCATTACCAGCAACACGGAGCAGAACATTCCTTTTCCCTGCAACGACCAAAGAGAGCAGAGCAAGCTGTGGAACGAGCTCTGCAATTCTCAAAACCCTTCCCAGGACCAACAATTTCACGGTATTTGGTTCAAAAGCACTGAGTTCCTTTGTGCTTTTTCTGTGTTTTATTCCCAGTTATCCCATTTCTTACCCCACTGAGCTACTTGTAACACACCGAAACATCTGGTGTGGAAAACACAGTCCTGCAGAACACGGATTTGTTATTAACATGGAAATATCGTTCATGGGCTCAGTGGGACAAGGAGTGGCTGCCGTGGCCTGGATTCAGAAGAGTTCCTGGCTCTTTTGGAGTTATCAAAATGATTTTTTGTTATTTAAGTGTGGAGGTCAGCTTTATTCCAAGTCTCACCCCTGAGCAAGGCAAAAGCGGATTCTTCTCTGAGCAAAGGTCAAAAAGGAGAAATCTCTCAATCTGAAAATCTTTCACTCAAAAAACCCTGACCCTCAGCCAGAATATTCCGCTGAAAAAGCTGGATGTTGGTTTAGACATCTGCATTTCCAGTCACATTTTTAGCTTAAAAATATTCGGCAGTTTCGTACCCAGAAAATGAAGAGGTGCCTTTGACAGTTTAATTCTTTCCCTGGAAGGAGCAGAGAAGATTTCTGGTGGCAGAGACCAGAACAAAGTCAAGTGTTTGTCCTGCTGCTGCCAATTATTGCACATTCCAAATGACACTGAAATAATTTCAAATTTAATGTAGCAGAAATGTAATACAATAATAATGATAATGATAATAATAATAATAATAACAATAATTATTGTTGTTGCTGTTATTATTATTATTATTAGTCATGGACAAGCATAGAATTTCCCCATGAATTGTTAAATGTAATTTTTAAGCACTGTTGGGAGCTCCCATGATCTCTCTCAGGCCATCCAGGCACTTTCAGCAATTCATGGATCTTCAGACAAGCTTTTGTGCTAATTGTGGTCTGCAGCTCCCCCGTTAATCAGGTTCAGAACTCTCCAGAGGTTTTGTAATTCTGCTCTGATTGCAAAATCAATATCAGTGCTGTCTCTCTGTCAAAGCTGGGATGGATTTAATCAATAGCAAAGCATGATATTTTATAACATAGAAATAGTAAGTATTTCATCAACAAATCACTCCCTGCACCCTGCTGTAGAGAATGAGGATTTCCATGGAAAACTGCAGCTTTTTAACAAAGAGAGAAAGTTTGGGTCTTTCTGAGCAAATCTGAAAAATCTTATGGGGCAGGACACGGACAGGAGTAAAGGAGCACTTTGGGATGGGCCTGTGAGCCCAAAACCCTCAAAGATTTAGCGGGTATTTTGTGGTGGAATGGCTCAGACAAAGCCAGGAAATTCAATTATGGATAAAATAGCCCGTAAGTGAAGAGAAAACAAGTATTCCGTTAATTCTTTGTTTTAATATTACCCTCAGAGTTCAATTTTGGTAGTTAATAGAGTAGAATAAATAGAAATTTTTTATCAATACCCATCAAGAGAAGCAGACACTTTCTAGGAAGCAAATCTGCTGTTTCATTTTCCATTAATTCACGTGCTGTGTATTTACTCTGTGCACAAAATGCAGAAAGCTCCTCAGCCATCAGTACAAGGGCTATATGTATATACATGTAACCCTTATATATATATTTTACATTAAATATATATATTTTCTATTATTTTTCTCTCATGCCAGCACCCTCCAGATAAACACCTGACTGACTGACAGCTAGTAGGTGTCACTTTCTAATTTAAACCCCAATTTAAATTTACCCGTCACGTTGTTGAAGAAAAGTATTACCTTTCATTCACTAATTGCGCGTAATTGGCTGGAAGATTTAAATGCTACATTGGCTCCAAACATTTCAAGCTGTGCAGGATGTCTGAGCCTCCTCAAAGGGCTGGGAGAGGTTGAGCCTCCTCCTGGATTTAGAGAAATAAAAACCAGCACTTTCCACCTTTTTGCCTTAAAGTTGATGCAAACAAATGGCTCCACGGGCAGCAAGGAGAGAAGGGGGAATAATTCAGGTTTTTTTAATGAATCACTGCATATCTGGCAAGACAGGGAGAAGGCTGAAATTTTCTGTGAGCAAAAAGGAAGTGCCTTAGGGCAGCGTGTCCTGATCCTGATCCTGACCCAGGGTGCCAGTGGGTGCTCCGTAGGTGAAACAAAACCCATGGAATTATTCAGGTGTTTGCCGGAGTCCAGGGCTGTGATGGTCACACACAGATCAAGATTGCTGTTCTCCTTTCATCCCAAAATTTCATTTCCATTGGCAGTGCCACCTTTTGGTGTTCAACTTGGCACCTTCTCCTCCCTGACCCAGCACCTCCCCTCCTGGGACTCCTCTGCCATGGTGCTGGGATTTGCCTTTCAAAGCAGCAACCTCAGTGCCTGAGGCCTGAGGGATTGTTGTTTTTTCTCGGGCTTAGATGAGCTCCAGTAATCAGCTGAGCTGGCCACAGCCTCTCTGAGCCTCTGAACTCTGTTTATTTGTGTTACAACTAATCCATGGCTTTGTTCTTTCCTGTTCCAAGCCCTGCTTTGAACCCTTTTCCTTGCAGGATTTGGGTTCACGACTTATTCCTTCAAAAGCTCTTTTCTGTTGTGACTTTCTTCAGCCTAAGTTTGGAAAGGACCTTGAAGAATTCAACCTCCACCATATAAATGAACATTTATTGTCCACAGCATTCTCTACAAGCCAGCCCAGAGCTCAGTTTTTCCCTGGACACCTCCAGGGATGGGACTCCACCACCTCCCTGGGCAGCCCCTCATTCAGATCTGCTCCTGCACAGCTACACCTCACACAGAAAAGTAGAGAAAACCTCAGGAAATAAGTGCCTGCAAAAACCAATACAAATAAGTTTTTTCACCAAAATGAAATATTTGTCATTAAAATCAGAGCAAGCACATCAGGGAAGACTGAAGCTGAAGTTAACAGAACCAACCCAAGTCTGGCTCTGCCTCACAGCTGCTCTCAGGGTGCCAGAGAAGACAAAGGCAGCAGTGATATGAAAGAAAGACACAGAAAATGTAGGCAAAAAACCAGATATTGTTCTGGAGAGGGTAAAACCTGTGCTACTGAGACTTGTAGGAAACCTTCTTCAGAACAAGATGAAAATCTGGTGATTTACTTGTAGTGATAAAACACAACCGAGTGGAGAGGATGTTCCCCAGCCCGAAGTTTAGAGGTGGGATTTACACTCCCCATCAGAGGAGGGTTAAAGGACAGCAGAAATGACTCTGAAAGGCCCAGGGGTCCCTTCCTTACCAAAAAAGCTTCCCAGTGCCAGAGAAAAGAGGCCTTGCTCACCTTTTCTCTTTCCTCACCTCTCTCCATAACAAAATCGCCCCTCCCAGCGAGGGCTCTGCCTTCCCCACCTGCTCCCCTCGCACGGGCTGGCTCAGAGCAGCAATATCCCAGATAAAACCCACAAAGATTGAGTGCAGGACCAGCTGGACGAGTTGCTGAGTGGGATGCTGGATTTCAGAGGGAATGTGGGGCACAGGGAGGAGGAGGAGGAGGAAGGAAGTGCTGCCTCCATCTCTGGTGGCTGAGCTGGGAAAAGTGGGGCAGCGTCTGCCCTTCTTCCAGGGAGGAAATGTGAAATAGAGTTTGGAACAAGACAGCCTGGAAACCCTACCAGAAACACCGAGATCAGGAAAAGTTAAAACTACTCCTAATCTTCCATAAAATATCGGGAAATTATTTTTCCTTTCTCTTCTGCTCGAGCCAGCAAAACCAAACCGGTGGCTCGTTAATTAGGAGTGTGCTGGCAGAGCGTGGCGTTAAAGAAGAACAAAGATTTTTATTAATAAATCTTCCACTGTCCAACATCCTTCCCTTTGTCAGGGCAGAGAGAGGCTTTCATAGCAGTGGAGCAGCTCTTTGTGAGAGCTTGGATTCACTGCATTTGAAGTTATTGCCGTCAGATTTCATCCAGAGGCTCAATATCAAACAGAACTCAGCTCTTCTGAAAACATTGAGAGGTAAAAGGAGCACAGCTTTGGGCTAGAAAGGAGATTTTTCACAGCACTTCAGAATATTCTTTTTTTATTTTTATTATTTTAAAGCACAGAGATCACATTCATTTGCTCTTGGAAAGGTGAAAATCGGTAATTTGGGTTCACTTAAGCCTAAAGTGACCCTGGTTTTGTGTCACTCATTTGTTACCAGCCCATGGCATTGCTTTGAGCAGGACGATGAAGTCACCAAATTCACTCCATCATCTGCCCCTGGTGCTCCTTAATGGAAACTGGGGAACACAGAGGTAGCAAGGAAAAAAGTTTAAATCTTTGGAGAGAAGCCTAATTTTACAGGAAAATCTTTGCATTTAATCCACTGAAAACCAAGGCTGTTCCTCAATATGAAAAAGGAGACCCTGAATATTGCCAAGGGCAGCGAGTCCTTGCCCAGCCCTTCCAGGCTGGGAAATGGAAAACCAGGATTTGTCTGGGCAGAGATCAACTGTGAATTGAATTTTGTGTCTATAAAAGACTCTTAGCTGGAACTGGATGATGTTTACCATCTCCTACCACCCTATTCTACGATTATATAAATGAGGAAGATATTTCCATTGTTCTCAGGTAGTGATTCTGAATTTGGACTGATCTGAAATGAAGACATCAGCACCCAGAAAACACAGCCTGCATTTGTCAGACCTCTGCACTTTTAGCACTTTTCTTACTCACTTTTCTTGAAATCAAATTATCAGAAAGTGGGTTTCAACACTGAGGAGTAACCAGAACATCACTTACCCACATCTTAAAATAGGTAAAGTTTGCTTTTGCTTTGTGCTAACTCATATGAGAATTTTCTACCAGTCTGAAGTTTTGTTCAGAACCCTTAAGAAACACAATTTCATGCTTAAACCAATCAGCTCAGCGAGTTCCATCTCGGTTTCCTGCAACGCCATCAAGCTGCTCCAGTTTCACTTAAAAGGTTTAAGACCTGAGCCAGTACAAAAATGTGAAACCAGTTAAATTACCCAATTGCCTTTTTCTTCCTTCAGCTCAGAGGAACCGACATTTCCAGCCTGGTTCACGCTCTGGTTACGTGGGAAAGGGAAAAGTTTCCATTACAGGTTTCCAGGAGGTCACACTCACTTTAAGTCCCCAGAGTCGCTAGCACCGACTCAGCTGTTTGAAAAATCACATCATTTCCCCCCAAATAACTTTGCTTAAAGTGCTCTTTTCCCATGGAAGGGGATGTTTCAAGGAGCACTTCAATCTCCAAGACAATTTGCACATTCAACAACAATCCCAGCTCCAGCCATCTGTGCGCCAAGACATGGGGATATCAAAACTGGCCACATTCCAGGTTTTAAAACTGTTCTTCCCTCTCTGCTTCCTGAAGATCCACCAGACATCAGAACCTCCATTATTCCTAATGCAGGATTTCGATCAGATGCTCTTCTTTTAAATTCACAGCTAATATTTGCTATTTTCCTCTATTTCTCCCCTACCAGACATAAAATCCTCACCAGGAACTGCTGCTGAAGTCACTTTGCTTGTGCCCTGAGCAGAAAGAAAAAACAAAATTAATTCCTCTTCCCCACAACCCTTCCCAAGGCTTCCAGCACCTTTTATGCCTTCAGGATTTGATTTGTGGAAGGCAGAGTTTGTCCTTTTATTAGTCAACAAGGCTGGTTTGACAAATTTGTCTAATTATATTATGTATTTTATATTATATATTTTAAGTTGCTGACACCTAACGATTGAGCAGAGGTCAGGTGGGAAGCTCAAGGATGAACCAGCACTTGTTTCATATTTCATCTTTCAAAGCCAATAACAAATGGCACCTTCTCCCCAGCTGTCTGTCAGCAAAAGGAAAGAGACCTCATAAATAATAAGCAGCGTTTTCTGTTAAGTTCAACTTCTCAGAGAGGAAAATCTAAACGGGAAAATACAGAATAAATGGTGCTAATTTAAAACAAACTCAATAACAATAGGAGAAATACCTCTTCTTTCAGTTATCTCTGCTTGTGGTAATTGCATTTTAAATGAAATTGCTCCAAAACAGGGAAGAAGAAAGTGCTCCTTAGACTGAAAAAAAAAAAATCACAGAGTGATTACAAGTTTATCCCAGCAAAACATCTTCCCTTTTTTTTTGATGAATCAGTACATCAGGACAGAACAATCCTTTGGTTCTTTCTTAAACACTGACACGGTTGCCAGCATTCCTGTCCCTACCTTAAACGCTCTCTGATTCCATCCAAAATCGAGGCTTTGTTCTCTGCATGATCCCACTGGCCTGAAAACAGTGCTTCATCCAGAAATTCTGATTTTCCAGCACAACCTGGGGATTTTTTTTCTTTACATGTCTTCTATTTTTACACCTGAGCCAACGATGAGTTCTTCATTGCACCCATCTGGCAGCTCATTGAAATGCTTTCTTTGCTCTGCAGCTTTTTGATGGAATAAAAGCTGCTTGCCTAAAAAGCTTTGTTGCTCGATGAGGAACATGTTGTTTCTTGCAGATTAAACTGATTTCAAGCACTTGCCGTGCTTTTGTATGAAAATGAGCTGTGCCATTGCTGCAATTAGCTCAGCCAGCATGGGAAGGGTAAATAACGTCATGCTGACCTTTCTGCCCCACTGGATGATACTTTTTATTCACGAATGTTTCTCTACAAAGTAAGTTTGGGGTTTTTTGGTTGGTTGGTTTTTTTTTTGTTTTTGGTGTTTTCTGTTTGTTTATTTTAAGTAATCATTTCAACCCTGATCATTTTTCCTAATTACGTTCAGGCTGCAATTAGCTAATTACGAACAGCGCGCTTGGTTGTTTATTAATCAACATCCCGGGTGGTGACAGCTCTTTGATCAGACACGGAATGGGATCAGCATTCCATCTGCTTGGAGGCAGGAGAAATTCCTGCTGCTGTCCAACCCTGGCCCAGCCTGAGGCTGCTCCCTCCTGTGCTGTCTCTGTCCCCCAGGAGCAGAGCCCGACCCCTGCCTGGCAGGACTGGGCAGCTCCACCAGCAGCAGCTGAGGGTTTAGCTGGGAGCTGCTGCTGCTGTGGCCAGAAGAGCTGGCAGAGGGTATTTTGAGTTTAAAAAGTCACAGAGCCAATGAAAACACACAAAGCTCCAATTTGGGAGATTCATAAAGCAGAAAAATGTAATTTTGCTGTCGCTGAGGCCAAAGACAGAAGAGTCTGAAAGAGACAGTCCCATTTCCAGTGCGTTGTGTGCCCATGGCTCTACTGGAGCCAGCAGCTGAGAGAGCAGACAGAACATTCACTTTATTATATTCCAGGAGCTGGAACTCACTGGATTCAGGGCAGTTTGGACACAAAGCCTAAAACTTTTTACTGTCCTTTGTGTTCCCTCAGGTACCCGAGCACGGAAATCCCAGCAAAACAGGTGTAGGGGAAAACACACCTGCTTGATTATGGATTCGAATCCGGTGTTTAGACACAGTTAAACACATTCCAAAGCTGAAACCTGGTGCATCCCCAGCACCCCAGGCATTTCTTTGATACACACGAGTAGAACTGTAAATTGAATAAACAAAATGCAGACTAAAGAATCTTGCACCTGGGGTTTAGCCTTGCTTAGGAAAGAGCCAAGACTAAAGAATCTAAAAATTAAATATCCATACCGAGACAGCATTAAAATAAATCCAGCATCACTGATGTACTCCAGTCTTACACAAACTGTTCTTAAATGAATAAACACATGAACAAGAGAATGCAAAATCTGCATTATTCATTAAAAACTGTTAGTGCTTCATTAGTTCTGTTGCTATAATCCACTTCTGATCAGCTGGGTTGTTACAGAGCCATGGCCAAGTGCTGCTTAAACGCACAAATTCCTTTCCCAGTGCAGCAGTGGCACCTGAGTGCAGGTTCTGGCACCTCCTCAGGTGTTAGAGAGTATAAATCAACTGTGATTCCTGTAGCACTCCCTTTTTTACCCACCCATGTTTTCACAGGAACTCTCATTTAGATGTAACACAGTAAAAACATCAAAGCTGTTGGAATTTTGGATTGTTTAGCAAAAACCCCCTGTAGGTCAGGATAATGACCAGGTCCAGGTGGACAACGTGGGAGAAGGGAAGAGGAACATGGAGGGGAGGGAAAGACAAAGTTCTGACCCAGCACTGACCCAGCTGGGCAAGTGATAATGAAGCATTTGCATGCAAAATCTCCAGATTTAAATTACATGAGCTACCTGAGGCTTAAATTCTCCCTGCAGGATGGAAACCTGCAGCAACCACAACAGAGAATAAAGCTGGAAGCCATCTCCACTAACCTTGCAATTTAGCTCCTCATTTATTCTTCCTCATTGTCCCAACTCCCCTGAAGTTCTTGCCCTCTCACCAAGAGCTGCAACTTTGGAAAGCCAAACCGTCAGGTTTTAGACAAGTTCTGTTTGTCAAGTAAATCAGATTTTTCTAAAATAATGAAAATTTGCAACTTAATCCCAAAAACCTAGAGCAAAAATTGGGAATATGCATGGTGTGGACAAGGGCTAAGCAGGTCCCTGCCTTTTCCTGCCATCTCAGTGCGCACATCGGTTGCTCGATTTCAATACAGCCTTGCTAGAGTGAAAAACAAAAAAATAATTAAAGTTTTCTGTTTTCTTACTGACCATTTCCCCACAAATTTCATGTAAGTATGTCCAAGGTCGTGGCAATTAAACACTTCCTGTTCTGAGCAGCCAGTGATTCTGCCGTGGAAAAGAAGTTTATTTATGGAACAGTTTGATTTCATAACTTATTCAAATTGCTTGGGACATGCTTTCAGAATCACTTGTGTGTAATCTAAAGCTTTGGAAACAAAAATATTGCTGTATTGTGTTTTACTAAATTCTGAAAATCCCATGATCCCATTTTCTCTGTCACCGTGGCAGGATAAAAGAATTCCTGTTGTGAAACGCTCTTTCCTGAGGAACCCATTAAAGTGCAAGTCTGAATTTCATCAAGTGTTTCTTCATTCACGTCCCCAGAGTGCAGCACAACTTCTTTTGTGTCACTTTGAGTTCCAGGGAACAGAATTTGCAGGGGGAAATGTTCTTCAAGGCGCTTTTCAGCATTAGGGCTGGGGGAAGATCAGTGGGATTTGAGCACAATTTGGTAATTGGGGATGAGTAACGGGGATGAGAAAAGGGAGAGAGATTTAGAGGAGATTGAGGCCTTTGTTAAAATATTGGGGAGCTTGGAGGGAGTTTGGAGAACCATTCCAAGGAAGCAAATCAAACATTTAGGTGCAAAACCCCTGCAGCTGTTTAGAAAGATTTAATTTTGGATAGAAACACTCAAGGCAAGATTCCAAATCAGGCACCGAAGTAAAATTGGGTGGCAAGTGAGCACATTGAGATACCCCCTACTGCACTCGTGTTTCACGCCAGGATTCTCCACATTTTATGAAGGGGGACTAGAAATCCTTGAAAATTCGGTTGAAATTTTATGGGGAACAGGGTGAGAAAGGGGCCAACATCCCAAACCTTTCAATTTTAACATCTCTAAAGCGTTTCTGGGGTTGGTGGGCAGGGAAGGAGCTGGTGCCTCCCATCGGTTTGGCCAAGCTGGGCACAAATTCCACGCCCACCCTGCACTCAAAGCTTTGCTTTTAATGTGGTGAATTTTGTTTTGGGGCAGGTTATTGGAGGTGTTTTAGGGGTATCCAAGAGCACAAGCGTGGAGCTCTAAAAATCCACTTTCAGCTGCCTGCAGAGCCTGCTAAAAATGCATTAAATTCTAACACAATTCCAGGCAAGAGAAAAAATATCACATGAGGATTTACTGTTTTCCTTAATTCATTCACTCTGACCACTGAAGAGAGACACAGAGCAAAGGGAGGGTGCTCTACAGCCAGCGGAGAAAGGAAAAATCCATTTCTAGAGGAAGATTTGTCCATGTTCCTTCAGGATGGAAGTAATTCCTTCTGGAGACACCTGTCCTACGACCTCTCACCTCGGGGTAATGCAATTATTTTAAAAGATGGTGCAAACTTCACACTTTTTGTGCCTGATGAGTTTGAAATACGGTGCAAAAATATTGCAAATAGCAGTAAATATGAAACATGAAAATTTTGCACGCACAGCTTGAGTGCTGTGACTGAGAGACCTGTGAGGGTTTGTATCACTGGAGTCTGTTAATCACAGCAATAAATACAGCTTTTTCCTTGCTAAATTCGTGTTAAATTCATTAAATTTACTTATTAGACAGATTTCAAAGATATGAGGTTGGGCCACACTACGGAATCATGAAAATCTACAAAAAAATACATTCATAAGCAGCCTTTAAACCAAAGGAAACTTCAGTCCCCTCTCTCCCAGAGCAGATTTTTTTCCTGAGGACATCAGTACCAGGCAGCACAACCACTCTGTGTTCAAAGCGATCCTGCCCAGACTGCCTAAACAGCACAAATCAAAATACTTCAATTGGCAATGATTTTCCCCTACAGGGTGGCAAAGATGAGGTGAATAGTCACTAATCTGGGGCTGGAATCCAATAATACAGAAACTTTCATACAATATACTTTATTGCAAATCAAATGTTATTGCTTTTAGCACAGTACTTATAATCTGCTTTTCTTTCTCCCTCCCAAACTGCCATAACACCAAAAATTTAACCTCTTTCAGAATAGAAGCAGCAGGAAAGAATAGCAACAAATTTTTGGGGTTGGATCTGAGAATGTATCATGAACATACCACTGAATGGAGTCCTAGGGAATACTAAGTGATAATCAAGCTGTCAAATGAAATTTTTCATCCTCACATATAACTCCATTTCTGTAATCTGAGCCTCTATGAAATTTTACAGGATTTAAGAATGATTCTGTCAGAACCCAGTTAATTGATAAAGGAACTTTTTTGGGTCCATTCCCACTCCACATCGTGGCTCTGCCCACCAAAGGATCAGCAGAGCACAACCTCCAAAAGCAGAGGTGCCAGCAGGGGATGTGTCCCGGCCCTTGGGGAACACAGCCTGGCTTCTCCCCCTGCCCCAAAACCCAAATAGCACTGCCATCACCTGCTCAGCCTGCCCGTGCTCCCAGGGCTGGCTGCACAAACACAAATTTACTGCAAAATTCAGGTTTATTTTTCACTTTTTTATCGGAATAAGTGCAAATCAACACCAGAGCATGGAGAGCTCTTAATTAAAGTAAGGGAAGAACTTCAGACAGGGTCACCTTGAATATACGAGCTGAAAAAGGGATCAGTTTGGGGCACTGATGTCACAATGCCCCTGGAGCAGGTTGGTTTTGTGGCCTCATTTCTTGGAGCTGTCCAAATGCTGCTGCTTTCAGACAGAAACAACGTTACTCAACTTGCTCTGTTTTTCAGGATCGCTACGGGTGTTCCAAGATCCCTGACTCTGTTTGGGTTTAATGCTGCTCTTCACTCCTTCAGAATGCTGACAGGAATCCTGATCCTTGGAATTCTGAATGCCACAGAGGCATCACACAAGCGATTCCCAGAGAGCCCTCTCCTATAAAATGAGAGCTCCAGCTCTGAGCTGACTTCATCCACAAAATTTCATTTTAGAGACTCCAGGCTCCAGTGCCTCCAGCCCTGAATTCTCTGTCCCAGCCAGCCAAGCTCCCTCCAAACCACACCAAGGAGCTCCAGTGACTTGAGGAATCACTGAGTATTTTGAGCAGCCTGACCTCCAGCATTCCAGCTGCCCCCGGGATGAGCGGGAGCAATTCCAGGCCATGCAAAGCTCACTCCTTGCACCACGGAAATGTTTATTCCCTTTACAGCTTGCATTCTCCGTGGCCATCATTGCGCTGCCAAGATTGCTCTCTGTTGTTAAATTGCATATTGACTTCATTAAAATGATGTATTTCCTGTTCTGCCACCAGCTGCACTTTAAGTAAAAACCAGAATAAAGAATCCCTCCCCTTGCCAGCAGCAGTTGGGTGAAGAAAAAGCTGTTCTGCTGTGCTGGGGCTGACACAGTTTCACTCTGCTCTCACTATTACAGCTGATTAGGGACTACTCAGGGCAGGACACACAAAATCTCCTCTATTAAATGCTCAGAAATCATATTAACAGAAGCCATAAATCACAGGAAATAAGGCTGGAGGAATAAGTCGCAGGACAAATATTTACACAGAGAATCTCTGCTCTTCCCTGTTGGGACTGGTCATAATTTCCTCAGTAAAGTTCCTTTCAAAGTGATTTATTGTGCAGCAACAACTGCAAGTGTTACTGATGCTTCTTTCCAAAGAATAAGGTGCAAATATTCAGAATTTTTTTCCTTTTGGACTCATCACATTCTGCTCCTCTGACCCTCCCATCTGAACAATCATCGAATTGGAAATGTTTTTAAGGTAAAGTTCTTCATACTTGAGGCAGTGAACAAAATATTGTCTTTTAAATTACACTGGCGAAGCGTGTACTCTGAAAAGAGTGATTTGGGAGAACAATCATGGCAACAGACACATAGCAGGAAAACAAAATAGCTGCAGGGGTGTCTGAAGGAAAATATAACCTCAAATCAATAATGATGAACACACAGAAAGTCCTGGTCATCCCATTGATTGATATAAAAACCCACAAATGGGAACTCGCATGTAAGAGAGAAAAAAACCAACAAAAAATGTGGATACATTTTTTACGTGGAGATAAAGTTGAAAAGAGAATTAAAGTTTGCTTGATAAAAATAGTTTAAAAATTCAGTTGGATGTATAGGGAAGTTCTTAACTAGCTGTTAAAAAGACTTTCCTTTGAATTATATACCAAAAAATTATTATGGTCCAGTAAAAACCTAGCAAATATGAAGGGATCTTAATTAAAAGTCTCCCAATATCTTTCAAAGCCCATTAAAACACATTAGTGAAGAATCAATAACTGCTGCTGCTCCTGCCCTCAGCTCATGGATGTTTAAAGCCTCTTTCCCAATGATGACACCCTAAAGCAGCAACTTCTAGTAAAGCAAACATTTCCCAAGCAGGGCTGGAACTCTCTCCTGGTGCTTCAAACTGTTGAGAGACTCTTTATTTACGATTTCTAAGAATTCTTTTGATGTCAAGAAATTGCCATTCCGTGGGATTGTCCCTGGAATGCCAGGAAAATCTGGAGGAGCTAAAAACGGTGTTGATGATTGCTCTCTCTTACAGCTTCCAGCGTCCAGCTCCTGAGATCAGGGATGGCTGCAGAATCTGATGCCTCAGAAACCGGATCTGAGGGAATCACCCTCCTCACTGCGGAGGGAGGAGCAGGATGGCACAAATCTGCTCCAGCAGCCCAGGAGGAGACCAAGGCCGGGCTGGACCAGCTTGGAGCAGCCTGGGACAGTGCGAGGTGTCCCTGCCCATGGCTGGGGTGGAGCTGGATGAGCTTTAAGGTTCCCCCACCCCAAACCATCCTGGGAATACAGAGGGTGGTGGGTGTTCCTTGTTTCATAATGTTTTTGTGGACACAACTGCTTTGTATGACAAGGAAATTATTGAGTATGCAAAGGTTGCTTTAGGTTCAATGTGTTTAGATTTTCTCCCTCGCTTTTCTGAAAGATTATTTTTATATCATTCTTATTTATTAATCTGAGCAGAAAACAGAACACCACAAATAACAAAGGCACCCGTTGGTGCTCACAGCTCATCCCCAAACCCACAAAGCATCTGCAGTTCTGCAACAGCAGCTCCATCCTCAGAGATACCTGGGAACAGGAGCCCAACTGAACCTCTGCACAAACCCCACAGCTGGAGCCTCTCAAACAACAAAATTCCCACCAGGAACTGGGAAGTCTTGGAGCTGAACGTGCCCAGCTGGGATTTGGTTCAGGCACATTCCCAAGAGAAAGGAGAACTCGGCAGAACTGGATGAGCAGCACAGGCCTGGCTGCGTGGTTTGGTTCCAGACAACTCAAATATCTCATTACTTCTCCATCTCAATATTCCCAAGGCTCCTTCTATTGCACTACCCACCCTGCAATATATATATGTATATATATAAAGGAGGACACTTTAATGTCCTTTCCCTCCCCCAAACTCACAGTTTTGCCCCAGCAGCAGAGCACTGAGCTCTTCCTTCCTTCCAGAAGAGGTGGTGCTGGAGGCAGCAAAGGAGAGGCCACAGCCTCATGGCCACCCAAGCCACCTCCAGGTGCTCCCACCGCTCCTGGTGCCACACAATCCCCCTCACATCCCAAAAACCACCAGCTAACCCTGGCTATGATGCTTCCCAATCCATCCAGAACGCTTCCAGGGGACTCTATTAAGCAGACATCATTAAACAGCACTCTAATTAGCAGCTGATTAAGACAAGAGCCTGCCCAGCTTTCAAGGCAGAATTGTAACAACAAGCAGAGGCACTCTCAGCGCTGACAGTGTTTACAGCCCCCTTTGTTCCCAGCCCATTAATCACCCTCCTAGGGCAGGGAGTTTAAGAACGAATTGGCAACACTCTAACTTCAATAAAGCTTAGGGAAAAAAAAACTGTTTCTTTTTTAGAATGTATAGATCCGCCTGCAGCCCCGCTGCAGAAATGGTTTCGGATTCAATTCTAAGGCCGAAACTGTAACGATACATCTTATTATTAACGGTGAAACACAGGGATCCTGCTGCCAAATAAATCTCCAGCAGTACAAAGTCCTCCAGGACTAGCTCCTGCTCCACCTCTGAATTTTTCATCCCACGCTGCCTGAGGCCCAGTTCCTCAGGAACCTTCCCCACCTCTCTCCACCGCCTCATCCCTTCCAACCCCGTTGTTCAGTTATTTGTTAAACCATTTTTGTCAGGATAATTGGACTTCCCAGAGCCTGATGCACCGATTTAAGGTGAGAGGGACATATTTGCTTTCTCACACCGAGCCGCTGAATCAATTCCCCTCCCGGCAGCCTCCCTCTAATAAAAACATTTTTCTCTCCTACCACTTAAAAGCTCATAAATACCTCTTTGGAAGAGAAAGTCTCTGACCTTTGGGGCTTGCAGCCGCACCTCTGTGAGTGACAAAATGAACTCCCCAAAGCAGCAGTTTTTGGAGAGATGAAGTGTGTATTTAAACAAGTTCGCCTTCATCATTCCCTTCCCTATTTTTCCTTCTTTGCCCTTTGCTTTTGCCTCTCTCTGCTCCTCTTCCTCCTGCCCAGAGCTTTTCACAACAGGTGAAAACTCCAAAAGCAAAAGTTCTTTTCTTCCTCGGAAACACAAATATCAGCTAATGACAATGGGAATTATTTCTACTTTGTGGCCGTGGGAGAGTCCCCACCCTGCCTTCACCAATTAAACCTTGCTGCTGTAATTAAGCTCAGTGTTCACTTCCAATGAGATGAGCAAAATGAACAAAGGTTGTAGCTCCCTGCTGAGTTCACACCCAAAACTGAGGCAAACCTCTCAAGACAAAAATTTATCTGGAAGGGAAAACAGGATGTAGAAGTTTCTTTCTTTTCATGGCACAGTCTCCCAAAAAACTTGAATTTTTCTCTGCCAAAGCATCTCTAGTTTTAGGTGATTTCCTAACATATTTCTTAAGTTATTCTTTGCTGAAATTATTAGTTTTTTCTATTCTTGATGGGAAAACAATTCTTTGTTCCTTTTCTATTCAAAGATCTCGAGTGGAACTCAAACTTACTGATGGGTAGCTCTAAAGTGGTATTTGCTGGGAAAGTAGACTGACTAATTGAGGAATTCTACTGACAAAAAAGCCCCAAAAATAACTTGTATCAACAAACTAGAACAATTTGTACAATTAATGAACAGAAGAGAGAAGGTGCTGAGCGTTCTATGAGGTTTTTCCCAAACGAATCCAAATTTAAGAACAAAAAGCACATTTGGTGACAGACTAATCACTACTACGAAAAGAGTTGAGGCTCAGGCCTAAATTTAAATTATTTATGGTAACATTTGCTGCACTTTTCTCCTGGTGGTCCAAGAGAGATGCAAACCAATCGTGCAACACCCAGGGAGGGGGAGATGGTGGGGGAACAGCAGGGAGAAAGAATTCTGAGGTTATGCAGGGAAAAATCCCCAAATGAACTGTGATTAATCCATTCACCTCGCCGAGAATCAGCTTTTATTTACACTCCTGGAGGCCGAGGGTGTAATAAGCATTTTATTGGGATGGATTTGCAGTCCTGCTGTATTTATTGGGATGGATTTGGGGTCCTGCTGGAGGTGTGAGGCCCAGCCGAGGAGATGGACAAGTTCAGGGTGTTAATTATCGCAGCAGCAGAGCAGAAAGCGAAGCTCATTTGGAATGAGGAGCAGCACCACTGCCAGAGCCCTTTTCTGCCTTAATTACAGCTCTCTGCCCTGGCTCCTGCACAGAACTTCTGGATTTTTCACACATTTAACTATTGAAAATTGTTGCTGTCATGGATAGTTTATCTAAAAATAAATATGATTCACAAGAAAAGATTTTAGCTCCTAAAACTTGCCCGTTTTTCCTAAAACAAATGTGTAGAAAACAGATTTTTGGCATTTTTCCCTCTAAAGGCACAATGAAATTCAGCCCCTCTGGACTTCTTGTTCTGTAAGTGGAATTTTTCCAGCTTAAGAAGGGTTATTCAAAGCAGAAGAAGATCAAGAAATCATCAGCTAGAATTTTGTTTCTAAGTTCTGTCCTTTAATTTCCACTTCCACTCCATATCACAGGGGTACATAACTTAAATCTCCGGATTTTGCGGGAAAACTTTTTTTTTATCAATTATTTCCCTGTTCTCTACACCTGTTGAACCACATCAAAACACACACTAAAGTGAAAGCACTGAAACACGTCAGAAAATTTCCTGTTATTCATGTTAAGACCAAATTTCATTAAAACGAGCAACAAAAGTCTCACATTTCCCTAAAGTGGTTTTAAGGGAGTAAAAGGAATGAAAGCGACTTGATAAATGTTCCCAAACTTGCTTAAAAATAGTGAATTTGCAAAATTTGTGTGAATTCTTCATTTGTTTCTGGAGAAAAGAAGAGAGTTTCATTCCCTCAGTGGGAAAAAACCGAACAGTTTTTCAACGCCAACCAGTTACAAAGTAAATAAAGTAAATGTGACAAGTTAAGAACCTGAACAGCAGGAACTCCGCAGTGCCTGGCAAAATCTGGGCTATTGTGATTCTTTAAGTGAATTCATAAAATTAGCTGTGGTTATGCACTACAGGAGGAAATTTTGATTTACAGAATAAAATCAATGCAGAGCAGAGCTCAGTGCTGAGTTGCTACACAGACCCCTGCAGAAAGTCTGGAGCTTTACAGGGAATGTTTGCCAAAAGAAATCCTCGGATAATACAAAACACCCATTTTAATGTCTCTCTCTTCGTCATAAAGTGCCTGCGAAAGTGCAGCAAAATATCCAGCAGCACTGCTGGGAACCTGAGTGAGAAACGTGAAATTATGATTAGGAATAAATCTAAGAGCAAATTATAAAAATAAGATTTAAATTTAAAGCCAGAAGCCCGCCTTTAATAACTTTAAGTACGACTCCAGGTCTGCATTTATTGGAAAATTAGTATACAAATGATCTACTGGTGGGAATATGAAAAATATTATTTATGGGTGCTTGGCATTAAGTAAAAAATTATTTCAGTAAGTAAAGCCCTCAGGCTGGGTATTCATTGGAATGAGGAATGATCCATCTCAATGCTCAGGAAAATTGTGATGCGAACTGAGGCTGGTTGTCCTCTTTAAAGCAAAATGTTTGTAAATGCAAAACCGCCCTCAAAGCCTGAAGTGATTCCTAAAGTCCCATCCCAGAACATGTAACAGAATTTTCCTGAAGATGCAAAGCTGAAGCCCAGCTTTGGAATGAGCAAGGGACACTGGACAGAGCCAGGAGCTTGCAGGAGGATTTGTGTGGCAGTAGAGCGGCAGCTCTCAGAAGGAAAGGATTGAAATCCAGCATTAGCAACTCATCTTAGAGAAGAAACAACACCAGTTTTTATCTGTGAGAACAACGGGAAGTAGCAAAAACAGTGGATGAGGAATAAATCCAAAGTGTCTGTCCAAAGGGAGCCCTGATGGGCCTGGAATATGGAAGAGAATATGAAACTCAAACACTGAGATGAACTCCCTGACATTTGAGGCCAGGTTCAGGACTCCCCGAGTCGAGCAAACAAAGGATTGTTCAAATACCACATGGGTTTTTAAATTAAAAAGTGCAACTAAAGGAGGGAAAGGGCTTTGATAAGACTGGGGAGGTTGTGGCAGGGGCCAGGTTTGAGTGGACTCTGCTCCACACTGATGGCAGGAGGCAGAAATTGAGGGCAAACCACTCTTTGTACTCCAAAAAGCCTTTTAGGAACATTAATTGCAGATGGACTGAGCTAGAGCTGCTAAATATTTTCATAACACGATAAAAAAAAGTCCTATTCCTGAGAAAAATCCCCAGCACTGTAGGTTTTTGATTTGTGTTCTGTTTGGAGTTTTTTTGCCTTGTTTGCATTTTCTACTGGAGGAAAAAAAAACCCAATGACACACAGAAATAATAAAACAAATGAAAGGTTTCATTTCAGGGCTTTTTAAACCCAAGTCTGTATCTTTCTTTTCCCTGCATTGATCTGGACAGCTTTGCTTTCAATCCGCTTTAATTGAAAATATGAAAATGAAATATTACATTTTTTTTCTCATAAATAATTCCAATTTGCTGTTCTGCAGAAGATTGGAGGGTTTCAGCTTCCCCTTTTCTGGCCGTGTACAAACCAAGCATTGATATGATGGAAATGTCGAGTTTCATTTAAAACAAAATAGATCCTGAAGAGCTGCAGAACCATTACAAATCATTTCAAAGTAGCAGGCTCAGGATTTTAGGGATTTTTTTTTTTTTTTTAATGTCAAAATCATTTGTATCACAGCATTGGGAGAGGCCGTGAATTTTAAATACACGGACTTGTGCTGGGTGAAACAATTTTGGTGGCAACTCTTTGCAAGGAGCTGTTTCCAGGAGAGCAAAAAACCAACATTTGACAAGGTCCTATTTTAAGCTCACTTGGCAAAAGCTTTGTAAAACACACCTCTCTCCATGGTCCCTGGGAATGCACAAAAGAATAATTACGACAGAATAAAAATGGACTTCCCAGAGAAAATAAACAAGCCCCCAAAGTTCTTATTCCAGACTGTGACGGAACCAAAAGCTCAGGAAATTGAGGTGCTGATACGGCACAGATCGATTCCTTGGGAGATAATGAAGAGAACTGGGCACCTTCATCTTGTGCTCTCACTGCTGAAAATGAAATATTTGTTTGCCAGGATCTGCTTTGCTCTCTCATTAATTGGGCTGCCCAGGCCCCCTGCGTAATTTTATTAGAGGAGCCCACTGAAATTTGTTTAGCAAATCCCCATTTTATGAGATTTACACTCGCATCTACCCCAGCTAAAACTTCTGGCCAGAGAACAAACTTTTTTGAGGGGAAAAAAATAAATTAAGAAATGCCATAAGGAAGGAAGCTGTTTATTTCTAGGACTGCCGTTATCTACAGCGAGTTCTGCACAAAGCAAACAGAAGAAAGCCAACACCTTCCTCAGAACACATCTCATTAACCGTCAGGCGTGCAACAGCTTTTTTGCTATTCCTAAACTGCTTTTCCACAATTCAGGACTATTATTATTTATAACACTAACTTGTAAAATATATATCTACTTCGATTATTTTTGTTTTAAAAAATATCTGTGAAATTCAGGATCCCCTGTTATTTTTCAAAGGCACCTCTCTGTCATCTTTATGAGGACTCCAGAGAAAATTTACTATCCTGGACAGTGACTGAAGTCTGCAAACAACCCTCTAAAAAAGGCAAAGATTTAGCACTCTGTCAGATGGAGACATCTTTTTTTAAGAGAAGGTCTCACTACACAGAGATTTACAGCAGAGTCTGCTATCATTGGGAAGTCAAGTCTGAAAATCTGCCTTGAAATGGATTCACCTGACCTGGAAATTAACTGCACTGGGGGAGTTTAGCAGCCTATAAACACCTGAGTACCTACTCAGGGAAACTCATGTATTAAACACCATTTCTGCAGAAGTTTCAGGCACATTTGGCTTTTACTTCTTCAGTTTTTATGTCCACTGAGGCATAACGCTGTTACGGAGCGAAGGAGACAGGCCCTCCCCTCGGCCTGTGGTTTTCTGCAGCATTTTGCTCACATTACTGTCCCTTATTTTCAATGTGTGACCACAAAGTGAGGACTCTCCTGTCCTAAACAAGCTTAAAACCCAGCAGGGAGAGGATTGGGAACATAATTTTGTACTTTCTGTCCTGGCAGCAGGAGCTGTTCTCCTGGTACTGCAGAAAGGTTTTTGGAGCTCCCGAAGCACGTCAGCAACCGCTGAAGCTTCGCTAAGTGGGTCACCCCCTCATTAATCTCTTTCCAGAGGCTGACAAATGTCCCCAGAGCAGCCAGTGTGGCCTGAAACTCCAGCTTGGGAGTGAGTTTGACCCCTGCCCATGGCGGGAGAACGGCAGCAGATTTACAATCGGCTTTTCTGGGATTGCCATCCGCAAAGAGCTCGGCGTTATGGAGGAAAAGGATCGCACAAAGACCAAAAGCTGCTGGCCTCTGTTGTGAACGGATTTTTTTGTTGGCTTTCGCCATGTGTTGTATCAGTTGTCAATCATATTGGAAGTTAAGTTATGAGTTATAACATTATGTGATGGTGCATGTTATGATGTTGTGAAAAACGAAGTTCACTTCTCCTGTTAGGATTTAAAAGTTTAGTAATAAAAGACAGAGATAATAAAGCAAAAGGTACAGCGCGCCGGGTACTCTTGGCTCTCGGCCAAGAGCACACCTGCTGTTTCAGAGACACCTTTTACATACCCTTACCATTGCATCAGCCTTCTGCATATTTATAAACAATTCTACATTTTCAGAACTGTTTAGCATGGCCCCTCCTCTGGTCCGCCTCTTTAGCGCATGCGTATTTTTTGGCTACAGTCTTAGTCAGCTTTTTGTTATCACTTCTAGATGTGGTTTTGTCCATGTTTCCCGCAGATGGTGGTTCCTGAAGGCTGGCATGTTCGTAGCAGGGATATCCATCACATGTTGGTTGGACGTTATCCGGCCAAGCAGACAGCTCAGTTAGCACAAGCACAACTATGTCAGCAATTTCAATACCATGTCTAAGACTAATACAAAGCATTAGTTACTGTTACAAAACTATATCTTTATAGTAAAGCTACTTTAACATACAGCACCTACTTAAGCGTCTGCGCAAAGCCAATATTATAATATGTATTTATCACAATGTTGTTTTGGGGGGAAAATCAAGGCGATGATGCACGTTGGGAGGTTTTGTTGGGGTGGTTTGATGGTTCGAGCCGGGCTTTGTGGGGTCGGGCCGCTCTGTGGGGCTTTGCACAGGGCCGGGCTCTTGCCAGCCAGAGCTCAGACACTGCCATAAAAGGGAAAGGGGCCGACCAATGAGAGCCCTGATCGCCTCAGGGACAAAAAGAGCGGAACCCCGGAAGAGTGATATGGGGCGTGGCTATGCAAATCTACTCATTAAATATTCATAAACCCAGGGCTATAAAAGGCAGGACCGCCATTTTAGGAGCGAGCCTCTGGCCCCGAGCTGAGCTGGGATCGCTGCCCCGTTTTGCTCTGTGTACATTTTTTGCGTTCTCAGTAAATTTTAACAACTCATATCCATATCGGATCTGAGCCGTTTGTCACAGCCTCGGAGTTGTGTCACGTATTTTTGCTGCCTGTGTTTCAATTTGCCTTCCCTTTCCTTTGGTTTTCCCAACGAGTGATGGCAGGAGCAGGGCCGCAGAGATCGGATTGCGGGGCTGAGAGCAGAACCTGCCCCCGGGGAGCTCGCTCAGGCCCAAAATCACCTGTGGGATTGTCTGGAACAGGCTGGGTTATTCCCTGGGCCTAACGAGAATAATTCCGATGCTGGTTGAATAAGCAGCACCCTGGTATCCATCCAGCTGGGCAAAAACCCAGCTCAGCACCTGGAAAATTACCACTAAAACAAAAAGTGCTTTTTTCACAGGGTATTCAAAATTAGAAGTCCTCTGATGAAGCTCTCTTGGAGTAGACAGCACCTCTACTCTGGTGTTTAAACAATATCCATAGATAGAGCCGCCGTTGAATGCTCCATAGAGAAAATATTAAGCATTAATGCATTTTAATGTGTTATCTGTGGAGTTTTCATCAATTATTATAGAAAGACCAATGAAGTGATGGTGCAAAAAGAGGATTTTTGGTTTGTTATCCTCACTGTCCAAACATGAGGGTGAAAAGAGGATTGCCTCAAGGGTCAGAGAGAGATCGCACTTTCGGACAGTGGACATTTTAATTTAGAAAAATTAAGTTTACTAATAAATAGAAAATCTGCTTAGCTGGGCACCACAGGTTCCTGCTGTCCTCAGGGAATTATTCAGCTCTCTCCAGGACTCATCTTTTGCCTCCCGTATGGATTTATTGCCTGATCCTGTGCTCGTGCCACAGCCCAGCTCTGGAAGTGCAGGAGCTTGAACTGGCTCTGGTTCAAAGAAATGCTTGGAGAGAACGAATGGCTACCAGAGATAATAAAATTAGCTGTCAGTACATTAAACATTTTTTTCCCCGTGCCTGGTGATCACCAAATATCATCAAATCTGTCATCATAAAGGGCAGCCTGTTAGGAATGGGCTGATGAGCCCAGAGAGATCAGATATGATTTATTTTATCATTATCCAAGTGAATGAAGAGTTCAAAGATGCAGAACTTTTTTGTTGTTATGGACTTGTTTTCCTCGTTTTCCACAGCTGAACAAAGTCAGGATGAAGTTTTTATGTAGAGACACAGAACATTTCAGTGGCTGTTGACTAGAAACTCATATTTCACTGACTACAGGACTTTTGAAGGATAACTTAATAAATATCGTGGCCTAAAAACCTTTTTTCCTCTAATGAAAAGCTGGAAAGGGACTTTGGGATTAACTGTGTTCAGGATTTCCTGGGAAAACGGGATGAATATGGGAAAATGCAGAGGGAAAATACAAAGCAAAAAGAAAAAAAACAGTGATTTTTATAATCCATATATAAAATCCCATATAATCTCTATATAAATTCATGTATAAGACACATATAAATTAATGTATAATCCATATATAAGTTCATGTATAATCCATACATAAATTAATGTATAATACATATAAAATCCATACATATGTGATGTGTCTCTCTTTCCTTGGGCAAAGGACCAGGAAAAATTCTTGTCCATCCTCTTGGAGGATACAACTTTCGAAAAGTAACCCTGGGAAAGGTGCACCGTGTTTAATAAAGGCGTTAATTGTGTTTGCAGTGCCTCCCTCTGCATCTGCCAACAGCTTGGTATGGACAGAACAAACTCTCCTCTCTGGCTGTGGGACACAGGAAGATTTGTGTGCAAGATTTAAACATTTTCATACAGGAATAAGCCAGTCAGACACCTCAAATTACGTGAATTTGTTTGCTGCTACAATAATTTAGTGCGTGGTTTGATGTTAGAGAGAAACCACCAACTGCAGATGTTGGATCACTGCTCAGGGCATTTGGACACTTTAAAGATGTATTAAATCTCCTAAACACCTGTAACTAAAGGAGGGATGTAAATCAGGCTCAATTTTATTTGTTTTTATGGTGAAGTCGGGCTTTTTTGGGCGTTTTTTATAATTAAGATACTAAACAGATCGGCAGGGATTTACTCAGTGATCGCCGCTTTGCGTTGTTTTTCTTCAAGATTAATTCAGCACCTGTTTCATGGCTTTGCTTTCAGTCTGCCAATGTCTGAAAGATCCTTGGCTGAAAAATAGATCTGCCCATAAATAATATTTGGTATTTTGCAAATATTCGTAGTGACATAAAACTCCCATATTCTTTACCAGAAATGTTAAACTTTGCATTCCAAAAGCAGCCTGAAATTCAGCCCTGAAAATATTGAATATCCAGATCTCTCCAAGAAAGAATTTGTATTTTATTACCAGGAGCAACTTAAACCAGACACTGCAAATTGTTTCTGGTCTTGATTAACAGAGGGTTACAGGAGGAAACACAGCCAGAGCTGCTCCAGGAGGATTATCCATCACAAGCCATGACCAAAATGTATAAAGCTAATTTCATGTCATACTGTCCACAGCTGGAAAGGCAGAAAAAACGTATTTATGCTTTTGCAAAAGCATAAACTCATCATCGTTTGTGTCTCAGCTGTTAACTAATGACAACACATTAATTAGAGATTCCAGCAGCTGTGCTCTGATGGGAATCACAGTCCTGGGCTAAAAACAGCATTTCCACACTTTTTACTTCAAATGTTCATTTCTTTGCCACGTTTTATTACTGCTAGTATAAATTTGGATTAATTAAAAGAAGAAAAGGAAAGTTCTTTGTTTGAGAGAGCCACGGAAATTTGCCAAACTTTGGTGCGGCCAAGGGTGGAGGATGGAAAACCAATTAACCCACGGACACGGGCTGGGAGGCAGGGCTGGGGCTGGGAAAATGAGTGGATTGTTCATTGCTCCAGCCATTCTTGCAAATTTCAAGCTGGAAATTAAGGCTGAATATGCATCTTTTCCCTCTGAGTAAATTGGGAGATGTTTGATTCCCCACTCGGCTGTGAGCTGATGGATAAATGGTGTTTTGGAGGCCTTATTAAGGCAGGGAAATGTAAGGGTAGCCAGGGTAAGAAATACAATTTTCTAAGCTTCACTGAGGAATACCGGAGTGAATTTCTCCCAGCATCTCTATAAGATCCAGTAAGATTTCCCATTTATACTGACCTATCCGGGCCTGAGTAAAGGAATGACTTAAATCCAAGCTGTCCCAAAATTTCCAGTGAGAGATTTAGATGTTTTGGGGAATGGAAGAAATAAAAAAAAAATGTAAAGGAAAGATATTGGTTTTTAATGCTGGCTTTTACATAGATGTGGGCTTAAAACATTTCAAAATGAAACTCTTTTCCAAAATATCAACATGGGAAACGAAGGTGTGAGCAGAACCTCTCCCCATATCAATCCTCCATTAAGAAAAAAAAATTAAAAATCCCATTTCTGGGAAGTTTTCCTCTCCAGCAGAACACCCCCTCCTCAAAAAATTGAAGACCATAGGCAGGACCCTTCCACTCCTCGAGCAATCTGGGAGGTGGAAGGAGCTTTTCCATCCTCCTTCGGAGTTTAGCAGATTTTTTTTTTGCGGATCTCCAGGGACACCACAATTGCAGCTCTTATCAGAAGGATAAATCCCTTCTCCCCAACCCCTTTTCCCTGAAGTTTCTTCTCTTTGCTGCTCTCCACGGCCAGCACAGAGTGAGGCTCAGATGACTTCAGCTCAAGGCTCTGCCTCTGAATGAGCCGGAACTTGCAAAAAGAGGAGACAGTGTTTACCTCTGATCAGCAGGTACTGGGATTTAGAAAAATAAATGTCCTTTTCTCCTTGTATTTAGACAAGAAAATAGCTGTGCACGTCTGGGAAGAGGTGGAACTATCAGCAAACAATCATTTTCCATACAGAGGCCGTGCCTGTGGAACGCTGTTCTTATTCTGTACCGTTTGATCTTAGAACTGGCTGAGAAATGCGAGCAAAAAATCCGTTTTGCCCCCAGAAAATGAAGGTTTCAGAGTTCAGCAAGACCCCTCTCGAGTCAGCAACAGCTGCCCGTTTCAGAAGATCACGCTTTTCCCATTTTTCCATCCAAACTTCAGGGACTCCCACACTTGTGACCCACCCTCTGTTGCGTGTTTGGGGCTGTGGGGCCGAGCAGCTGCGGGAGATTCTCCTCCAGAAGGGGACTGGGGCTCTTTTGGCCAGACAGCAGCTGGCCTGGCCACCCTGCCTCAAACTCCCGTTACCTCCTCACCCACAGCGCTCCCAGAGCCACAAAAACACCTTGAGCTGGACTTCCCTGCAAGGCAGCGCTGCAGGAGCCTCGCTTTTATCAGTCCACTGAACACCGGCATCCTGGAAAAATGGACTTTTTTAGACACCCCACACAATCACATCTTCCAAGTCATTATTTCCCCTTACAACAACAACTGTGCTGCCTCTAACAGATGTCTGAAGCCGTGCTCTGTGTGGTGTCAGCACACAATGGGGAGGTTCAGCTGCTCATTCCCAAACCCCTGAAAAGGCTTAGGGGCTCGTTTTGTTGGGGCCTGACAGCTCAGCAGAAGAGGAGGAGATTATCCAGGAGCATGAGGTTGTTTCTACAAATTGAGTCTTTAAGGGAAGCGTCACCTTACAGATAATTTTAGATTGTAGGAGCTCAAAGGGGCTTTTAATTTAGGGAGAGCACTGAGTTTTCTAAAAACTTCACGAGTCACCCAAGGAAATGATCCCACAGCTACCTGGCAGGAGCACGAATCAATTATAGCCAGGAGGTGTGGCAGCAGGAGGGGTGGGGACAGCTGAGTGACTCAAGACAAAGGAATGGGTGTTAAAATAAAAGCTTTATTTTATACATTTTCCATCAACTCTCTTCCTTTGGTTTTGTTTTTTTTTTGTCATTCCAAAGTTCAGTATTGACTGGTCCAAGAATTTAGTCCTGAACTCAAACGTTTCATCACTTCTGTATTTCTCACTCCCCGAGTGCAAAAGAATTCTACCAAAATACCACTGAAAATGAACTGAAAATGATCCTCGCTTTAGGGACTGCCACTGTATCAAGCCAGAAATAAAGAAATAAATCATGAGGCAATTTTTGAGGCATTAAATTTTGGTTTCCACAATATCCCATTGAATAAAGCCCTACCCCAATTCCTGTCCCTGTTTCTGCTCACTGTAAATTGCCAGAATTTCATATTTATTCCTCTTTGTTCTCTTTGTTATCTTCTATACACAAGACAGAAACATTTGATCAGTTTTTTAAAAGCCTCAAATTCCTACTCCTGGAACAGTTCCTTATCAATTTCCAAGCCCCTCTGACTGCTCACTCTCTGGAATTGATAATTTCAGCATTTAGAAAGTATTTATCCATTTTATAAATCTTATCATCTTTTCCTCATACAGAAATAAGTCATAAAATTGACTGTCACACGTATTTAGATTCATTTTACCTTTGCTAGGGAAGCAATTTTAGCATTTATCTGTATTTTGTATTATAATTCTTTTATACCCAATTGTGCAACATCCAGGGAGAAAGAACAACCAGAAAAGTTCAGCTAAAACACTCCCTACACACTCTTGGGAAAACTCCCTCCATATTTGATATATTAATCATAGAAATGTATATTAATAGTAGAAATTGATACATTTTCATTCTTTTTTTAGCCTTAATTTTAATGCAAATGCTAAAAATTTTGTGGTAAATTCACTAAAAGCATCTTCTGCTATGTGAACTCTTTCTTAAGAAAGGCACTTTTTAATTAAAAGATATTTTCATGACATCTTTTCCACCACCAGCACATTCCAAAATGCCAAACAGGATTATTAATGAGTATTTACAGATTGATCTAATAATCTACAGAAAGAAAAAAAAAATTAAATCATCTTAATCTCCTTAAAAATGGGGGTTTTTATGCAGATCAGTGCTGAGAACTGAAAAACACCATTAAAAACCACATTAAGTTTAATTAGGCCTTCTGAAAAGTTAGATTTACCGCACACTTAATGTAGATTATAACGTAGGAAAATAAGGACAATTATAAATCTGTCATTCTCTGGACTTCCCATATTCCGTCCCTACATAACTCCATCAAATGGGCTGATGATTAAACAGATATTTCAACTATCGAAGGAAAAAAAATCCATATCCAAAGTTTGTCTCCATAAGTCACAAGCAGTGCTTTGGGAATGCCAGAGTTGTTAACTCCAGGTATCGAATCTCACTGGAAAGGATTTCTGCTCTTCCCATGGCAGAAAAACCAAAGGTCTTCTCCAGCTTCTCGTTTTCCCCACAATTTCGCTGAATAATAACAAGAGAAAGGAGCATTAAGTAACAATGAGCACTAATCAATCCCAATTTGCTCCTAACCACAATTAATTAAATTGCTGCGTGCCCCATAAATGGATTGCTTTAATTAAACGTTTCGTTTATTGATTGTTTGGAGACATCAACAGACACTGCGAGGGATCTTTTCCCTGATAATGGAGTTAAGCAGGACAAACATTAAACGAGGTGCCAATCAGCTGATCCAGAGCCTGATTATTTTCCTTTAAAGACGCAGAAAAAAACTCCTGTCAGTGGCAGGAAATAATCTTTGGCCTGTTCTTGTGTATCTTAAAGTCGGGACTCTGTTATTTGGGCTGAGATTTTGTTTGAAACGCACCTCGGGCAGTGGATTATGGGGTTTGGGCGTACCAAAGAACACTGCCACTGAAGGGTCTGTCCCATGGGGAAGCATTTCCAGGTCCTTCCTGAAATACGTGAAAAGGACAAAATATTTAAAATAAATAGGGGGGGGAAGTGGGATAAGTATTTGACAGCGTAACCTCATTTTTTCCAAGAAAGGAGAAGTCAGAGACATCAAGGTTGCAATGTTTTAGGGAGGTGACATTAGGGGAAAAACCCCAAATTTCCTGGGAACACTGCTGGCAAACAGCACTGATGGGCTATAAAGGGAGTTTCTGGTCATGCAGTTTGTGCTTTCACTGTACATAAGGAGGATGGATCTTGTCCTGGTGATTTCTGTGCCGTGGTTTTTGTGTTTGTGCTGTGTGTGGTGATTTCTGGAATTAACTGTGAAAGAGAGAAGTGGAACCATCATATTAAAGCATTTTTTTAAAAAAATAGGAACAGCTACAGAAACATACAGTTTTAGCTCATGGAAAGGTAAAATTTTGCCTTCAAAAACTAATCCAAGGAGAAAACAAGAAGGATCATCCACCTTGCTCCAATCCTCAGCCAATTCCCGTCTTTGGAAATCCATCACCAGGATTTTACCATCTGAACCCAGCTATTTGCAAGGCAGGGGTCAGTTCCCTCCAGCCTTATGGAATGGGGGTTGCTGAATATTCCTGAGGCTCCTCCTGGGTGCAATCTCCCTGCCAAGGACCTGCCCCCGCATTCCTTTAAGGATCCCCAACCCAGCTCGGGGTCTGCACCAGCAGAAATCAAATCAGCTGCTCAGGGCTGGAACAAAACTCCCTTTATCCTCCTGCAAGAGGAATCTGAAAGGCAGCAGAGGCTGAGACAAGAGAGCAAAGGCAGGAGAAGTTGTCTGAACCAGATCATCAATAAACTCTTTGTTTCTAGAACAGGTCTCAAAAGCTCCAGGCGAGCCAAAGGAACTCCTCTGGAGACCACAACGGGGACATTTGAAGGGAACGGGGATGTTAAAATTTGCCCCCATTTCTGTGAGGTGAGGGGTGTTCAAAGGCAAGGCTGGAGCTCAGAGCAGCTCCACTCTTTGCTGGAGCTCCCCTGCTCAGTGCCAGGTGCCCAGAGCCTCACACGGAGTGAGAGATGAGAGGGTCTCACACAAATTCACATTTTAGCTCAGTGCCCTCAGCCCCCTCCTCTTTCAAGCGCCACTCATGAAAGAGCCAAAGCAGGGATGTGAAATGCAGCAGCAGCAGCCTCCCTTTCCTGCTCTAAAGCACTTGGGAGCTGTTTCTGTGCCACACGAAACAGAACAGGGCTGGAACAAGTGTTTCTCAAATCAGCAGAGCTGTGATGACTCTTCTAATTAATTAAAAAAAATTTAAGAAGCATTTGAGTCTCTGTGTGGTGCTGCTCCTGCTGCTGGCAAATCTCAGCAACAAACACTCATTTCTGAAGGCAGCGTGCCTGGGGAGGCAGTGCTGGATCAAAGGACACCTCATTCTCTCTAATTTGGATTTCTAATAGCTCCTGAATCGTGTTTATAAAGAGCTCAGCAACACCTGAGGATACCCTCACAACGTACGCGTGGAAATTGTCACACACCTGGAGTGGTTCCAGCTCACGTGGGCACAAATGTTGGGTCCTTAAAAGGCTGTCGGGGAAAAACAACCTGGTCTTCAACTCAGCTTTCAGTGATTTAATCCATATTATAAAGGCAAAAAAAAGAAAAGAAAAAAGGCCTAAGAAGTCAGCAAAAATTTCCCTAAATGGAAATAAAAATAAGTATATTTGGGTATTTCAGTCACCACCCAGTTCACCACACCTGAGTGACTGAACAGCCCAGATTTAAGTGAAGTCAATTTTCCTTTCATTTCCAAAGACTGCAGGACACGTCTGTCACTGCTGATGAAAGGCCAAGCGATTGCAGCAGCAAGGTAAGAGAAAAGTTAATTATCCCTGGCTGAACTCTGCTGAACTGGCTGAACTCTGCTCACTTACAAGCCTTGATAGAAAGAGATCAAGCACTAAAATATTACCTGAATTATTAAAGATTTTCCCTCACTGATGACTGCAGTACAAAAGCTGAACATTACCAAAAGCTCTCCTCACGATTTGCTGGTTTTAATCAACATCTTTTTGGTTTTGCTGTTTAATTTTACAGTGATCAGATAATTTGTTATTATAAATGAGGAGTTTGGGTGTTAAGTTTCCACACAAGTAAATTCGTCCCATCCTTGGAAGTGTCCAAGGCCAAGTTGGGGCTTGGCATAGTGGAAGGTGTCCATGCTCAAGGCAGGGGTGGGATGAGATGGACTTTAAGGTCCCTTTCAACCCGAAAAACTCAATGATTTTATGAATCAGGGGGTATTTTTTACGAAATTTAGAGCTCCCAGTGAATATTTCCATTTCGACACTTGTTGGTAGGTGGTGCTTTGCCTGCCACGTGAAAATAGCAGAACAACAAATCAAGAAATACATAAATCCAAAAACTTCCGCTAGTGGAAAGCACCTGGCAACGCATTTTCAGTCCTACCCAGCCCAAAAACCACCTGATGCAAGGAGGAATCACAGGCAGCACTGCAACAACAACAAAAAAAATCACTCTGAATTCTCACTAAAGCTGAAAACCAATTTACAGCAGCAATGATCACTAAGAACTCAGACTAAATGAACCACGTGGGGATAATTACACTCAAAAACCATGGCACAACCCCCTGAGTTTGTCACCAGGCGTTTCATCCACTCACACCCCGTGTGTGACACGAGAGAAATTCCCTGGCACGACTGAGGGAGTTTGGCCTGTTGTGTTTGACAGATGGTGATGAAGGCGAATTTCTGAGAGGTATCGATGGGGAAGACAAATCCACAAAACCAGCTCAGATATTTTGGGATACAAATGCCACAAGGAATTCCGAATTCTAACTCAAAGAGTGACGGCCCTGAGTGTTGGGCACAAACTGGGGCGGGGACAAAAGCAACATTGCTGGTGCCACATCAAACCCAAACATTGGATTTTTCTATTAATTTCTTTGTGTTTTCCCTCAAAATCAGGCTTAGAGTGGAGAGCAGGAGGAATTTGACATTTTTCCCCTGTAATAACTGATTCGTGTAATGAAGCTGTGAGGAAATTGAAGTTGTCAGCATGTTAAATGCATTTGTCTGCGGGAATACAATAAACTGCACGTGTGCAATTGATAGGATTGGAAGCTGAAATTCGCTGTGATCCAAACTCTAATTTATCATTAGTTTCTTTTTTAATCCACTCAAGTTTTCCCAGTTAACTCTGCATAATAATTTCATTTGAAATGGAAATGAAACAGAGGGCTTTGAAAACAAACATTACCCAAGGCAGACAGAGGGATAGAAAAATTATTTAAATCAGTGCATTGCAGCTCTGCAGCAATGACTCCAAGTGATTTACTGAACAGGACACGGCTGAAAATTGACAAGAATTTGGCAAAAAAAAAGTATTTTTATATATATTTGTGTGTGTATATCCATATCATACTTGACATTTAAATATTGCTGGGCAGAACACACTCAGCACTTCAAATATATATTTTATGAGTTAAATTAATTTCAAATAACCGCACAGAGCAGTGTGAGATTTGTTGGTTGGAGGTTTTCCTTCTCTCCAACCAGCCAGAGCCAACCTTGAAAACACCACTACAGTGGGAGGAAAAGTAGATTTATGAGCTGTTAAACAAAGCAGATTTTACTCTATTTTCTTTTATTAGGACCTTGGCTGGCAATGAGGAAATTACTCTGTGGTTTACAGGCACACACTTGATTGTTTCTCAGACTACACTAAAAGGGGAAGAGGAACACAGTGCAAGAGATTATGGATCTAGGATTTTCCTCCACAGTCATTTAAGGGTTTATACAGAATCCTTTCATCCATTTGGGGACCATATCTTAATATTTACTGAGATAAGATTTTCAATTTCCTCCAACAACCTGCTTTTTAAATCTGTTTTTTACATAAAACTTTGCAGCCTGTTCACCTGTGTCTGGCATAGAAAATACGGAGCGCTCTGTGCTTTCAAATTCCAAGGGCTGAGTTTTCAGATTCATCTAAAACCATTTAGAGTTTGCAAACACAGCTATGGAAATGTGGAATATTCCTTAGATGGAACCCACAGGCTTTGGGGAGGGTGGATTTACCCCAGATGATGTTGTGCAGTCCAAACCCAGTGAATATTTTAAGAGGATTATAATTCGTGCCAGACTTTGTGCAAGACACCCCAAAATTACCTAAACCTCTTCCTTCTTGTTAAGCAAAGTTCCTAAAATTAATAATTTGGAAGAACTTCTTGGTGTTTAAAAAGCAAATTTCTCCTGGCAGAAACAACCAATGGTTACTAAAATTTGAGCTAAAAGCTTTTAAAACTGTTTATTTATAATAAACTGTTAATACCTGATTTAAATTCTTTATTTTCCTCCTAGTGATGCCTTTAATTTTGCTGAATAATAAACACCTTAATCACAGTACCCACATTCCATTTTAGCTTCGTTGGTGAGATTTGATTTTAAATTCATACATGGATAACCTGCTATTAAAAGTGACAGGTTGACAGCACTATAAATTCTTGTTCATCCAGTTAAAAAAATACAATTTACAAATGAGGGAGCTCTCCCCCAAAACCACATCAATGTGCTTTAATCTCATTCTGAAGCCTGGGAATAGGAACAAGAATTTAACTGAAATTAATCTACTTTTTTGAGACTGTGGCTTGCATTTGTGAAGATGTTTCTCAAACAATTCTGTGGTTTCTGTCAAATTTACTTCAGTGGCACAGAGCAGGTTTGGATATCTGAGTGGGAGGTGAATCTGTCACAGTTTCTTACCAGGTGAAAAGGTTTTCCTCTCTGTAAAACCACATTTCCTTCACTTCTTAAGATGGAAAGTTGGAAATTTCACTGCTGGGGAAAATTTTTCATCATTCTAAATTAAAATTATGAGGAAAAATGCAAAGGTTAACAGCAGCCTAATCGTGAATTAAGGTTGAATTTTAGATTTTAGGTAAAAAAAAAGCCTCATCAGGATGAGAATGTCAAAAAAATCATGTGATCAAAGAGGAGTAAAAACTCAAAGGTTAACAGCAGCCTAATTATGAATTAAGGTTAAATTTTAGATTTTAGGTAAACAAAAAACTACTTCAGGAGAGAATCTCAAAATAAAATTGGTGTGATCAGATCAAACTAATTTATGTCGCACTAATTAACAAATCCATGGAGGCCTCTTGCAAGCACAGGAGAGGGATCACAGAAAAGCTACCAAGAATAAATATTTAAGTAAATCCTCTTAGAAAACGCTGAAATTCTTCATTATTGGGTACATCATGGCAATAACAGAAACATTTACATCAGAGCTGCTCTCCCTGTGAGCAGGATGAAATCGTCACACCCAACCCTGGGCAGAACGTGTCTGGGAGAAAGATGGGATTTGACAGCCAGCGTGTCCAGCCCCACACAGCTGTCATTTACAGTCCTTTTAATTCCCTTCTCCCCGCCTCCCTCTGGCCATCTCCTCCTCTCCCCTCAGCACCATTCTGTGCTGGTTTTGGAGTGGATATTTGGTTTAGACGTTTCCCGCAGCTGTCGCCTCCCGGAGCCAGCCCAGCCCAGCCCGGCAGCTGCTGTGGGGTCGGCGCACAAACGTCCCCCGCTGCTGCCACCACCCCTGCCCAGTGCCCGGGGGAACTGGCACCCCTGGGGTAGTGCCCTTTGCCACGGCTGGATTTAATGACAGCCCTGAGTGGGTGGTGCAAATTTCTTTTCCTCGTACCAGCACATCCAGTCCCGAGCCAGTCAGAAGCTGGGAGTTCCGTTGTCTTCAAGGTATCCATTCCAAAATGCTTCGGCTCAGGTGCTCAGCAGAAATTCCATGCACCAAACAGGCAAAATACAAACCAAGAACTTTAAAAAGTTAATAAAACAACCCCTAACATCTCACTTTTTGTCTGGTGGAGTTTTTTTCCCCTAATTTTATGTTCCTAGTTACCCATTTTCCTTTCAGACTCTTTCCTTGAGGCTGTCTCAGAGTCTGGCTGGCTGCTGTTTCTTCCAGAGCAGCAGAGGGTCAGGATGAGGGGATGTGAGCCCAATTTACAGATTTTGGGACAGCAGGTCACTGTCATTGCAGGCACGAGGCAATTCCCAGGCAGGACCTGGAATAAGGAGGGCAGCACAGCCAGAGCTGCCCTCAGAGCGTGGGGAGGTAATTTAAGGGCAAGGAGGGGTCACCGCAAGGTCTCATCGCTGCTCTCTGGGCAGCAAGAGCTTCCTTGGTTTTGCTCCTTATTTCCATTGTCACCCCACCCATCGAATCCTCGCAGTGCTTTAACCAAAAAGTGAAAATTCCCTGAGTTTATGGTACCGCTCAAAACCAATTTGTCCTTTACAGACAAAGCTCCTCTCCCATTTCCTCAGTCACCCAAGCCCAGATTGCCCTGCTGCTCTAAAGAGTATTTATTTGCTGGTGAAGTTAAATTTCACATAAATAGGTCCCCTTCATGAAATCAAGGCAATGCAGGAGCCTTAAAATCCTTGCCTTCAGTGGCAGTCGCTGTAAATGTGTTCCTCTGGAACAGCACCTTAATTAGAGCTGGTGACTGGAGGGACACATTTCCTGGGCATCAAACGAGCAGGGAAAGCTGAAAACGATTTTATTTCACCTACAGCACTTTGCCCTCAAATCTTTTAAAGTGTTTTTAAGAGAAAAAAAAAACCAAACACTTTCAGAGCAGCACACAAAAGATGCAACAGGAGGAGGTTTTGGAGCAAAACATGGAATTAAGAGAGGTTGTGGCTGCCCTTGGTTTTGTTTGGCAAGAAAAACCAGTTTTAATGGACAAGTGCCATCGTATTCCCTCACCCCCAGGATCTGTGGCTCACATGCCCTATCCCCCACTATCAACAGAAACATCCAGTCTGGTGGGTTTAGAATCAGAAATCCTGGGAGCAAGGCTGGTGAGGCAGCAATATAAACTCTGATTCAATAAGAATTTCACTTCAGGCAAAATTAAACTGGGTTTTATCACTCAGGGTTAAGACAGGTACAAATCAGCAGAGCTGTGTGGAGTTTGCTGTGGCTCCATCAATTCCTACCAGAGGAGCACATGACCTGTCAGGATTTAAATCATTTAATGCATTTAAATCGCTGCTTCCACGGGGTTTTTATGAAGTGATCACAGCATATGTTACTCTCTTGTCTCGAACAATAATAAATCACCAAGCAGCTGATGTGGAGATGGCAGAAGGGACAGAGCACAACACGGTAAATTTTCCACTTACTGTTGGTCTCAGATGCAGCCACTGCACAGGGAAGGGTTGTCCCTGGGGAAAATATTTGAGGATAAATCCTGCAAATATGAAATTCCCTGCAAATAGTTTGATCAGAGAGCTTAGGTTCTATCACCATCATTTTGGGTAGGTTTTTATACAGCAGATAATTAGAAAAATCAGGTGGAAGGGATGAAATTTAACATTATGAACCCCAGATGGATTGGAAACACTGCAAGTCAATTCCAGCAACACCAGTTCAGTCAGTAGAGCTACAAATCAAAGAGGATGTTTATAAATACGAAACACAGACAGGTTTTGGATTTGGTTGGGTTTTACCCCACAGAGGTCTCCGAAGGTGTTAGAAATGCTGGGATATTCGCATAATGAAAGCCACAGGAAAACTGTTACTGAATTGATTTTAATTGCCAGCCTTCAGGCTCTCATTCAGTGCTTTCTGAAGCCGGTAGGAGCCTTCCCACTCAATTCATGAGTTCACATCAGACCCTCATCTGCAGAGAAAATGAAAGGGAGATTAAAAGGGTCATTTTGGGCCTCATGGTTCTCTTCAAGTCAGAATTTCTGAAGCAGTTCCTGCGGGTAATTTGTGCACCCCTACAGGGAGGGCCGAGGAGGGGAATTGCATCCAGATAAGGAGGTGAAAATAAAGCCAACCAATGTTAAAATGCATTAGGAGCAGCTCACAAAACTGGGTTATTCTCAGAGAAATGCTCTGGTTTGTGTAGGCCCAACTCCGATCACAGCCCTGCACTTTACCTGTTTCCACTGGAATAGATCAAGTCTGACTTGGCAATTTTAGGCTGAAAAATGCATCTCTCAAAGCATCAAGCTGTGTTCGACCACCAGAATAAACCAGAGCAGTTTCTGGTCATGCCTGAGTGACTTTCTGGCGAGTGAAATATAAACTCACCCCAGTTAGGGTCACAGAAGCCCTGCAGGGAAAGGACAATCCCCCAAACACAGGGGGACTTCCCCCAGGTTTCACACTTCCTTAGCCAACACTGAATGAATTTCCACAGATAAAATTTCTCCCTCTTGTGCTGGTTTTGGCTGGGATAAAGTGAATTTTTTCCATAGTGGTTGTGTTTGTGGAGAAAACAGCGTTGATATCCAACAGGGATGGTTTCACTACTTCTCTCTTGGACCAGAAATAGCATTAATAAGCTGATTTTCACCTGAGTATTCCCACAAAGTTTGGGTTGGCTATTTCCATTTCTTTGCTTCCTCTTTCACATCAGACACCGATAACTTGAAGCAAACACGTTTGGAGTTAAGCAAGTCATTTTTTAACCTTTTGGGTAGATAGCACATTGCAACTCTTCTAGTTAATAACATCCCCCCAGCTATGGCACACCAGAGAGCTCATTTGGCTTCAGAAATAATTCCATTTTCCTGCCTCAGAAACAGCCCCTCGGCCCCAGTAAGTGAATTCTCTCAAGCAAGTCTTGGTCTGGGAAACTTCTCGTCAAACCCCAGAAGAAAAGAGCCTAATTTCAGCTTAAAATATCCAACAAATGTAACTGGTGACATTTGTGTTGTCACTGCCCCCCTAAAATCCCTGGTTCCTGAGCAGCTGCAGGTGGGGAGAGGTCACCCTGCAGGGAGGGACGTCCTCTTTTAGGGCATTTCTTTTTACCAGCAGGTTTTCCCTCACTTTTACAATATTGATTCCATTGCTATGGAATAATCTGTGAGCTGATCCAGAGTCAGGCTGGTTGATTGGCCTGGGGCACGCACAGCTTTGTGTCCCTTCAGCTCAGGAATTCTATTTTTACCCAGCTGCCCTTCTCAAATATTTGCATTTATTTGGAGGGCAGTCTGCAGGTCTTCACGGGCTTGGAGCTTTAAAACTCAGATTCTGAGCCGGCACGAAGCAGCTGCCAGAAAAAGTCACCGGCAGCTGGAGCATTTGTGAGAGACCAAAGAAGTCACGGAGCAGGTGAGAGCTCAGCCTCGGTGCGACCCAACCCCACGGGAGAGTCCGGCACCCACAGATCCGCACCCGCGGCTGTCAGAGCTGATGAAATGCAATTAGGAATTCATCTTCCTCGGCTGATTGCGAGTGCAGCCGCCAGAGGAGCCGCCGTGCCCGCCGTGCCGTGCTCAGCTGAGATTCGCACCCCAGCTGACGGCTCCTGAGCGACTCGAGTGCCTCATCAGGAATGCAACGCTGCGCTTCAGAAAGTGTCTGCATTTCGCTGCTGTGCTGTTAAATCTCCATTAAATCCACGTTTACACACGGGTTTCTAATTCATAAAATACGGTAATAGCAGGAAACAATCTGATTGGGCAGGTGACGCTCAGATATTTGGGGATATTTGCATTTCTCAGCATCCCCTGGGTCTGTTCAGGGTCACCTGCCCATTGTTCTGGGGAAAAAAAGCTTAGACAAAAAAGTCAGGAGCTGTTTGAAAATGGAACTCTTCAGCTTCTTTTATTTCCAAATCAAGTCTAAAATCTGTCCTCCAGGGTCTATGATGATTAAGAATTCCAGGATATCCAGCAAATTCACATAATGCACCAGTGGGTTAATCCCAAAGCTGAATAAAGTATTTTTAAATGGCAAAAGAATCTGTTTAGAGAGCAATATTTTGAGTAAGAAATATGAACATGATGTTTAACCAAGGAAGCCAACTGCAGATTCCAGTGGGATATTAGGGATTCCCTGGGAAGATGGTGAACTCCTCTGGGCCAAAGTCTTCCCAAAAAATCATCCTGTGATGGTCCTGCCTTCTGGAAATTCCCTACTCTTTTTAGCACTGTTGCACACAGATTATTTCACACCAAGCCAAAGCTGACCAGTAATTGATAATAAAGCTGGCAACACCTGAGTTCATTAAAGTTTCACACAGACCTCATTAAGGAAAAAAGAAAAAAAAAATCAACAAGTGCAGAACATCCCAGTGTTCCCTTCCCAAGTTCCCCTGCAATCGTTTTGCTTCTTATGAGTGAAAGGTCAAAAATTAATTTATATTTTATTAATAATTGCCATTTTGAGGACATTCCCGGAAAATCTGCCACCAGAGTTAACAACATTCAGCCTTATTCTCCAGCTCTAAATTAACATTTGCAAGGCTCTCTGAGCTGGGATTTTCAGGAGAAGGAAGAATTGCCTGGGCCACACGGAGCACTGAGGGTCCAGAAGGCAGGGAGTCCTTGAAGGGGCAGCGTGGGATCGTTGCTGCTGTTGGAATTATTCTGAGAATCGCTCTGGGATGGGAATCAGGACTCCACAACCAGCTCAGGGCTCATTTCTGCTCTTTTTGCATTAAAAAAATCCATAGTGCAGCTACAAAAGCACAGCCAGGACAGAGGGATGGACAAACACTCACTTAAGGAGGAGCAGGGAATGATAAAAGCTGGAACCAGGATGGGTTCCCCCCATGGGCAGCACCAACAGGAGGCTCTGATGGACAAAACCTCACGGATTTTTCTCTCCCCTGTCCTTTTGGTGAGGATATCTCCAAGTGTTTGAGCACATTCCATCCCAATCACCCCCGTGCCATGTGTGTGACAGCCCAGCAGCACAGACTCCAGCTCTTCCTCCAGGAAATTTGTTTCATAAATAACTTCAGAACATAAGGACATTAAAATCATTGGTGTTTACATGAAAAGTAATTGAATATCAATCAAAACCCACTGGCAACCTCCTGACAGCTCCAGTTCTGCTGCAATTCATTGAATTAATCAAGGCTTGACACTGTGATGTGTTATTGCAAAGGCTGAGGAAGGAGCAGGAAATTACAAAGTTAGGGGAAAAAAAACAAGATTTGGTTTTTTTTTACTTCACTGCTTGTGAAACTTTCCAGTGGAGGAGGAAAAGACCATGAAAATGCTGCCATAGCTCAGGCTCAGCTAATCTATATTTCAGCCAAAAAACCCGCTAAAATCATGGTGAAAGGATCATATCAGGCACGTCTTGGCTGAATCAAAACAAAAATGACATCATGGCACCTGCACAGCCTTAGAGCACCCCTGTACTACCTCCTCTCGTTCTTAGATGTGTCCCTCATTCCTTTATGAGGGGAAAGACCAAATTAACCATATTACATTAATCTTCCTCTACTTCTGAAAGGAAAACTAGCAAGGGAATCCAGCGTCCCCACTGCTGCAGACTGAAATAATCTCTTTTCGCTGGCTACGGGCAAACTTTGAAAGACACAACCAGGACAAGGTTTGCACAAGTCCTGACAAGCACCACTCATTTTTGATCAGCCACCTCGGCTCCTTTGAAGTATTTCAGCCACAGAACATCTGCATTTGAGACCCCGCTCTGAGCAGCACAACGTGGAGGTGATCACCGAGCTTCTGCTTTATTCCTAAACCATTGTGGGCCAGGATCAGGAGCTGTGGGCAGATATTCCCCTGTGTGCAGGGATTCACAGGATTTCTTCTGCACAGTAAAGCAGAGCCAGCTAAAGCTGATTTTTGCACATCAGCAAGATGACTCTAACACCCTGTCACCTCTAACCCCCCAAGAGATTGCCCAGCATCATCTGGTGGAGCTGCTCCAGGAGCTCTTGCTGCAGGATCCAACTCCAGCCGCTGGGTCCTGTGCTGCAGACCCCAAGAAGCCTTTGGAAGCACAGCAACACATTCCACCATGCAAATGTGTGTTTAGTGCACCCTACAGCCTGTCCTTAAAATAAACGGGTCACTTAGGAGTACAAATAGGCACCTAGATAATCAAAATAATCGTCATTCCAGCAGTTTACAGCCGTGCAAACGGCACAGAGGATGGTTTCCTTCCCAGGCTGCTCACGCCCCGAAGATAAAGTGCTGAGAAAAAGCTCTGCTGCAGTGAACGTTTGCAAAACACCCCAGGATATTCTTCCCCACTCCATCTCCCCTCTGCTTCTGTAGCACAAACAAAAGCAGATAAACTCAGAGCCATCTGCTGATGAGGTGCCAGCAGCTCGGGGAGCAGGAGGGGGATTCTGCCGTGGGATCTTTCCTCTCCAAGTGACCTTCCTGGGAAATGCTGACACTCCCAGCAGCCCCAGCCTGATGCTCTCCTTGCTGCTTTCTGACACTTTGCATCTTGAGAAAAGGGGGGAAAACAGCCAAGCAGGTTTCACTTTCTGAAAATGAGAAGGTTTTAAGACCATTTCAGCTGGCAAAGTGCCACAGCTGCTCAGGAAAAGAAAGGCTATTTTAAACCTCACACTCTATTCCCCGGCTACAGCAAGGAATATAAATACCTTCTCCTCAAGGGTTCTGGCAGAAGATATTATTTTACTCCACTTCGATTTGTTTTTAAAAAATGAGCTCGGTGAGCAGATGTTGAGTTTGCCCCAGTGGAAAATGAAGTCTGCTTTTTATCCACACAACAAATCCAGGCACTCTAAAATCAGAGCTGACAAATCTCCCCTGAAGTTCCCTGCTCTGCTCTTCACTGCCTTTTGTTGCACCCATCATTACGATCCAAATTAGATTTTTCCAGCCCTCCTCCCATTTGCTCATGCAGGTGGAAACACCAAGAGCCTGATTTTTAAATATGCTTTTTTCCCTCTTCATTAGAAACAGTGAATTTTATACTCAAAAGAGTATAAAACCCCCTGCAATGGGTCTTCAATTGAGCGGAAATAATTTGTTCTGCAGTCCTGAACTGGTTTCCAGAAAGTGTCCTGCTTTTACCTCATGAAATGTTCCAATTGTGGACGAGTCAGAAAGCAAATATTTAGAGCAAATAAGCCATTTGAATAAGACATTTAGGGAGCTGTGAACTATAACTTGGGGAAGAACTTCCTGGCTGGGAAACTTCAACACCAGCATTGGGACAGGAGGGAGGGGGGGTCTCAAGCAATCAGTGCTGGATTTCCCCTTCCCCTCCAGGCAGGAGGAGCCTGGAAAAGCAGGGATGACCACGGCACTTCCCAGCCCACCCTGGGCCTCCCCTGCCTGTGTTTCCCAAGGCACTGCTTTGTAGTGCCAGGGTTTTGGAGGCAGAAATTCAGGAGCTGTTCTGCTCTGGAAGGATATTCCAGACCGAAAAGTTCTCACGTGCTTGCCTCCAACTGCAATTAATTGGATTCAGTGACCCAGATGGCTTTTTCCTCTGGATATTCTCACATTAAATATCCAGATCTTGAGTCCCCTTTTAATACCCTAAATTAAAACCCATATCAGCAAATCTTCCCATCACTGGGGGGTTCAACAGTCACAGGCATGGCAGTGGCTCCTCCACACACTGTGACTGGATCCAGGCTCTGATCTCCTGGGAGCTCAGCTTAGTGCTTGACTCAGGGTAAATCAGACTGGAAATTGTTCCTGGGGCTTTAGATTTGAGCTAAACCTCCACCTGCACATCATTCAGAGATCTTTGCTGCACCAAGCACAGAACAGCAGCAGAGAAAGGCTGAGCTGCAGCAGGGCTGGGGCAGAACCTGGAAATGGTAAAAGGCAGAGAACAGGGCACAGAAGGTGTTTTCAGGAACTCCTTCTCATCTCCAGCTCACACACAGGCAGGGCAATGATATTTAATACTCAAACCTCAATAATATGTTCAGCAGCAATTCCTAAAGGAAGAAAATGGCTTTTTCTGCAGCAACAATAAAGCCAGCTCTCTTGGGCAAGAGGAAATAAAATGGTTTTATTTGTCTAAAATACGAGCTATGAAAATAAATTGTTGTTCCATACAGAAAATGTCATTCAAATGAAACCCTGCACTTCCTTTTTGATGGGATATTAAACATTACACTGTCACTGTCTGAGATCCCTGCCCAGCTCCCCTCACCCCACAGACACCACTTGGTTATACACACTGTGTTTTGTTAGTCCTCACATGCAGCATGAATCTGTTCCTGCCTTGTAATTAATTACTGTTCTGTATTTGCACAGCTCCAGAGCCTCCTCAGGGGACAGGCTCTACCACTTATTTAAGAAGTAAATTTATGTGTGCTTATGTAGATGGACCCTCTGGAATAATTTCTATTTTGTTGGGATGATTTCTCAGTCAAACACATCTGAGGGGATTTTTTTTTCCCCGATGCAAGAACAACAACATCCACAAAGTCAGGCACACTGAGAAGTAAACCCAAAATAATGTGATATTCCTGGAGAGCTCAAGGAACAATGCTGCCTTCAGGTATTCAGCAGCAGAACAGGAATCAATCAGATCCACTCTTTTAATCTAATTCCCAAAAGTGGGAGCAGGTTGTTGGTTTGCCTGCTTTGAGCAGTGATGCTCCAGCATCTCCAGAGTGAGAGGGCTCCAAGATAAGGGGCCTTCCTTTGCTCTCACTGCTCCAATCCTGCAGATATAATTATTCAGACTCCTGGCCTGACTCAAAGCACACTGAAATTAGTGCAGGCTTTCCTCTGGCTGCAGACGAGGCTGCTGAACTCGCCTGTCTCCCTGCACAGTGGCTGCCCAAGGAGTGGAACTAACACTGTTTAAGGGTGCATAATTCCCATTCATGTCAGAAAGGATGGGATTTCTATGGAGACCAACATCTCCTGATTGCCTGGCTAATCACTGCCTTCCCACTCCACAGGCAAGGCAAATAAACATTTTCCTGGGAGTGAATGAATTCAAATGTGAAAGCTGAAGTGACAGAAGTTAATGGGGAGAGCAGCGTTTCAGTGGAGGGGTGATGCTGAGGACCCCAGGTCCTGCTGGATTCAGGAGCAACTTTTCCAGGTGGGAGTTAAAGTTTCATTGAGGCAACACTAGAATTTATTTTTAAATAGGTTTTACCTCTGTCCAGGAGCAGCAGGAGTGGAACAGCTCTGCAGAGGATGAGGGGTGGGAGCACAAAGGGACAACATAGCAGCACCTTCACTTGCACAGAGATCCCCAAACTGCTCCAGGAACATCCCAGAAGGGCAGCAGCACCTGGGATCCAGAGGCAGAGGAGGCTGAGCAAAGAGCTGCCCACAACAGGCAGAAAGCATCCTGGAGAGCCCAGGGTCTCCCCTAAATGTGGCTCTGGGGTGGGGGGCAGCCCAGGTGATCCTGGCCAAGGCAATGACAGCTCCACTTGCACAGGGTAAGAGCCTCGATCTGTGTTGCTTTTACTGAAGTTTCGACACTTAATTAAAGAAAAAACTTTTGAAAAATAATGAAAACAAGTCTCTTTTTATGATGGAGTATTTCAATATCCTCAAACATTTACTCTCTTTATTATCTTTAAAATAATTCCTTCTCAACATTTTCATGCTCGAAGGTTCCCTTAAAAACAGATCCAGCGTTTCCACAAAATATCCTGGCCTCACCCAGCAAAGGCAAACAGCCCCTCCTTTAACCCAAACTGGGTCTCGTTTCTGAGTCCCTGCTGGGAGAGGCCACAAATATCCAGCACATTTCTTGGTTCACCCAGGACAGTTTTGGGACCTGGCAGGTCTCCATAACTCACCCTCCACAAGACACTTCCCTGATGCCACCAGGTTTGTTCCAGCAGGGCTGGACAGGGGCAGGAGGCGCTTTCTGAGAGCAACAGCTTCAAAATGTCAGGGGGAAAGTTGGGCTGGAGTTGTTAAAATCCAACCCCGAGCTCTCAGGACACTTCACCAAACCAGGAACAAGGGACTGCCCTACCCAGAGCATCCCCAGAGAGGAACAGGTTACCCTGAAACCAAACAGAACTGGAAGGAAGAAAGGGGGAAATCCTGCTTGGAATGACAAAGATCTCTGTAAGGAGCAGGGCTCTGGCTCGGCTCCGTCCTTGCCGCAGTCCTCGGGGTCCCAGGCTGCTCTGGGGGAAGAGTCAGCACCTCCTGCCTTGCTGCGAGGTGGTACAGGGAATTTCGCCACCTGCTGCGATTGTTTGGAGCTCACAGGAAAGGTATCAGCGACAGGAAGAATATCTGGGAGAGCGATTCAGCACCTTCCATACTGGGAAAATAAATGTGTGTGTATTGGCAGGACACTCTGGGGTTTATTCTCCTGCTTAAGGACCGTGTTGCCCTCCAAACTTTACTTTGCAGAAGTGTTTGAATGGTTTCATAATGGAAAACAAGTGGAGAGCAGATGGTGAGAAGTGTTCCAACATAATCCCTGAACAGACCAGACGGGTGAGAGCCTGACCAGAGAGCATCCAGTCACCAAATCCAGAGAGCAGCTCTCATCTTAAACCCCGGCTTCACAGCTTTAAACAGTGGTCTCACCGATTTCCTCACTGGAGCACCTGAAATTCCTCCCACACCACAAAATCCCTCCGGGAACTCCTCACACGCTCCCTTTTCCCCAGCGGTGCGGCAGCGAGGGCAGCACAGGGCGCGGGCAGGGCGCGCTGGGAGGCACCACAAAGCAGGGATACACCCAGGGTGAAACATCTGGGGGTTTTTCTGTCCAAGCCCCAATTCCCAGAGCGGCCCCGAGCGGCCCCGGCTGCGGATCCCATTGCCAGGACAAGGCTGGCATCCCGCGGCAGCCACCGGGATCGCGCCCGACGGACGCGGGAGCGCTCCCAGCCGCTCCCGCTTATTCCCTTCCCACACTTCCTCACCTCCCACGGCTGGAAAACCTAAAATTCATTTCACCAGCGCGAAAAAAATAAGGTTTTTTTTTGTGGTGGCTTAGAGCAGATGAACCCCTCCCTCCTTTTACCGGCAAGATTCCCAGAGTGTTTAAAAGCTGGGAAAACACTCATGGACAAACCAACCACCCTGAACGCCTCAGCACCTAATTCTCTAATTTTTTTTTTTTGTTTTTTTCTTGTCAGGAAACAGAACCCACAGGCTAAAGAGAAATAATGCTAAAGAGACAGCAACCACAACAAACTTTTCCCTGGCGTTTGTAAATCCACGCAGGAAGTGTGGAGCAACCAACAGAGCCGAGGCCTGGCTGCTAATTAGAGCCTTGTGTTTGAAAACAGCTTTTCTTTAAACACTGCAGGGCCCGTGGCAGTGGCAGAATATTCCCTAAAAATCAGAGAATGCTTCATTAGTGTGCATGGACACAGAAGATCAGTCTGCCCTCGTGGAAGTTAATGAGTACACAGAGATCTCACATCCTGCCCCCGATCTCAGTGCCTGAGGCTGCAGGGTTGTTATGCACTGCCCACAACTGCTCAGCACCGGGGCTCATACAACTCTCACTGAATTCATTTCATCTGTGTGATCACTGATATCAGTGCCAATCTGGCTGCATTGTCACAGACTTTCAAGAGATGCTCACCTACTTAAATATTAATGATGCTTTTCTGCTGTCAGGTGTAAGGGAAAGGAAAATTAAACACAGTTATAGCAATAAGCAGTAACAGCAGTGCAAGCAGGAAAAATAAAGGTGCTTTCACTCAAACAAGTGCTAAACCAACCCACTTCCATCACTGCCCTCCCTCAAGGAGGCAAAAATTGCTTTATTAAATCTTGGCCAAGCAAAAAACGGAAGATCTCCTTTATTTAAGAAAAAAACAAAGGTTTGAACTATGATAAAAACACCTCGAGGTCTTGAGCGACTTTTAGCAAGTCCTGGTGCAAATCCATGTCCCTTCATCCCTTTAAACTGAGATGGAGATGATGTGACCCATCCCATTTTTCCAGCAGCACCAGGATTCACTTCCAGCAGTTGTGTTGCCCTCTGTGCTATTTAAATCATGCCACTCTCACTTTGTTACCTGCAATAAAAACATCTATGAAGTAGAAATGTGATGGGAATTCTTGATATTAGATTTATTTTCCCCAAAAGCACTTGATTTCAAGATTAGCCTTTTAGGATCTCTACCTGCTGGGGTCTGCAGCAGCCTGGACCCTCTCCCTCTCCCCACTGTGCTATTACAGTTTGCTGCTCCAAAAACGGGAATAACTTCTCAGCATGGATCTGAAAAGCAGGGTGAGCAGCTCCACACCTCCTCTGTGATCCCTTTTTCCCTTTCTCCTAACACATATCCTTTTCTCTGCACTGTTCTGACCTGCAGGGTGGATTTTGTGGGATAAAAGGGCCCAGGGCTTCGGCATTTCCGTGAGGTGTTCAAGAAAGAACAAGGCTGAAGGATATAAAAAAGGCTGGGCTGGAATTTGGTGGAGCAATTGAAACCAGTCTGTAAATGGTATTTTTGTTCTCCTTTTGCTCAGAACCCCTTTGTGAGGGGCTGTTATTGTGGAGGGTCCGTGTGTAGGGCAGAAAACGGAGACAAGGAGTTCTCAAGGATCCCTGGACAGCACCTGGCAAATACAGCTCCAAACCCAGGCAGCCCTTGCCATAAAGCCACTCACCCCAGGAGCTGCAAATTCCCTCATTCCTTCAGCTTTCGGAGTCAGCAGTGATGCAAAGATAACTCAGTGTGCTGGTACCAAAAATTAAACCAGAGCAGCTTCCTGATCCCGTGTCACACCTCCAGTAATTCAAAGCAAAGTGAATTCCAGGCTGTTCTCCCAGCCTTGCCAGGCAGTTCCACTGGAAAGAATAATCTCAGAGCTGGTTGATTTAACGACCCTTCATTTAAAGGCCAAGGTTAGAGTGGCTTTTCTTGTCTTCTTTGTAATTGGAGTGTTCAGCCAGAGATAGCTGTGTTCTATCCATCACTGCATGAGTGAAAGGTGAATAAAAGCATTTACTGAGCTGTCATATCCCTGATAAAACAACAGCTGCTGCCAGCTCGGGAGGGAATACATCAGCACAAGCAAACCTGGAAGATAAAGACCTATTAGTCACAACATGCCTTTCAATCCCAACTTGTGTGAGCAGTTCAGCTCTGGAATGAACATAATCCTTATTTACAATAAGTTGAGCTTATCTTTGCACCGTGGGGGACCTTCCACAGCGACGGCAGATTGATTTTATTTCCTTCAGAACCACATTTACCTCAGCCCAGCCAGGGTTTGGCTTCCCTGAGAGCCTCCCTCCCCTCCAGCTCTGTTCCTACAACACTCCTGCAGGTGGAAATCCAACACTTTGCTATCTTTAACTCAAAGCCCCAGATCCTGATTCCGCCCTAGAAGAAAATTAGGCTGTGTTAATTAAATGACTAAAAACACTGCACCACAAATTAAGTGGGACTTTTTTTTTTTATTTTATTATTTTCAGCGTTTACAGAGATGGAAATAAATACAGGAAAGAGGAGATTCTTTGAAAAGAAATCAATCAAGTCTTCAAACAGGAAAAATTGTATCCAAAAGCTGCTTCGAAGTGGCCACCATTCCAGAGACCAGGAAGAGGGTAACAATAACGGGAATTACTAAAGATAAGCACTGCCACAAACCAGGGCGACACAGCAGTGAACACGCAGCTGTCAGGGGACAAAATAACCACACTACAGCAGGAGTCTCACGTATTTACAGCAAACCTATCATACAAAACCAGTGGGAAGTGTTTAGGGAGCGATTTCTTCCCTGTCCAGCTGTCAGATATAAAAGATACACCGGAGGGTTTGGTGGTTTGGTTCCTCTCCCCAGTATCCACAGGAGAGTTTCTGCTTTTGGCAAAGTTGAAAAAATCCTTTGTATTGCAAGAATTTTCCGTCCAACCTGAACTTCTCTGAGTTTCCATCCTCGGTGATCATCATCACTGTCATCCACTGGGGCAGAAGACAGAGGGTTTGTAAAGTTCCTCCCAGATCTTTATCGATGCTCTGACCTGTAGGCTGGGAAAGTGTCCGTGCGATGGAGCTTCACCGGGCTGGAAACGTCTTCATGGAGCCACGGGGAGAAAACAGAACAACCCCAGTTACACACAGGCACCTCAAGCAGTGATTTACACACAGGGATGTGGGAGCTACGGATTAATTAATTAAATCTATCTCTGCTTAACCCGCTGCTCCAGCTCACAAATATCCACACAGATTTTCTTTACCTTCAGAACAGAAACTTGTACAGAGCAAATTCATTTTTTCAAAGTTCTGACTTTCATTTGAAATGTAAAAATGCTCTTTTAGATCCCTTTTTTCCCCTAACGAGCAAACAATTTTTCTAAATATAAAACAAGTGGTTCTACCCATGCAGCCAATTCATCTCATGCCAGCTCCAAGCTGAATTCCTGATTCAATAGAGGGCTCTGTGGAAGGGCACAGTAAGGCCAGTGGGGCCAGCTCTTCCCAGGCCCCAATCCACGGAACAACTCTGGCCAGGCATGGAAGTGCTGCTTTCATCCCTCATCCCTCCCCTGGATGGACTTTCCATGTGCTGCCTGCCCCCTCTAGTGTTGGAAAGAAAGAACCAGGGAAAACATTTCCTTTAAGGCTTTTTTTTCTGGTTGAGGTTTTAATTCTGAAAACAAACACAACTCCAGGACGCTGACTTTGGCCCAGCTCCTCCGAGGTCTGAGCACCTCCTGCTCCAGGAGGGGCAACCAGCACAGCAGTGCCCATCAGGTGCTGCAGCTCCCCTCTCTCAGGAGCCTGGAGGTCAGATTTGAACCCTCTGAGACACCCGTGGGCACAGCTGCTCCCCCAGAGCCCTCCTGCCTCCTGGCGTGCCAGGATCCCTCCCGTGCCCATCCAGGCCCTCGGGAATCACCGGGTGTCCCTTGGAGAGCACAGAGGGACCGCTGGGAGCTGCTCTGGAGCATCCCTCCCTCTGTGCATCCTGCAGCTGCTGGGGCACAGGGAGGGAGCTGTGGTGCCCCAGGATTCTCTGGAGCATCCCTCCCTCTCTGCATCCTGCAGCTGCTGGGGCACAGGGAGGGAGCCGTGGTGCCCCAGGATCCTCTGGAGCATCCCTCCCTCTCTGCATCCTGCAGCTGCTGGGGCACAGGAAGGGAGCCGTGGTGCCCCAGGATCCTCTGGAGCATCCCTCCCTCTCTGCATCCTGCAGCTGCTGGGGCACAGGGAGGGAGCCGTGGTGCCCCAGGATTCTCTGGAGCTGGAGGAGACGCCTGCCCGCCCCCAGGCCAGGCTGCAGGGCAGCAGCAGCGCTGCAGGTGCTCAGTGAACAGATCTCCAGGGTTACTCATCGTGGACATCTCCTTTTACTTCCCCTCATTCGGCTGCTTTGGGGGATGTGGTTATTTTGGGTGCATTTTAACAAGCACACAAAATTAAAAACAAAGGCTGCGCCGTTCGCAGTGCGAGGCAGCCGTCCACAGGAGGGGAGATAAGGGGCTTAAAGCCTGGCAAGAGAAGCCATTAAGAGTTTGGTAGCAAGTGTCCCTCTGCTCCAGGAGAAACACTCCCTCCTCACAGGATTTGTGCTCCAGACCCTTCCCCAGCCCTGGTGCCCTTGCTCCAGCAGCTCAGCACCCTTCCTACACTGGGGACATCCAAGTGCAGCCGAACAGGGCCAGCACCCCCTCGCTGGTCCCGCTGGCCACACCACCCCGCACACCCCTGTGCCGAGCTGTCCCTCCCGAACAGGACACGCCCCTGTGCCCCCAGGCCGAGTGCCACCCTCGGGGGAGCTGGCAGGGGCTGCAGGGCAGTGCCCCTTACCTGGCAGGCCGAGGAGCTGCCCGGTGCTGTGCTGCCGGGTGATGTGGTGCCAGTAGGCGCTGCGGGGCAGGGGCACCACGGTGCCCAGCGACACCGCCCGCTCGCTCATCTTCAGCTGCAGCTGCAAGGCAGGACAGCACGTCAGGGACACGCTGGGAACGCGGCTGGGACAGCACGAGCACTGCAAAAACTGGTACTGGAGCAGCCTCAACTACCCCCTGCCCCGGTTAGTCTGCGTGGGCACAGAGCTCTGGGTCAGGAGGGCACAGCTCTCGGTCAAGAGGGCACAGCTCTGGGTTAGGTTACACTGCTCTGGGTTAGGTCACACTGCTCTGGGTCAGGAGGGCACAGAGCTCTGGGTTAGGAGGGCACAGAGCTCTGGGTTAGGAGGGCACAGAGCTCTGGGTTAGGAGGGCACAGAGCTCTGGGTTAGGAGGGCACAGAGCTCTGGGTTAGGAGGGCACAGAGCTCTGGGTTAGGAGGGCACAGAGCTCTGGGTTAGGAGGGCACAGAGCTCTGGGTTAGGAGGGCACAGAGCTCTGGGTTAGGAGGGCACACAGCCCCCAGTTAGCAGCTCACACTGCTCGGGGTCAGGGNACACAGCCCCAGTTAGGAGCTCACACTGCTCTGGGTTAGATCACACAGCCCCAGTTAGGAGCTCACACTGCTCTGGGTCAGGGCACAGCCCCAGTTAGGAGCTCACACTGCTCTGGGTTAGATCACACAGCCCCCAGTTAGCAGCTCACACTGCTCTGGGTTAGATCACACAGCCCCAGTTAGCAGCTCACACTGCTCGGGGTCAGGGCACACAGCCCCCAGTTAGCAGCTCCCACTGCTCTGGGTTAGGTCACACCGCTCTGGGTCAGGGCACAGCCCCAGTTAGCAGCTCACACTGCTGCTGCTCCAGCTCACCTTGGTGCTGCCCCGCTCCTGGGCAAGCCCAGCTGCCCCCGGGGGCAGTGCTAACTCCAGCAGCTGAAACAGAAAGCGGGGCTGAGCAGCAGGCAGGGCAGTGCTGGCATCCTCCCCTGCCACCAGAGGGGCTGCCCAGCTACACCAGTGACTTCCCAGAGCCAGATCCAGCTCAGCACACAGAGAACCTCACTGGGTGTGTTTCACAAGTTGTTCTCATTAATTTTGAAGCATTTTCTGTTCATCTCCCTCCCCCAGAGCCCAGGAATGTGCCAGCTGATGGCACAGGAGTGCAGCAGGAGAGAAGTGCATCCTCCATGCAGATTCCCTGCAGGAACACACCCAGAGGAGGGAGGAGAGCACAGGAGCTGCACTGCACAGAGCCCCATCCCCTCAGGGCTGCCAGCTTCACTTCCCTACATAATCACAGCCCCTGGTTACTGACATTATACTTAACATGTGAGAACTGACTACTTTAAGGCACTTTTTCTTCCATGAATTCAATAATGTGCAAGCTGGTAAAAATTATTTGGACTTTATCATCAGCTTCACAGTGCAGCTAAAACTCTCCTCCCAAAGCTCAGGGAAACATCAGTTCAAACATACCAAGGCTTCCCTAGACTTCTGTAATTTATGAAGACTGTTTTTCACAAAAGAGTAAGTTTTGCATTTTGGTTCCACAAAGCCAGAGGTGAAAGAACCTTTCCCAAGAAAATCGCTGTATTTTGGAGCACAACCCAACAGCAAACATGGAGAAGCAAAGAGACATTTCCAAGTTATTCAGAGGAGCCTTCAACCCCCTCTGTGTGCAGGGACACCTGTGATGGGGAGGTAAAACACTAAAACTCGGTTTTAAAAAAACCTTTGGTTTAAAACTAGAGCAAAGCAAACCTCGCTCAAGTCCTGCTCTGACAGGAGCCACCTCCACATCAGCTGGATGTGAATCAGTGCCCCAGGCAAGGTCCCACCTACAGCAGATGGATCAGAGAGCTCCAGCCCTCTGCAGTGCCACCACACACCTCAGCACCATGGAAACAAACCACGGGATCTTTGCCAGGGAATGCCAATCAGCAGGGCACTGTGGGGAGGGCATGCCCAGCTGCACGTGTCCTTTTCTGCAGGTTTCATTTATTCGGGAGCTGGACAGCGAGCTGGGGCAGCTTGAGAATGGTTCTGCTGTCAGCAGGAGTGCAAAAACCAACAGGTTTTGAGGGGGAAAAACCCCAGAGACAGAGCCAAAGAAAGGCTAAAAAATGACACAGAGAAGGGCCAGAGGAGATGGTTGATGGCTGAGTTAGGTTTGCTTTGCTTGCTCCTAAACTCAATCAGGGGAAAAAAAAATGAGAAAAACACAGCTGAGGATAAAAATTAGAATGTTCTGTCCTGAATACACAAGATTTCATCAAAGCACCTCGGACTGCGAGCACAGGAGGCTTTAATGGGGACTGATTTCATTTCCACAATTAACCTCCTGTGCCTCTGTGGCAGCAGCAGGAGGAGGCACACCTCGCTCAGCCCTGGCTCCATCCCACAGCAGCACCTGGCACTGGCATGGAAAATGAGCCCCTGCACACCAAAATTCTCCCAGACTGGTTGTGAGCATGGCTCCAAAAGGAAAGAAAAGAAAGGTGAAACGAGAGAATATTAACTTCTAGTGAAAGATGGAAAGTACAAAGCAGCACTGATACATTGCTGCCCTTAATTTCTGAATTACTTCTATTTCTTGGCCAACCTGTGTAATGAACCTGCAAATGTTTCTTAAACAATTATTGTTCAAATGAGCTTTGACTGATTACGTGAATTGCTTCAGCAGGAAGAAAATCCCCTCAAACCCACACTGAGTGCAGCCTCCCCAAGGGGGATCTCGAGGTGAAGTTGCCCTGCAAAATCTTTCAAAATTGGGCTGTCCAGACTGAGGAAAACCAACCAAACCTAACAAATCTTCAATCCTCTTTCTTTTCTTTCCTTTGGGAGCCTTTTTCTTGCACTGGAGCCCTCAGGTGGTTTAATGAAACCTTGCCCTCAGCCTTGTTTAATCCCCCCATGGATGTGGCAGTGGTTGGGATTCCAGGAGCAAAGGGAAAACACTCACTACGGGTTTCATTCCTCACCACCACTCCTCCTGCTTTCTTCCTTTACTTGCCCTTTCTGTAGCTCAAGCTTCACTAATACAAAAATCCACACAGGGTAAGGAATTCTTGGAGACAGAAACAATACAGACAGCTCAGAAAAAAATGCAAAACTCTGAAATGAACCCCTCGGCGAGGTGTTCAAAAGCAGCAGAAAAACACAGGGGAAATCAATCAATCTGAACACAGAGGTGCTTGGCAAATACCCTGTGATGAGCAGAAAAAGCCACCTGACACAGGAGAGCTCTGCCTGAACTTCGAAATATGAATGTCCCTGGACTCCAGAGAGCCCTACTGAGCATTTCAAACATTTCTGTGACAGGCCTGGGGAACTCCTATCCAGGGACATCTGGACTCGGCTGAAACAAATGTGTCCTGCTACTAAACTACAGGACTTCCAGTTCAGCAGGAATGTGCTCTTGTCCCTCCCTCGGCACTGCAGGGTCTGTAAAATTAGATTTAGGGGTTGTGGTGGGACACAAGCTCGTGAAAAAGCTTTTTGAGAGGTTGTGCAGCTGCTGCCTATTGAAATCTCCAGCAACTCTGCATCTGCTGAGTCTATGGGCACTTGTGAGATGGAAATCTTACATCATCTGTTAAAGATCTTACTCCACAAATGCAAAGCCAACAAACTCCAAATTGCCTGCAGACCTATTCACTGTCCTTTCAGAGCTGATCCCTGCTTTCTGAAAATGAAGTTGTTCTCTCAACAGGTTCCTCCATCACTTCTGACCCTGCTGGGCTACAAATGCTAGTGAAGTTATGCTGACCTAGCCGAGGTTAATTTTAATCTGCTTAATTTAGTCACTGTTGAGCACTTGTCTCATCTATCCATCTGTCTCCACTGAAGATAAATTTAGATATTTTTGAACAAGAACTCCCTTCATTAACCAGACCTAAGAGGTTCTTGGTTTTAAAGAGAGAACTAAAACACAGCAGAGATGGCCTTAGATGATATTTTACTGGGAAAGGGCAAACCAGGAGCACTGCTGGCTGCACGTGAGCTCTTCTCATGCTTCTGAAAGAACCAAGCAAAGTGTCAAGCTCCCCCCAGGGGAACCTGTCTGATTCTTCCCAAACCACCCTCGGAGCACAGGCAGCACTCAGCAAATGGAGAACTGAGCAGGAGCCACGTTTTGCAAGCAGACAGGTGAGAAATGCTTCCAAACAAACTCATGGTGCTGATTAATCACAGGAAATTAACGAGACTGTGCACTGGCAGGAGCTGATTTTCTCTGTATTCATTCGCTTATTGATAACTTTGCACCCACAGACATCGAGGACTCTGTTTCCCTGCTGTTGTTATTCTTGAGCAGAAATTCCAGTTATACATATTGCCCTGAATTTTATAATCAAGCAGAAAATAAAGTAGCAGTAGTAATAATAATAATAATAATAATAATAATACTACTAATATGATAATAATGATGATAAAAATTATTATTATAATAGTAATTATGATTATGATAATAATG
>VZRR01009936.1:36729-57266 GCA_013398015.1 Oreocharis arfaki | reverse complement strand
AATAATAATATAACAATAGTCAGAATCAGAATCCCCCTGAAGCAGCACAACTTTGGTGGATGCCCAGTGTGGAATCTCAGCCCCAATCCCCATCCCACCCTTACCATGGAATCCTTCACGCTCTGCAGCAGCCGCTCGTGTTGCTCTGCTATGGCCAGGGCGGCCGAGTGAACCTTCTGGTAGATGGCTTCCCCATCCCTGGTCTGAAAGATGAACAGCCCCTCTCCCGTGTCACACATCCTGCCAAGGCAAGAGCACAGGGCATCCACGTGGGAGATGGAAGTTCCCAGGTCACCAGGAACCGGCAAAACCTTCCCGAGCTGCTCTGAAAGTGCCACTGCACACGGAGCGAGGAAACAAAGGAGGCTGAGGAGGGAACAAAGTTATTTCCACCTCTGTGCCTGTGGTTCTGTGCAGCCCTGGTGCCATTTACTGTTCCAGGCCGTGTTTGTGCTGCTCTCCCCAAACAGGCTCAGCTGCTCCATCCCAAGTGCAAAAGCTCTGGAGAGCTCCTGCCCAAGACCCAGATTTTTTATATTTAGGCTCTATCTGGAATCTGTCCCAGGTAGGATTAATTTGTCTTCGCCCTTCAGACTTTTAATGAGTTCTGCAGACTTTTGTCTTCCCCTTGAAACAATAAATACAAATCCTCAGTGTCCCAAATGCATTGTGCTGTCAGGGCTAATGCATGATCAGCCAAAGGAAAATGTGCTCCTTTCCCCTCCCCAGGAGGGCTAAATCTTGCACTGAGATGGAGGATGGAAATTCAGGTGCCTCCTCCCTTTCCAGGTAAGTTAATTGTGTGATCTGCTTCCCTTTCCCTGTTGTATTTCTTCAATGTGCTTATCTCAAATAACACCTCCAGTATCTCCTCAAAAGGATTTGATGGCTCAGTTCCATATTGCTCCAGCTTCACCCAAAGCCTTCAGCTTGTCACCTTGAGCTGGAGGAGCAACACCTCTGAGACAAGGAATTCCATTCAACTTCCTCAGAAACCCGTTTGCCAAAGAGATCAGTGGAAAGCAGAGTCCCTTCACTACTTTCATTTGCTTTTGGGAAACAACTTGGCACCCACTGCCCTCGACATCCACCTCCACTTCTCCTGATAAATGTGCACCCAAACCTTGTTCAGACTCTGGCATGATGTTCACCTCTTCTTCCCAGATCTTTCCATCCAAATCTCTGGCTCACTGACTGCTTTGTTTAAGAATAACTCCATACAATGCCATAAAACACTGCCAGCCTCCACCCTGCATCCCTTGAGATGCCTCAGCTCTCCCACATCCTTCAGGCACTTTGGCAACTGCTTCCATTCACCTGGGATGGAGAAGGGTTTTATTTGGGTTTATATTTGTTTCAGGATTTTAATTGGGATTTTATATTTGTTTCCGTATTTTAACTGGAAATTTCTGGGGGTTTATATTTGGTTTAACATTTTAATTAGAGGGGTTTTTTTGGAGTTTATATTTGTTTCAATATTTTAATTCGGAGGGTTTTTTTGTATGAATGGGTCCAGACTGCCCTCTGGCTGAAGATCAGCTCCCTTATCCTTGGAAACCCTTTGGAAATGGCCCAAGTACCCCCAGGAAGGCAAAGCAAGAGAACAAACTCACACCTACCTCCCTGCCTCGAAGGTGAACCAGGCTGGGTCCCGCCCGTAGCGCCGGAGGGCACTTAATGGCCAAGAGACGAGTTTGACTCTGGGATTCTGGATGTCCCAAAGACAGATATTCTCAAATGTTATCTGCAAGGTACATTCCCCATGCACATCTAAATTAGGGGATGGCATCAAATACACATTGAATCTCTCTGGGAGAAAAACAAAAGGTTAGTCTAAAATCCCTGCCCAGCAAACGTGGAAGTCATTCAAGGAATTTCCTATTTTCCATCTCTAACCCATGATCTCATTTCCACTTAAGAGCATTTCATTCCCACACAAATAATTCCTTCCGGTAACTCAATAAACTCCACGTTTGGGGCAGTCAGGTGCTGCACCCAAAGGGCATCAAATATTTGTGTGTGCACTCAGAGCCTGAGGAGGGCTGCACCAGCACAATCCTGGCATTTGCAAAGAGCTCATCAAATTGTGTGCATGAATAAATACTCTGCTTGTGCAGGTAATGAGCTCATCTGCATAGGAAAGTGGAGTAGCTAGGGGCTCAGGTTTTGCATGCAATTACTGTTATTTATTATTCTCTTTACACAGCCTCAGTCACTGACATCACACAAAAAAAAAATAAACCCCACAACAAATACTTCCCATCTCCAAGAGCAACTAACCCATCTGAGAAAGAGAAGTGCTACCCCAAAATAATTCCAGGGAACTTATTTATTACCTCTGGTAGCAACTGAAACCAAAAGCCAAAAATAAACCCCCAAACAACCCAAACCAACCCCCCAAAACATGAAGGAAAGCTTGGAAAAGCAGTTTTGCTCCTCTTAAGTTCCAATATCCCAGTCCAAAAGGCTTGAAAATAAAGCAATTAACAACTCAAAAGGTCAATATTTCTGTACCTACCACTCTGCTCCCTCTCTACTCCAGATGCCAACAAGTCAGGCTCTCCAAGGCTAATGTCATTAATCCGTGTTCCCAGGCACTCCATCTGCAGCACCTTGCACCACTCATCTGCCTCAAGTTCTGTGTAAATGCCCAGAAAATCTCCGTGTAGGTACACAATATTTACAATTCCACAGTAACGCTCTGAGCCTTGCCAAGGAGCGTCACCATTTCACCCACCTGACTCACAGGCAAAGGTTTTGGAGGTGTCATCACTGAAATAAATGCCCACGGCGTGTTTCTTTGTGCTTTTCGGCAGCCTCGAGACACTCTTCACGCTGTTGAGCTCTGTGACCTGGAAAAGCACGAGTTGGGGTTTTAATGAGGAGCTTGGGAAGAGATCCGTCCCTTCTTGGCTGGGCAAGGGGAGGAGAGAAGGGAAAGGAGGGAGGAGGAGGTGGGACAGCATCAGCAGGCTCTGAACTCCCGTGGTGGCTCTCGAGGAAACGCAGCCTGGCCAGGAATCCCCTCGGAAAGGGCACGGGAGATGCAGCAGCCACGGCCCCCACTTCTCTCACCTGCAGGCAGCACCATCCCAACAGGAGCTTTAGCCAAGGAAAAGCTGGAACCTTCCACAGTTTCAGGGATGTTCTCCCCTCCTGGCACCATCCAGAGCTTTATCCAAGCAGCAATTCCTGCTGCCAGCGCTCCCAGGGGGAGCAGCCCCCGGGAGAACCGGGGTACCTGGGCTGCTGTGCCACCCAGCAAGCGCCCCCCTCCCCGGCCCAGCTGCCTCCCTGCCGCTCCCCCTGGCACAACAGATGGTGCCAATTGTCTGGCACATCCTGCTGGAATTCACACTGCCAGGGGAGGCAGCCTGCAAACACCCCCACGCTCCTGGAGCCCAGCCAGGAGCAGGCACCAGGCACCTGCAAATATTGAGGCTGAAGTTTGCTTTTTTTTTCTCTTTTCCTTTTTTTTTTTTGCATTTTAAAATAGCTCTCCGCCTGCCAGGCTCCTGCAAAACAAGTGTTTTCATGGGTGGTTAAATCCATGTATGTTTTGTTTATCTGAGATCAGGAACTAATGTACATTCAGAAAATTAATTCTAAAATGGCGGGTAAACCACAAATATCAGACCTAAGACAGTATTAACAGAGAAATCACAAGAAGAATTATATTTTATTAAGGTTTAAAGACCTCTTTTTGCATATTTTCCCCCTTCTTTTCCCTTTCAAGCCTCCCTTGGATTAAGATGACAATCCATATAACTGAAATACATTTGATTAGATTAAAAACCAAAATACCTGCAGAGCTGAGTGGTGAGAGAGTTCTGAACCAGGACCAGGCATTAATCAATCAGTCACTTCCGAGCTGACAGAACAAGCAGAGCTTCAGCCTGACAGATCCCCTCAGCCAAAATTCTTCCACCTCTCTCATTCCCATCAAAAACACACCAAAAAAGCAGCTTCCTAAAAAACAGTCCTCAGCATTCCAACTGTTGTTTGAATTAGTGCAGGATTCTCAAATACAGGGAGCACTTCAGAAGACATCACCAGGGATAATATTTATTGCCTACACAACTGCCACACTCAATGGTCCCCAAGCACTTTGGGTTTTAACCTTAATTAAGGATCCATGGCTCTGTCTTGGCTTCCTGGGAACTGCCCCATGATGAGAACAGATAAAACACTTCCCAGGAAACCCCGGGGCAGCATTTAATGGACAATGTTGTTCACTCTTGCTTTGTAAGATCTGCCTGCACATCACTACCCTGCGAAGGAGAAATAACAGATTAAATTTTATATAGAATCAGGGAAGGGTTTGGGTTGGAAGGGACCTTAAAGCTCATTCAGTTCCACCCCTTTTCCTTCTTTTCCTTCTCTTCTCTTCTCTTCTCTTCTCTTCTCTTCTCTTCTCTTCTCTTCTCTTCTCTTCTCTTCTCTTCTCTTCTCTTCTCTTCTCTTCTCTTCTCTTCTCTTCTCTTCTCTTCTCTTCTCTTCTCTTCTCTTCTCTTCNCTCCTTCCCTCTTCTTTTCTCTCTTCTCTTCCCTTCTCTCCCTCACAAACACCCCACAAGCCCCACGGGGTGGGATTTCAGTGGAGACACCAAAACACCCCGAAAAGCTCCTTTAATTCTCTGAAAGCCTTGAGCCTGCTGCCTCGCTCACAGCTGGGTGATGGCACTCCTTAAAATAAATGTTCAGCAGCTCGTTATCAGCAGAGTGGCCAGACTTGAAACATTTCCTGTGCTACCGATACAGTTTTGCCTGGAAAACAATTACAAGTTCCACAATCCAATTTTCCAAATGGATTATTCCACAACCAGACAGAAAGACTGTTTAAATGACTCCTGCTGTTTCAAGGCAAGATTCACACAACGGGATTAAAACCTAGAACCCCTCGAGGACTCGGTGTATTCCTGTCAGCAGAGTGCAATTAGCTGGGTTTTTATTGGAGTATTCAGGATTCTGCTGGCACATCACAAAGTCAAAAAGAAATAAGAATTTCTTCCTTCCTCCAGTAGTATTTTGTTCAAGCATGTGGCAATTTGTGGGTGCTTATTCATGTTTATTCCCTCAGGATTATGTATTATGTATTTATTCCCTCAGGATTTCCTCCTAAAAGTCTGTCAAGGGGAGTGCAGAGCAGCCTCAAGCTCCTGGCAATTTATGCCCATCATTCCTCACCTTCAGCTTCTGCCGACAATTATTACGAATTAAAAGGTTTCTTGTTTCCACCTCCCTGCCCAGGAGAATGGCACATGGAAATTCTCAGGTGAATATGGAATGTGCACATCATTCCAGAGCAGTGGCTGGAGGGAAAATCTCCACTCTTCTGAAAGCAGTGAATGCAGCAGAGGTTTTCACACCATGTCCATGCTGCCCTTCACGTCTGCAGCTGGCTCCTGTCTTCCCACAGAGGCAAAATCCCACTAAAACGGGACCCTCCAAGGGCTTTCTGAATTCCCATGTTCTCTGAGATGGCTGCTACTGTAAATATGAAGAGCAGGAGCCACTGGGCAGTATTTGAGATGTGATTTTAAAGGGCTGAGGAAAGGCCAAATGCTGTAAAAATAAAGCCATTTTCCACTCACTTAGCAAGATGTTTACTACAAAGAACATTTTCTCTGCCTCCACTGAATGAAAGCACACACAGATGGGTTTAGGACCTAAAGAGTTCTAAAAGTTTCAATTTTCAGGCCAACTAATACACAAAACTTTAGATTTTATTCTTGATATTGCATCAAACAATAACAGTTTGAGAAAACCTTGTGCCTTACCTTGTGGTAGCATCTGAAGTAAGCAGCTCGTTCATCTGAGAACTTCTCCAGCCTCTTTGGCCCTTTGCTTGAAGCTTTTTTGAACACTAACCAGCATCTCTGGTAAATCTAAGAGACACAGAAGAATGAACTTGGCATCTTCACTGACCTGAGTATCACCAGTACTCACAGAAGAGTTAAATCCTAAATCAGGAGGATTTAATCCTCCTAAGTCCAGGAGTTAAACCCTGGACTCTCAGAAGTTTAGAGAGAACACAAGCCCAAGCTGTTGGGGAGCTACATCCCATTTCTCTGGATCCAGCCAGAAACTCTTGTGTGAGAGGTGACACTGTGCATGTTGTGAATGAGGGTAACACAAGGGAGCAGCAACTGAATTACTGACAACGAAAAAAGCAGATTATTTAACTGCAGAACCCAGGACCATTCTGTCATTTTGCTCCCAGGGTCTAATTGAATTTAAATTCAACTCATCTGGGGCAGACTCTGCGCAGAGTGGTTTTAAAAACACCTTTCCAAGCACTGCATGGAGCCACTTCACCTCTCCAGCTCCTGCCACCATTCCTTGCAATCTTTCCAGCCATCCCTTTAATTGTGGTGCACTCTCTGCCATGCTCCTGCATTCAGAGCCACAGCTCCCAGCCGAGCTCAGGCTGCCTGCAGAGAAGGCAGGAATTGCAAGCCTTGCCAACTGTTCACAGCCCACACTTCATCAGGAATTCCAAAGTAACACCTGGTAGCTTCGAGATAAATCAAAGCTGCCACCAAAATTAGTGTGATTTCTAAAGCAGAAGAAAAAAGTAATAATCAGAGCAGCCGTCAGCAAGGCATCCAGAGCACAAATTCAGTGGGGTGGGCAGCGGTGGGACCCATCACAACATCCCAATGCCCCACCAAGGCAGCTCCCAGCGGGAAAACAGCTCCATCCCCCGACCCCTGGTGGGTCAAAAAACTCTTATGTCCACGAAAAGCAGCTGTAACTCCATTTCTCTGCCCAGAAAGGGCTGTTGACTGTGCTCCTTTCACCAATTTTCAGCTGTTCCTCCCAGCTTTACGATGCTTCCCAGCCCACCTCACACACGGACCCTCACACTCCTGGCCCGTGTAGCTGCAGGAGCCTTCAGCACAAGGCCAGGCTGCTCCCAGGCCAGGCACAGCTGAACTGATCAGGATTTTCTCCCCATTTTCCAGCTTTCTGGCCACTCAACGTGCTCTGTTTAATGCAAGGGTTTGAACTGCATTGTTCAGAAATCACTGCCCACAGCGACAGCTCCCACCAAAGCCACAATTTAAAAACTTTCTACATTTGCCTTCCGGGAATTTGCTTTGCTGGGCCAGCATCATCTCCTCACACCTGACCAGAAAAAAATCTCCAAAACCCCACCCGAAAGAGACTGTCAAAATTTGAGTATTCAGCCCTTTTGCTTTTCAAAAGCCCGTAGTTTGAACTTTGGCCATTAGAAGCCCAAAGAAGAGAAGAATCCTTTAGTAACCATTTGCTGTTGTACTTATGAACAGACTCAGAAGAATACACACATCCTCACTTGAAACCTGCTCAAAACCTTCAAAAATGGGGTGGTGGAGACATCAGGAATGGGCCCTGTCAGCACTGCCCCACCTCTGTGCTCTCAAAGCACGTAAAACTCACCCAGCACCACCTTTAGGGAGCATAAACTCCAGGAACCCCTAAACCTCCAGCAACAAAGCAATAAAAAAGGCGGTTTTTAAAGCTCCCTTCCCATCAAACCATTCCATGATCCCATGAATAATTTGGCAGCACCTTCTTGGGAGCACTGAAAAGGTTTCAGTGCCATGCCCAGGACAGAGAGTTAATCCCAGACCGTGTTTTGAGCTCCAGCACAGAGCAGGGAACGAGGTCTTTGGTGGCAGCACGCTCAGGGCCGTGCCTGAGACGTGTCCCTATTTCAGGCTGAAGGCTCTGACTGCATGAGCTGTTTGTGCTGCCACAGCTGCTGGCCAGCAGCACCGAGAACCAGCCCCAAGTGCTCCCAGGAGCAGATTCCCTCAGGAATACCGAGCTCACTCGTCCCCCAAATCAACACTTTCCGTGCTGCTGGGTGAGTGGGAATTAGCTGGAAGCGGTGCTGTAATTACCTGTGCTGCAAACGCTGGGCTGGCAGTGAGGAGGGAATCCGAGCAGCAAACCAGGCTCTGATGTGCTGGGAGAGCAGGAAGAGCTGGCATTTGCATAATGCCTAAAACTCACCAAGTTTTCCCTCTGGGATCTTCTGAGAAAGTCCAGCTCGGGGTTTAAGTCAAGTATCAAAAATTAGCACCTACTCCTTATGGCTTCTCCTGACAATTTCAGCTTGGAGGAGCCCATGGAGCTGGTAACAACACGAAATTCCAGGGAAATTCCAGGGAAATATCATGGCTGTGTGTGAGGTGGATCACCCAGCTCCCAGAGAGGCACTGCACGGCCAAGGTCACGGCAAGTCAGTTCTGTTTTTGGCTCAGGAGATCATCTGACATAAATCATCACCGCAACTGAAGTGCCTTCAGAGGAATGATGCGCTGTGAGGATTGGGATTCCTGCCCCTCGGAGCTTCCCAAGCAGCCAGGAATGCCCAGGAATGCCCACCCCTTCTTGGGGCTGGAAAGAGACTGCAGCAAAGGCTGAGCTCGGCTGTAAGGGACCTTAAAGCTCATCCCATTCCCCCCCTGCCATGGCAGGGACACCTTTCCCTATCCCAGGGCGCTCCAAGCCACGTCCAGCCTGGCCTTGGACACTCCCAGGGATGGACCCGGCTGCAGAAAGTGAGAAAATTCTTCTGATTTTCTCAGCTTTGGGGTTTGAGAATATTCTCGGGCAGAGAGGGAAACTGAAACCAGGGGTTGATGTCTCACATGGTGACCCAAACCCTGGAGCATCCTGGAAATGAGGGTGGGAGGGAGACCTGGCACTCCTCACCTCCTCAGCTGAGCCAAACATCACCGAGGGCTGCATTTCCAAGTGCCTAAAATGCTCTGCTTTACACATGAAACACAAATTATTCAACACAGTAAGAATGGAATAGAACATTCCACATGATAAGAAACAAAGTATTTTAATTTAGAAGTTAAAAATCTGCATTTCTTTGCCCCAGCCCTCACTATTTTTGCTCAGGAACCACGCTAAAAAGCCATCTGAAAATGGCCAGATATTTAGAAATCGGAGGGGGGAAGGTTGTTTCTCAGAAAACTGGCTGTTTTAAAAACTAAGATACGTGGCTTCCACCAGGCTGCAGGCAAGCAGAGCGATTTTACTACCAAAACAAACAATCCCAGCCTTGTTTGTTTGTTATTTCAGAGGGGTCTAAAGGTCACAAACAGCAGCATAAAGTCTCATCTGGCAAATTTCTCCTCTGAGCTTCAGGGGAAGCTGCCCTGGTTTATTCCTCTGTTGTGTTTTTCTGCACTTTGCCCTGAAACAAAGAATTCCGATGAGCTGCATTTACAGGGACACTGAACTTGCTGTCAAAACAAACACAAACTTTGCTTCTTTTCAAAGCAGGAGCTGCGAGTCCTCTCCTGCAGCTTGGGATGCCTTCCAGAAACCCTGGGATATTGCCAGGAATTTGCCTTTTGTGCCTCTGGTAACCTCTAGAAACAGATAAACCAGTAAAGGCACAGCACAACGCTCGAGAAATTCCTCAGTCTTTTCTGAAATTTGCCTGTTCCTTTCCTTTTGGAGGAAAAAAAATGCTGCCACTTTACCCAAGGCTGGCAGGAAGCTCACACCCCGAAGGCTGCAGATGGAAAATCATTTTAGTGATTTGCTGGATTTCGGCAGGGCTGGAATTCCAGGTCCAAGGTCCTTCCAAAGGGAGCTCTTCCCACAGGCAACCAGCCAGGGTTTGGATCTTCACTCTTCTATTAAAAAAAAATGCTTTAATTTGTCACTTCTGCGTGAAAAGGTGGGAAAGGAGCCCTGAAATAATTTCCAGTTCAAAGGCAATTTGTGAGGGCATGGGATCTAGGATTTTGCTGTGCTTCTAGAAGAATCAATCTGTGCCCAGGGAGATGGAGTGCAGCTCCTTTATTCCATCCCCTCCCCTCCCCAGATGTGCCAGAGGCAGCAGATCCCCTCAGGAAGCTGCTCCCCATGGAAAGCTGGATGGGATATTAAAAGGAGCATTATCTGAAATGTCCTTCCACTTCTTTATGGCCCTACAGCCTTCAAAGGATAGGTCTGCTGGCCTGTTGGGGTTTTTTACAAATCATACACAGACAAGGTTAAAATTCAGGGCTGCTTAAGGCCATTAGGGGAGAGAAGAGCCATTCCAAAAGAAGAGCCAAGAAGCATCTCCAGCAGAAACCCTCCCTCGCCAGTGACGGCTGAAAAAAAGCAGCCAGGCTGGAGCTGAGGATCAGATTTGGCTCCTTGAACATCTGCTAAGCTTTGTACACGGGCACAGTTAATTCTGGGCATGAAACTGGATAGGAGAGAACCAGCCTGGGATTGTAACTAGGGAGAAAAAATAGTGAAGGCTTCACTGGAGGCTAAAGCCGGGCTCTGTGCAGGCAGCTGGTGCTGGCAGCAGCTGGATTTGCAGCTGGATGCGCTGCCCTGCCGGGCCAGGACAGGACACAATCCCAGGAATCAGCACCCTTTAGGATGAGGGAGCTGCAGAACGGTTTGCAGTGCATCAGGGTTTGGAATTATTCCTTTGTGTCACAGAGTACTGGGTTTGGTTACTGGAATTCCACGGGCTATGGGGGGCAAATGGCACCGACACAACTCATTAGCAGTTCACAGAGCTCGCTAATTAGGACATGGGATGCAAGAGGCTGCTCTGGGTGAGAGTCACGGCTCTGACAAGGCCAGTCCTGCTGAAGCCAGGGCAGCAGGGTGCTCTCCCCGGCAGGCACAGCCGGGACCTGCTCCCCGCTCAGACTCGCTCACAAACTCAGCTTTTCACCCCCAGCGTACCCCATCATTTGCAGGTCAGAGCTGGACTCGTAATTTTAAGATTGCACCTCAGGAGACCAAAAACAAAGGGCAGAAGCTGCCCATGAACGAAGCCTTCCTGTCAGTGAAGTGATTCTGCCAGCACCAAGCTGCCAGCATCCAAAGCCAGGCACGGGACAAGGGCTGCAGCTCCTCCATCCTGGGGCAGCCCAGCTGGACCTGCTGCCCACCTGCAAAACTCGGTTCTGATGCTTCTTAGGAGCTGCCTGAGGGTGACAAACGCCCCACAAGCCCCCCACTGCCAGATGGGATAATGGGAATCACTTCCCATTCCTGGCCTGCTGTCATCCTCTGCCATTCACTCCAGGAAGCAGCAGAGGGTTTTCAGCAATAAACACAACTGGTGCCATCCCTGCAGACACCTCCAGGTGTGCAGATGAGTCCGTGGCACTGTCTCAGCACGAGGTAATTCATCTCATTCCTTCCCCACTTCCCCTTCCCTCCTGCCATCAAAGCCCTGCAGCCACAGGTCACTCCCCGGGCTGCTGGGGAGCAGCTTTAAAATCCAAGTGAATCTGCATGAAGGAGCAAATCCTGCTGCCAGAGAGTCACTGCAGGCTGGACTTCCCCAAACGCAGGGTTTAGTGAGGAGTGAGGGATTTGCAGCCCGTGAAATCGGGGTAAGGAGCACCTGAGCGGTGCAGAAAATGAGGGAAGGAGTTCCCTGGACGGCTGGACGGGCTGGGCCTGCCTTCAAAGCTGCTCCAGGGACAAATTCCCGGCACTCAAAAAGGAATTCCCTTCCTGGACATTTCAGTGCCTGCTCAGAGAGCGGTCCTGCCCCTCTCCCCAGCACATCTGCAGTGATCCTGCCCCTCTGCTCAGCCCCCAGAGCCACAAGATCTCCTGTTTATTTGGGGTTTTTTCCTTTTGTTTTGAGTTGTGAGAATGGACTAATACTGACTAACAGAAACACTGAATAAAATGAGGATTCCGGAGCCCATATTTCCCTGGCAGAATTCCCTTTTCCACCCGCTCCTGCAGTCCTCCTGAACTTTTCTGGGTTGACCTCCACATCAGTTCAAATGGACAAACCCAGCTCGTACTAATTTCTCATGTCCCAGCTGTGTAGCACTAATTAAAGGCAGAGTTCAGGAGTTCATTCACATTTAGGAAGATCCAGCCTCGAGAAAGCTGCATTAGAAATGTCTATAAAAGCTCAGCAGAACCGTCCTAATTTGCACTCCTCCATTTAACAGGGAAGAGCCACTTGTATTTATTCTACCACGAGCACCGTGCCAGGAGTCTGCCACTCCACGGGATGAGTTAATTCAGAATATCAGCAAACATCCCCCCTCACCTTCCTGGAGACATTCACAGGAGATTTCCCTTTGCCAAACACAGAGCATTCACTGATATGGATCAGACAAACGCTTCTTGGCAAGCAAAGGGACAATTTAACCTCCTACACTGACACCACTGGGGAGGAACACCGCTCCTTTTACCCTACTGATCTTCTGAATTGAAACAAGTGACATTATTATCAGTAAAACAAACAAAAAAAAAAAAAACAAACAAAACCCCACCAATATCGATTTCACCAGCTTGAACTCTCACTGGTATTTCTGACAGCACTCGATGAAGTCAGACAAAAAGATAATGGAACAGTCCATCATCATCTTCCACGGCATTCCTAAAGCTACACAGACACCGAATTAAGATGTCAGTCTCAAATTAAGATGTCAGTCTCAGGAGCAGCCCTTGCATCTGTTACTTTCTCTCAAGTGTTTCCACAGCCACTGCAAAATGTTATTTATCCCTGATCTCACTCCAGGGCAATGCCCACGCACAGCAGCGGGAGAATTTCCTTCACATTGGGAAAGGAATTGATGATGAGAAGACATCAGGATCGCCAAAGAGTAAATTTCACCTGTTTATAATCAGGTTTCCTTTCTCTTTCACTGCCTTTACAATCATCCCTGACACACCCTGGCAGAGCTGGGGCTGTCACCTCCAGAAATCACTGATTTTCCTACCAAAGGAAGAGCAAAGAGGGGAAAAGGAGGGCCAGGATCCACGACCAGCAGGTCAGGGAAGTGTTTGGGATAAAGGGAGAAGGGTGATCTGGTCAGAATTGCATTGCACTTGTTACAATAAAACATCCTTAGAACAAGACAGCAAATGGGTGAGAGCCACTTGTGTAGGAGTCAATTCAGCCCACGAAAAAGTTGGAATTGATGGTTTTACTTCACAAACTGAGCCCATCTTCCAAAGAACACAGCAGGTAATTTATCAGGAAACAGGCTGGAAAGCACAAAAAAAGCCATTCCTCCTCCTAAAACGGGCCAGCATGAAACCAGGAATTTCACCAAAATCATGATGTGTACAATCTTTGGGGAGAAAAACAGGAATAGTTCCGAGGTTTGTTCTTTTGGGATTTTGGTGGGGGTGGTTGGGAACAAATTAAGACCCTTATTTCTCCATGCTGTTCCCACAAATCAAAAATTAGAAGGAGCAAAATGTAATTCCACCAAAAAACTTCCTTTTACCTCACCCAGAGCCGGGCCGAGCACCCTGATCCCCGGCACAGGGGTGACACAAGGCGACAGCACCCAAAGGACAAACCTTTCTCCAACCCCAGTCCCAGAGCTGACCCCATAAAGACACTGACCTGGACTCTCATCCCATTAACTTTGTGTCAGAGGAAACCCACAGGGGTCTTGCTTCAGCCCCAGCACCCAGCTGGAGCTGCACGAGCCTTGCCTGGCCTTTACTGGGATCCCTCCCTTTACCAGCTCAAGGAGAAAGCTCCAACGTCCCCAGGAATGTTCTGGATCCCATCCCTGCTGCCACTGACAGCTTCTGAGCAGCAAGAAATCCTAATATCTGTGAATATATTCCAACACCTTATGTAGCAGCCTGCTGGAACTCTGAATTTCCAGTGGGCTTTGACATCTCGCAGGTCGAGGTCGGTGCCTGGGAAATCTGTTCAGGTTTTCCCAACTTCCAGACCGAAAGGAGCTGCATAGGTGAGCAGGGTTTTATTAATAAAGCTGCTTCAGATGTAGATACAGGCAACTTTTCCTTCTCCTTCCCCCTTCCCCCAGCCTTACATCATCCTTCTTCCCAGTTTTCACAGCTCATGCTCTAAAATCCCCATATTAACTCTCTGGCACATGGATGCCGGCACCGAATCTCTTCCACCATATGGTTCTAGTCCTGCAGATTGTCTCTCCCCCGCTCCACCTCTCCTCCCACAGGGTTTCACAGAAACGGGGTGATGCAGAACTTGTCAAAGTACGTGTCACTGGCAACGTTCAACACCCATCTCCTCAATGAAGCAGCCACAGGACTCGGTTTAATTAAAATCAAGCCCAGCAAACCCTCAGAGCTTGAATTTCTCCGCAGCTTTCCACACTCAAACGTTTCTGCTGAAGTGGACAAGTCCTGGGTTTTATGCAGAAGTTTCTCCAAATTTCTCAGCACGAGCCAGAAGTTTTCCCACCTAAAACAAGGCTGTGCAGCCAGCACTGATGCTCTGCTTCCCGAGGAACAACCTACAGGACAAAATCGCTGGCTTTTCCCAGTTCAGTCTTGCACGTGGCCACTGTCCCACAAGGAGCTCCTCACCCGACACTCAAATAAGCACAGGAAGGCTTCCCATGCTCCTCATTTTTGGTGAAAGTTTAATGCTGCCAGTAAACCACTCATCAGAATGAGAAGCAGGCAGTCCACAAACCTAAGAATTATTTTTTTAATGAGTTTTTTTTAATCAGTCCAGAAATATCTGAGCACTGCTCACCCCACTTCAGCATCTCCTAGGAACAAACAACTGGCTGCAGAGCTGTGGCAGTCCCCGCTCCCTCCTGTCACTAGCTGAAGACTGAATTACTACAAATCCCTGCCAGGGGCTGGCCAGGAGTGCCCAAATTCTGTGCTGGAGGACACCCCTGACACCACATTCCTTCCCCCTGATGTGATGGAAGGGGTTTTGGGCCAGGCAGGCCCATCCAGCACAGAAACCTGACCCACACAGATCCAGTTGCTGTCCCCAACGAGGGTCACACTAAAGAGGGATCAGTTCCACTGCTGTAATCTCAGCAGTCACATCTCCCACAAGAGACACGGTCACTGCTAATTTTGCCTTCCCAAACCTCACTGTGAGCAGGATTTCCCCGAGTCTGGCTCAGAGCAGTGTTAAACTGTGTCCAGAACACCACACAGAGGGATGCTCCAGGGCAATCCTGAGCAGGACAGGCTCAGTGCCTGTCCCACACACCCGGCACAGCCAGGAAAGGGCCCTGCAAAAGCAGCAGCTGGAAGGAAAAGGGTCTGGGCTGAGCTTCACCTTCACCTCTCTTCACCTGCAGAGAGCCCCCAGGGTAGGCTGGGGATTTAATTAGAAATGTTGTTAAACAGATCCCGAGCCTCTCAAGGTGGAAGGGACCTCCCGAGACAAAAACCTGGCAGCAGCACTTCCATCCCAGACAGATTCCCAGGTTGAAAAAACCCCACTTTGCCCCTCTGTTCCCCTCCAAGAGCTTTATTCCCTGACAGACAGGTCAAGGAGTTTTTAGGAACAGACTGTTTGCAGAGCTCCACAAAAGCCAGTGGATCCTCCCAAATGAGGGTTTTTAACAGCCTGCAGTGCCTCAATAGCAAAGCAAGCTCGTGGGCAGCCTCCCAGAACAGCAGCTGCAGGAAACACCTTCACAAAACCATGGCAGCCAGAAAATAAATCCGGCTGCCTGCTCGTGATGTCCAGCTCTGAGAGCCCCCCACATCAGCCAGGGCTCAGTTATTGTCCTGGGCTGTAAACACCCCGTGTGTCCAGTCAGTGATGGGATTTGTTCTACACAGCTCAATACTTTGTAAGGCTTTTCCAACAAACAACAAATTGCCAGGGGTGTTTCAGCATTTCTTTGCTGCAACAGCAGTAATCTGTGGATATTGATCCAGCAGCATCTGTTGTCTTCTACTTTTCTTATTTTAATAACCCTCTTTTTTATAAAAGGAAAAATTTTGTCCTCTTCCAGAATACGGGTTCACCTGAATTTCAATATTCAAGTTATTTCAGCATTTCCTATCCTGCTTGTATTACCTCTAAGGCTTGGGAAGGCTGCTGCTCCATCTGTGAGAGCCAAAGCTGTTTTAGAGCCCCAAGCCTGGCATCTCCATCATGAAATGAAGAGAAGACAACCTGAATTAACATGTTGAAAATAGCCAGGGAGCAGAAGTAGTTTCAATTTGAAAGCTGGCTGAAGCAGAAAGCAGCACAACTGCTGCATTTGTTTGGTTTCTAATGAAATACTTCAGTGTGCAAACAACTATACTTTTAATTTTTCATCCACAACACATCCCTTACTTCAACCCAGATTTGTATTGGATCATGGCACAGACTCTTAACATTAAAAGTCTTCCAGAATAAAGACATTTTAAGAGTTATTGACACGACAGATGCAGCTTTGAGGAGCTCGTGACACGAGGGAAGAGCACACCCGAGCACAAACTGCTGTGGATGGCCCCACAACCACTTTTAAGCCACAGAAATTTAAAATTTGCTGTCCATCCTTGCTGCTGGGTTTCTCCTGGAGGATTGTTCAGTCACAGAGAGCTTTGAGGCGCCTTGTGCCCCACCACAGCGCACAGAACGAAGCTCGCACGGGTTTAAAAGCGGTGCCTCTGAAAAACAGGAATACAGTGGAAACGCTTGCAGAGCAGCCAGGTGTGGTCAGAGCAGACAAAGCACAGCCAGGTTTTACCCCAAGGTGTCTCAGGAAGGTGTTCTATCCCACCTGGAAAGCAGCAGCATGGAATGGACGCCAGCACAGCCAAACCCTCTGTCGGGAAGAAGAGAACGCCTCTTTTCCAAGCAAGCCAGAGGGAATGTTTCTGGAAGCTGATGTTTTCCAGTCACTCAAGCACTGGCAGAGCCTCCCACCCCTCCACAAAGCCTCAGGTGCCTGTTCCCTCGTGCAGCTCCTCAGGCTCACCAGTGCTACAAACCCCTCCACTTCAGCTTTGCTCCTGTTCTGATTTTTAGTTGGCATTTGAGCACTCAGTTGAGCCAGCCCAACCTAAAGCGGAAGCTCAGGTGTGTTCACATCCACCCACCCTAAAAATGGGGACACAGGGACAGGCTTTTCCATTAGGGAAACATCTCCATGGTGTACTCCCCCTCAGAAAGGACACACCTGTACCACAGAACAAGGCGTGATTTGAAAATCCTAAGCGCAAAAAAACCTTTCCAGACAGAGAGGGGCCATAAAGCAGCAGCCCCGCTTCATGGACAGAAATAAAGCCCTTCACCAGCTGGGAGGGGGCTGCAAAAGCACTGGGTGCCCTCCTTCCCAAAACACAGGTCCTGTGCTTGCTGGTGGACTCTGACAGAACCCCTCCTCCCAAAGCAAAGCTGATTTTTTCCTGGTTTAAAGAACTCTGGAAGGCTGTGCCCGTGCCCTGTCAGCACTTTCCGAGCACACAGCCTCCTGGGTGTCACTGCTAATGACACAACACATGGACACCACTGGCTGAGGGGATTATTTTTCTCCCTCTAAGGATGGAAAGAATCAGGGAAGAGTGAGCTTTCTCCTGAATATATTTGGCTCTGCAGAAGGCACATGTGATACAAATGTTGCTATGGAAACCATTCTATTAAATAATATTCAATTAAACTTACACGTTTCGAGTGCACAGAAAGAGTTCAGGTGCAAAACCAATTAGCCTAAATTCAATTTTGGAATTACAAAGCAGGGCCTTCCAGAACTGCCACGTTCCTTTTCAAACAGGTTTAGGTTTGAGCAAGCTGCTTCTCTGTACCTCTTTCATTCCAAATGCAGCACCTGCACCCCAGTTACTCAGGAAAGTCATTTCTTGGGGTGATCTGTGGCTCCAAGCTCTGCTCCCAGTTCCCTTGGAGATGGAATCACCACAGCGTTACAGAGTCAAAGCCAGGAGCTGCATTCAGCCTGGAGAGACAATGCTCAGATTACAGCTGTGCCACCAGAATAGGAGAACGTATTTCAGTGACTCCCACTCACATCCTGTCACACAGGGAGTGCTGAGATCCCTCTCCATTAAACAGGAATCCTGCACGGGGCTGCAGCAGGCTCGTCCTTCCCAATGTTTTCACAGCATGGGAAAGTTGTCTGAAAGTTACTGTTTTATAATCTAAAGTATTTTTTCCCTTCTCACCTGCAGCTCCTGGGTGTCCCACAGCCCTCCCCAGCACAGCCACCAGAAAACAACCTGTTGGCATAAATCCTTCACCCTCTGAAGGAGCCCAGCTCGCACCAGCCACTGAGTGAGACTCAATTCAAGCTCTCGCCCAAGCCAGGAGCTCAGCCAGCTCCAGCTGCAGGTGCCACACCACAGCAAGCAGCAGGGACATGCTCCAGTCCTGCCTTTAAAGAACTCAGACTGATCACAACTACCCCTTTCTGCTGTCAGTCAGGGCACTGGGCTGTAAGCAGCTCACAGAAAATGCTACAGGAAGAATCTGCAGTCAAGGGCCAACATTCCAAGCTGGAAACTCCCAGGAGAGAAAAGCTTTGCTGCTGGTCAGGCTGGTGATTCCCAACAAATGGAGCAGGGTTTGCCCAGTCACCTCTCCAGCACCAGGTCCAGAGCAGTGGCAGCCAGACCCCAGCACCTCCCAAGGTCCCTCTCAAGCTGGGGAATGCTGCCAGGACAGAAAAATCAGAGCTGAGGGCAGCTCAGGGCTTATCCTCGGGCCACGGCACCTCTTGGGACTCTGCCTGGACTCCACAAAAGCACTTTGCACCACCCCTTCTGCACTTTGCAGCCACTGATAACGATACAAACCTTTGGAATTAGAACAAAAAAACCCCCAAACTGTCCTTTCAAAGGAAACATTTCACATTTGTTCCATTTCCACGGACTCAGTGTTGTTCTCCATTTATCTATTTTTGCATTCAGCTGTCACAGGCTCAATCTCCTAAGAGGGCATCCAATATTTCCTCACCACCAGCACCCCCAGAGTGTCTGGAAATCCTTAATAAAGGAAAGGCAGCAGCACTGACAGCATTTACAACTATTCTGGAGTTAGATAAACCTTATTCACAAGTTCATTGAACTTCACTGTTACAGTATGGAAAAATGTATCATAGTTCATGATATCAATCTTACTCATCCTTTATGCAGGAGCAAACTGAACACTGATGTACATTCAGTGATGAAACTGAATCATGACACACCAGTTGTGCCAAATTTACTGCCAAGTCCTCTCCTAATGACACTGCCTCAATCTGTCACAGAACCACACGGTTTCACAGGATGAACTGTGCCTGCAAGTGCAGGGATGAGAAGTCCAGCCCGATGGAAGACTTTTAAATGCTCTCCTGTTTCCAAAGCAGCCAGGGAGACGCAAGTTACCAAAACTGTGGAGAAGTCATTGCTCATGGATACAGCGAGAGACGAGAACTGTAATTGCAGTGAGGCAGCAAAAGCTTTCAGAGGACCACAGACACTCCCCCGAAACGAACACATTCTGAATTGCCAACCCATCTGTTTTTAATAAACACAAGAAATTAATTCCTTTCCGGCCCTGAGAGGCAGATACACAAACGATAAGGTTTTATATACACAAAGCCTCCTCCAGGTGCATCCCCCTGAGCCAGGCTCACGGAGGGACACGGAGCTCTCCAGTCCCACCCCCTGACGGCTCAGGGGAGCAGCAGCCCCTGGACTGGGGGAAGAGCCCTGGAATTTCAGCGCTCATTCCAGCCCAGGTACTGCGGGGACTGCCCTGCCACTGCCGGCACATCCAGCACCTACAGCCGGCACCGGCAACACGCCGTGGCAGCAAAACGACCTGAAAATAACTTTAAAATTAAACCAGCGGCTAAAGGGAGCTTCGTGAATTTTCATTTCGCGCAACCCGAGCGACGCTAAAAGCCCTGAATTCACCGCAAAGCTTCGTCTGTCCCACACAAAACCCTAAAACCCAACTGGCAGCAGGAACCGCAGCACCTGAGCGGCTCCAGAGCGCTCCGAGCGCTCAGCTCAGCCCGGCCCGGAGCTCCCCAGTGCCGGGCACGGCTCCCGCCAGCCCCGCGTCCCTCCCGGAGCTGCGCTCGGAGCGAAGGGGAGCGAAAGGGAGCGAAGGGGAGCGAAAGAGAGCGAAGGGGAGGGAAGGGAGCGAAAGAGAGCGAAGGGGAGAGAAAGGGAGCGAAGGGGAGCGAAGGGGAGGGAAGGGAGCGAAGGGGAGCGAAAGGGAGCGAAGGGGAGCGAAGGGGAGCGAACGGGAGAGAAAGGGAGCGAAGGTGAGCGAAAGAGAGCGAAGAGAGCGAAAGAGAGCGAAGAGATCGAAGGGGAGCGAAGGGCAGCACCGGGAGGCGGAGGCAGCGCAGCATCCCCGGCTCCCAGCGGCAGCGAGAGGAGAAAATAAACATATACATCCACATCTATACATACTATATATTTAGGTGCTTTCATTCCTCTCTCCCCATATTTTTGTCTCCTGGCTTCTCTGCGGATGCACCCACCGAGCTCAGTTTACAAAAAAAAGACAAAGGAGTGGCAGGGAAAAAAAAAAAAATGAAAGAGCAAAACGCGCAGCCCCAGAGCAGGCGGCCCCGGGCACTCACCCCCAGCCGGCGGCTCCGGATGCGCACGTAGCCCTGCTTCACGATGTCGTTGAAATTGGAGGCCATCCTTGCCCGGGACAGGCGGCGGCAGCGCCGCTCAGCCCGCCCGCATGGCCGAGCAGCGCCGGAGCCGCGCCCCGGCAGCGACAGCACCGCCCCGGCAGCGACAGAACCGCACCGGCAGCGACAGCACCGCCCCGGGAGGGACAGAATCGCCCCGGCAGCGACAGCACCGCCCCGG
>VZRR01009936.1:0-36511 GCA_013398015.1 Oreocharis arfaki | reverse complement strand
GCACCGCCCCGCGTCATCCCGGAGCGAGCCCGGGCGCTCTGCACAGCCCCCGCCGTCCCCGCTCCACCCCGCACCACAGCCCGAGCGCCCCGGGCCGGGGCAGAGCTGCCACAGCCCCAGTCCGCACTCCCTGTGCCACCCCCGCCTGCTCCATGCCCGCATCCCCGCCAGCCCCGCAGCCCGCGCTGTGCCCTCCAGCTGCCGGTGGCTCGGCCGAGAACGCCCTGATCAGCCCCACCGTGCGGGGCCACCTGCCTCTGACCTGTGGCTTTCCCCCAGGAAAGCGGCTTTCCCAGAAAGTCTTTTGGATGCCTGAAATGCAGCCAGGATTCTCCGGAATCTCCTCCGAGGGACGGGTAACCCGAGCTGCTGCCCTGTGGCCGTGCCTCACGCCGGGGAATGTCACACGAGCCTGGGCTGTGTTTTCTGGGCAGCGTGTGGGTGCGGTAAGGACAGACCTTGCCTGGCACCAGGCCCTGGGGTTGCCTTCTGTGGCTCCAAGTTCTCCTTTTCCAAGAATGTGCAAACACTGGCAAGCACTCGAGAGATCAGGAGAGAGGGGCTCTGGTGACTCCACACGGGGTACCTGCTAGTGCCGTGCTGTAAATACCGTGGCCTGGAAATCTCTGCACAACATCTTTTAATAGAGTCACAAATACAGGCAGCCCAAGGAGGTCAGCCAGACAGATGACTTTGGGAATTATCCTGCTGTGGAAATTACAAATGGGACGGCAAGAAAGGCAGAGCAGGGAAGCACCACGGAGCACCGAAGGGAGAGCAGCCCCCAGCTGGGCCGAGCGCAGGGCTGTGGGGAAGAGATGCCCGAATTTATCTGGCTCACAGAATCACAGAGTCATTTAGGTTGGAAAACATTATCGAGGCCAAATCCACCTCTGATAAAAGTGGCCCCTGTCTGGTTTGAACGTGTGGCTCCCTCATTTCGGGAGCAGGCAGGAACGGTGCGGTGGCAGCATGGTGCTCGTGGTGCTTGCTGGAAGAGGCGATTATGCTTTGCGAGGCTTTGCGAGATATTAATTGGTGGAGGGGATTTCGGAGGGCTCTCCAGCTGAAGGACTCATTCACTGAGGATGGAGGAGGCAAGTCTGCAGTCCTCACCTTGGGATTTTACACGTCCCGCTCCTTTTCACAGAGCTTTTTTACAGAATGCATGAAGTAGAACAGCTTCAGCCAGAAACAGCGGAACCTTCCACTGCCATGAACCAAAACACATCAGAAATCAGAGAAATGTTCTAGGTCTGTAATATGATCTTGAGGCCACCAGGTTGATCAGAGGGATGGAGCAGCTCTCCTGTAAGAAAATGCTGGAAGAGTTGGGATTGTTCAGCCTGGAGAGGAGAAGCTTTGGGGTGACCTCAGTGTGGCCTTGCAGTGCCTGAAGGAGCTGCAGGAAGGATGGAGAGAGAGTTTGGACAAGGGATGGAGGGACAGGACACAGGGAATGGCTTCAAACTGCCAGAGGGCAGGGCTGGATGGGATATTGGGAAGGAATTGTTCCCTGGGAGGGTGGGCAGGCCCTGGCACAGGGTGCCCAGAGCAGCTGTGGCTGCCCCTGGATCCCTGGCAGTGCCCAAGGCCAGGCTGGACGGGGCTTGGAGCAGCCTGGGACAGTGGAAGGTGTCCCTGCCCATTGGAACAGGATGAGCTTTAGGATCCCTTCCAGCCCAAACCATCCCATGAAATCCCCACACACCAGCTGCGTCTGACAAAGCCCAGGCTGCGGAATTACCAAGAAATGCACTTTTGTTCAGTACTGATGCTGGAAGCATCAAGTGAGTTCTAAAGCCAGGATTAAAAAATAACAACAATAAACAAAACCAGAGAAGCTTAGTGAGGTTTCAAAGACATTTGTAGCAGGGAGGAAATGACAGAGCCACTTTAGATGGCTTTTCAACAAGTTTGGACATTTCTTCTAATCCCTGGCAGGACCTGCAAACACTCACTGCTGGTTTCATTAGTCACTGGCATATTCCTGCAGGTAAACACATTCCTGAGAGCTTGGCTAAGTCAAGGTGGATTTAAGCCTGTGCTTATTCTTTGATGAATTAGGATATTAGAGTCCACTTACGTGTTCCCTTTGAACAACATAAATCCCTTACACACGCCACGGTTCAAAGGGAAAATGCACTTTAATCCCCGTGTGGGCAATATGTTCCAAGAATGTGCCAGAAAATCTCATTGTTCAGGTCTTCCACTCGCTGCTATCTCCAGAAAAAAACTTGTTTCCTACTTTTTTAATATGCAAATGCGTGCCCTGGTTGGTTTGACAGGAGTCCTTTCCTTTCCCTGGCTGTGCTGACCATCAGCCCTCACCACGAGGAAATTCAGCACCACATTCATCTCAATCTACATTCCAAACTGTCAAAAACCTCTTTAATAAGCTGTCACTGAAATCCTTTTCCTTTCAATGCCAATATTATTGCTATTATTTCTTGGCAAGGTAAGAGCCAAGGGTCACTTTGAAGCACCAGCCTGTTGTTAATAATTTAAGTGGATTATTGTTATATTTTAATCTCATCAGAACTCTCATCGTGCTGCCCTACAGTGAGCTCGTTGCTTTTAGCCCCCTCCAAACACAAATCACTGTCACAAATTTTGACTCAGTTTTTTCCCCAAAATGCCATCCTGACATTTTAAGAGGAAGTTACATCCATCTTTATTTTATCTGCAGCACCTCATCCCCCGTGCCCAGGGTATTATTTCATCACAAGTGAAATCTGCCAAACATCTCTGGGACTTCCCAAGTTAAAGGATAAAAAAGTGCTTATTTTCAGGAAGCAATATTTCCCATGGAAGTTATTTCCTGGGACTAGTCAAGCATTTCCTGCTTAAAAGAAGAAAAAAAAAAAAAGAAAATTTCTCATCTGATCCCCCTGAAATGATTTTCTGGAAATCTATAGCACACATCAATATTTTTTTATGAAATGCTTCCCCTACCATTTTGCCTCCAATAAGGTCAAGATGCCAACATTTTTCCACTATTGTTTTGATTTTCCAGAGGAGTTTGGGGATGATAACATCACCACGAAGTGTGCTGACCTTTCCAAGTGCTCTGGGGTTACTGGAATGCAGTATTTCAACCGCAGGATCTCCATGAAAAGCTGTCGGGCATTCCAGTGTCTAATTTTGTTGTGGTGTGAGGTACATTTTTGACATTTCCTCCCGACTTTTGCAGTGGGAATTGTGAATTTGGACGAGTTCTGGCTGTGAGGAAACGCGATGGATAATGAGCGAAAGAAGAGACCGTAATTCTTTATAAAAACTGATGGGTTTCCTCATGTTACTGCAGGCTTTGAAATCCCTTATTCTCCTTTTGCAGAGTGCTGCTTGGATCATTTAATTTTGGAAAAAGCCAAAAAAAAAGAGAAAAGTTTATCCCAAATTTATTTCTTTCAGAATGCAGGGATTTGATTAATTTTGCCTCACAATTGTGGCTTGTTCTCCTCTGCTGCAAATCCCCAGCACAAAACTGCTCAGAAATTCTTTCCCCACTTATGTGTCATTGTGCTAATTAATTTTGAGTGAATGAATTCTGCTGAAATGAAGATTTCTCAGGTACTTTTCCCCTCTGCACATCTTCCTTTGTACATCATCCACAGTCTGTTTCCAAGAGCCAGGCAATGTCCAGCTCTGGCAGGCTTCAGGCTGAGGAGTTGTGTGGTGGGTCACAGAATTCAGGAAAATCCATAGAATTGGGCATAAATTCGAGCATCCCCTGGCAGGGTGAGGGCAGGACCCTTGGTTAAAACATCCTCGTTCGCTCCAGGGCTTTTTAAATCCATCAGGTAAAAATTTGCATTAGTGAAAGGCAGGCAGAACTCCCTGGCAGAATTACCCTGCAGATGTCAGTCAGTGCCGAAACATGAAAATTCATGAGACTGAACATTTAACTTATAAAAAAAAAACCCCCATCCTAACAGCAGGAGGGCACAGAGCTCCTCGTGCAGCCAGCAGGGAAGTGCCTGCCAGCAGGAGCCACCGAGGATCAATATTTAATGAAAATAAATAATCTATTAACCAGGCTAGCACGTCACTGCGTGCAGTGCTGTCATTGCCTTCCCTCCGCAGGATTCATCCCAGCAATTCCGCCCCGTGCAGAGCAAGGTGGAGAGAGGCTGAGAGAGTGAAGGGGCTGTGGGGCAGCGGAGGAAATGCATCGTTTCACTGGAAACTCTGCTCTGCTTGCAATATTTTGTCCCTAACAAAATTCCTGTCAACACAAGGAATGCTAAGGTGGAAATAAACACGTGCTGAGTGAATGTGCAAGCCAAGGGGATGCAGGGGAGTGTTGAAAAACCTGTTTATTTTGCTTGCTCTGTGTTTTGGTGACAGTTACAAGAATTTGGGCACTTTTTCATCGCTGCTGTCCTGCAGACACATCCAGAGACCTTCCTGCATCTGCAGAGAGGGTTGGGGGATTAAACAGGGTCACGGGGCCACCATCCATCCTCCCTGTGCCTATAGGGGATTTATCGGAGCAGACGATCAAAGCCTGGCTCTGATCCGGGGCTGTGAATCAGCCTGTGCTGACATCACCTGAAAATTGCATTTCCCCCACTGCCTCCTTGGGATTTCCTGCCTCAGCCTGCACAGCGACATCGATCCCAGAGCTGGTCCCAAAATCTGTGAGCGCAGCCTTTGTGGGGCCGGCAGTGGGCAAAGCAGCGGTGCCAGAGCTCAGACCTCAGCAAGGGCTGGCTTCTCATCCTTCCCGTGTGCCTGAGGTTGGGATTTCACCGTGCTGCCTCTGGAGGAGCATTTCACTGCCCCACAGCACCTGGAATAACTCCTCCAAGGGGTCCTTCCGAACAGGACCTGCCCCTGCTGATGGCAACATCAAAATCTCTGCCATCAACCAGCATTTTCCCATTCTCTTAGAGCTGGAATTGCCAATGTCAAGCTGGGAGATTTGGCAGCCAAAGGTGTAGAAATCCTACCATAAATTCATGTTTTGCCTATTTATGCCCACAAAGGAACCCGACTGGGAAAGAATTAATGGCACCCAGGAAAATATTTAAGGCAGGGCCTGTATTTAATGGTGCCTGACATTTTTAAGGACATTCTGTAGGAATCTAAACCTTGCAGCCTTGTCCAGAGAAAGATTTGGGGTTCCTACCGGCACTCAGGCTGTGGTCAGTGCTGGAACAGGATGCTGGTTGCTATTACACAAAATTATTACATACAATACATAATATTATTATTTAAATAATTTACCATTATTATCCTGCAAGAAAAGCACCAGCTAAGTTTCAGTTGAAACCCAAATGTTCAAGTGTTTCACTTGAATTTTCAAGTTGAAGCTTCTTTGCTTTACATCACAAATTTAAACACAAGCTGTTTCTAAATTAGACTTCAATGCAATCATTTATTGATATTCCAATGCCAGCTGATTCCAGTGAAATTCCTTACCTACTGTTCTGCCCTAAATACTCAATCCTGAGCTAATGTCGAGCTAATCTGATGTCTGTGTTAGCAAAATAGCTGCAAGGAAAATCCTTCTCCGCCTCAGTGCAGCTCTAAGCATTTATTGCTGCACATCTACGGAAGATTTACGCTTGGAATTTAGTTTTTTGATCTTTTTATTGCTGTTAAATGAGTTGGGAAAAAGGAGATATTCTAATTATAGTCCTTGCAGATGGCATTTGGAAAAGATACCAAACAGTGGCAGTTTACAAGGCAGTTTGTTATTCTGTGCTGCCTCAGGAGCAGTGGATTTGGGGGCTGGATTTTACCATTTCCTTGGGCGGGGTTGAGTTTGCAGGAGCATTTGGGCACCTGAATAAAAGGAATGAGTCTGGAAACAAAGAGCACTCCCCAGGACTGCAGGTAGGAAAAGCCAAAGCTGTCCCAATGCCCCGGAGCTGTTGGGAAGCTGGGAAGGGTGGATTTTGTCTTCCCTCTGCAGGACCTGGTGCAGGAAACAGAAGTTTGCAAGAGTTGATTTCAGTTTTGTGCCAGGTTGCATCAAAGCAATGCACAAACTCAGGGGTTCTGACTGCAGAATATCTCAATAACATCATTTGTTTATTATCACCCAAGGTTTACCAAGTTTTCCAACAAAGCTGCCACGAATTGAACCCCTGCCTGGAGTGGGTGGGATTTGTGGACCTTTCTCACACAGCTCCTTCCCCGAGGAACTGAGGTTCCTCGAGAACCACTTAGCGCCCAATTATCCTTGATTTCCCGGCAATTTACACCGCAAATATTGCAAATTGCGTCTCTCATGTCAATTATTTCAAACGAGGGTTCATTAACACAGGTGACTTTGCTTCCCAGGCTCACCTGGCTCTGGGGACTCATCATTGTCCAGACTGGAGGACACACACAAGGATTAGCAGGAGCAGAGAGAGGCACAGCGATAAATATACAAAATAAATATTCAAAAAATACAAAATACACGGAACCCACTCATCCATAAACTAAAACAACAAGGACAGCGTGAGAAACCTGCCCTGCCCAACATTAACAAGTCCTGTCAGCAGTGCCTCCGTTTCCTCACTGACAGTTAAATGTTACATTAATTCAGATTTCACTCTGCCACTGTTTGTGGCCAGACACATCTGTCTCACTTTATGCTCCCATTTTTCCAATCAGTAGTTTACAAAGCAGTTTAAATGTTACATGAATATTGATAACACGTGAATTTGGGAGGCAAAAAGCACTGAGGCAAAAAGGTTAAAGATGATTATAAAATGCAGTGCTGAAGGATTACTGAACCTGTGTTGTCCATAAGCCACAACAAAACATCTGCTGAAACTTAAATATTGTGTTAAAACCTCGTAATGTCATTATTATGAGACTCTTAAGGGTTATTTAAGAGTACTGAAATTCAAATTCTGGTCATTCAGGGTGAGTCCTTGTGAATTTATACCCTCAGAGCCTTCTCTTTCAAAACAAACCACGGCCAAAAAAAAAAAAGGTCGGAATGGGAGAAGTAATTTTGAATTGCAGCTGATCTCGCTGTAACAATATTAGCTGTGCCTTCAGACTGCCAGGGCTGGAGGCAGCAGTGAAACCTGGCAGCAGTCCTGCTCCTGGCACTATTGCAGGAGCTGTGGGCATGGCTTTGTGCTCCAGAAATCACCTCTGTGCTTTGGGCTTTTCAAAGGGCTCAAGGAAGCCCAGCTCTAAATGAATTTTCAGTGGGGTTTGGCTGCCTCCCTCTGCAGAGTCCTGGGGAAGCCCGGTGATTACATTTGGAAGGAGGCTTTGCCACGTGCAGGATTCTCCCATTTCCCCGGGGATTTGGGAGGTTTTAGGCACAGGTATAAAGTGCAGTGAGTAGGGCAAAGGGCAAGCAGGGCCTGGAGCTCCTGGCAGCAGTGGGAGCAGATTCCAGGGGGTTCTGTTGTGCTCACAGCAGTGCCAGGCTCCCCTCTGCCTTCATTCAGGAAGATGAGGGGAGGGATTTCATTCCTCTCCTGCAATTCTTGGGAACTTTTGACCACGAAAGGCACAGCCCTGACTCATGAAGAGCCTTCACTGTGTGCCTCAATTAGAGCACTCCCGTGGTGACATCACAAATTAATGGCCTTACTCATGGAATGGTGCTTGTGCAGTGCTCAGGCCATGGCTGTTCCAGGCCTCATTCCCTGAATGATGGATGAGTAATTCCAAAGCCCTGGTTTCACTCCCCATCAATAACAGCAGTTGTGAGGGGTTTTTTCTGGAGGAACTGGTGTCTGCTTGTTGTAACGTTTGGCTGGAGTCTCAGTAAATCCAAACTGGCAGTTTCATTCCCTTCAGCCCAGCCTGCACTCGAGGACACGTGCGTCTGTCCTTTGTTTTGAGAGTTTTCTTCATGGTCTCTAACAGGGAACAATTCCTTCCCTCTGCCAGTTTGAAGCCATTCCTTCTTTTACTGTGCCTCCATCTCTTGTCCAAAGCCTCTCTCCATCTTTCCTGCTGCTCCTTCAGGCACTGCAAGGCCACACTGAGGTCACCCCAGAGCTTCTCCTCTCCAGGTGAACAATCCCAGCTCTCCCAGCCTTTCCTGCCAGCAGAGCTGCTCCATCCCTGTGACCATCCTGGTGCCCTCTCTGGGCTCTCTCCAGCAGCTCCAGGTCCTTCCTGGGGACCTCAGAGCTGGATGCAGGATTCTAGGTGGGCTCTCACCCTGTCAAGTTCTTCTCCACAATTAATCTTTTACTGCAAGAATTCACAGAAGATCAAAAATGTGGGGACACTGATAATGGCATTCAGGCTGTCAGGGCCACTCCTTTGGCCACCAGCAGGATCCTGGTCAGCAGTCCCTTGGATCTGGAGCGATGTCACCCACTAATCCACTTTTCTGGCAGCTTGTTCCCTCCTTTCTGAACATCCCAGACAATACACGAACCAATAGTGGTTGTCACTTGATGAAAACGAGGGCAATTTATCTCATGGAACACACGGAGCTGTTTGTGGCTCCTGGGGACAGTTCGAGTCCCCATGGCACAGCCAGGCTGCTGTGAGAGGATCAAACATCTCCTTGGTTAATTGGGAAGGTTAATTGGGAGGGGCAATCTCACCTGCCTGGCGAGATGGATGAGGCACTGGGATGGATCAGCTCCAGTGAAAGACAGCCCCGATTCCCAGCTGTGGTTCAGCTCAGGACAGCAGAAGTGACGCTGGGATTGAGTCATGGCAATAAATAATGGATGAGTGTTTGTTTCCATGGCACTGGAGCAGCGCTGGGCCTGCAACAGGCGCTGCTGTCCTCACTCTGCCACTCCTCACACGCTGGGACACTTCGCTTCCCTAACACCAAACTTTAACAAACGTTATTTCCTCTGACGAGAATCAGCACTTTCCATCAGACCTCCTTTGGGCAGTGCTGCTAAAAAGCCTTCCTGGGTAATATTTAATGTCGTCGTCACATTTTCTTCTTTGTTTCAAACTGTTTGCCACCAAACAGAATGCATAATTGCAAATCTGATTACACAGATTGTCTTTAGAAATGTGCTTAGCAACTGGGTATTTTTACGAGCAAAACACAAACCTACAATTGGTATTATTAAAGGTTTTGTGACATCTCTTGCTTTAAGAGTGTGAGGAATTGGTGATTTTGATTAATAAAGTTCTTCAGTGGCTTTTCTCATTGAGCTTTTTTTCCTGTATCCACCTTAAATTAAGGAATTTGACTCCACTGCATTTTAACAAACCCTTGAAACCACTGACAGGAAAGAATAAATTTAGAATTAAAGAATTAATCTATATAAAGCAGAATCTCTAAGCCCATTTTAGATACATTCAGGTGTTGTTGCCAACTCTCAAAACCAGACTGAAAATGTGAAAATGTGACTTTTTAAAAGTCCCAGCCCCTTGTTTAACATCACTAGTTGGGTTTTATGCATTTTATAAATTACATTTCTGGGCATTTTAATTTCAGAATAACAACGTGACCCTGAAGAACAACTTGGTTTGAACTATTGTTCAGTTACCAGCAACAGAATATGTGAGTGGAGTTTTGATTTAGTCCTGCCCATTTCTTAATGGACATTTCAGCCCAGACAGCCTCAGTAATCCCAGAAAACATTTTCCAACAGATTCGCTGCCATTTTTCACTTGTACCTTCATTTCTAGAAGAAAGGCACAGAACTTTTTCTATATAATTGTGTTGATTTCACTTTACTGACTCTTTTTAGGGAGTTTGAGTTAATGCTAAGCAGGATGAAAACCTGATCTGGTCTTAGTAAATTCCCTGAACTTCAGCAGAAGCACCACGAGCAACAATGAACTGCTCTCACGTGGGCACTTTTTGCTCTAAAGTTCCCAACCTAATCCCAAAGGAAGATTATCCCTTCACTCAACAAGTGGCAGTGCAGAAGATAAGCAATCGTGCCAGCAGATTAGAAAGGCTCCAAAACATCCTTGTAAAATAAACTATTAAGGCTTTGATGTGTCCTTATCTGGCAGGGAGAGATTTCCCCAACCTTCCAGAACACAATTCCACTGCAGGGCTGAAAGGCAAAGCAATAAACTCTGGCTGCACTTTTGGAGCCTTTCATAACTGAGCCAGTGAAAAAAAAGCAGTCCAGGCTTGAAGGAAGCACAAACCACCCATTAAAAAAGAGATCAATATTAAATAAAATACAACTTGCACACAGGAAAACTCAATAGCTCCTTGTAGCTTAATGCAAAGGATTCATTGAGCTGGGAAGTATTTTTACTGATAAATACAGGAAAGGGAGAAAAAACCCCCTAACAGTTCAACAATATAATTTAACAGACACAAAAAGTAGAAAAGAAATCAGCCTGTGTGAACTTTGCAATATTTTGAAGGTTATTTGGGCAAAAAGATTGCTCAAAACTAATGAAGTACCCAAACCCAGTGTGGTGTAGCTAAAAGGCAGGTCCTGCAAATATGAAAAAGATCAAAAGAAGGCTTCAGGTTTCTTTCAGAATCTGCTTAATTGAAAGTGAGTAACTGCAAGTGGCCGCGCTGGCGGAGCACTGCATCGGGGAAGGCTTCAGATGGTTAATGGTAATTATAAAATATGTGACAAATTAACTCAAAGCAAGTGAAAATATACATGACAGATAAAAGCAAATATTACAGTGCTGCTCACAACTCCTCAGTCGTTCAGGGACAAGAATTTTAGAATCAGTCAGAAATTACTTGGGGAAAAAAAAAAAAGTAAGATGAAAGCAGTAATTTGGGAGGTGAAGCCATTGCAGTTCCAATGGAAGCATCCAGTTCAATGTCCCCTGGCATTGTGGAGCTGATCAATCTTCATGGCTTTGGGGAAAATAAGGAATTTTTATAAAACCAACCCAGTGAAAAGATCATATTTGTGATTCACATTCCTCCCTGTAACTCTGCTTCACTGGCACACAGTCAGGGTTGGGAAGAGCTGTGAGAAGACCCATCAGCATCTCCAATATTCCAGAGGCAACAGGATTTGCAGGAGCTGAAGTGAGACCGAAACCCCACTGGCTTTCCTCTAAACAGCCACCCCTCACAGCATTATATGCTTTTATCAGTAAGTGGTGGAACCTTGGCTCTTCTCCTGCCCCTGACACGTTAAAACCGGCACAAATTCCAGCAGGAATTTGGAAGGGGTGCTGCCCTTTTGTGCTGTGCCAAAAGCAGTTCTGGTCCAGCACAGCAGCTCACAGGAGGCAGCAAGAGGCAACATTTGGGATCTGCCACCCCAAAAACTCCGTGCAAAGAGGCTTCCTGGGCATCCAGAGATGGGAAATGTCCACTCCCTTCCTCCAGCACTCGGAGAGGGCCTGGTGGAAATCTCCCCTGAGGGAGACGTGTCTGGTTTGTGCTTCAGAGCAGGTTTGATTACAAGAAACATCCTTGCCTGAATCACTGCCAGATAAAGGAGTACAAGACAATTAAAAGCACCATTTGTTAAAGCCCCATAATTGTATTAAGCCCCATAAACCTCTGCCATGCAGGTAAAGTGCTCTGGGGTTGGGGTTGGGGGGGTTTGTTTTGTTTGGTTGGTTTTTAATTTACAGGTACTAAAATGCAGGCGAAATGTTAAATCACTTTTTTTTTTTAAGTACAATTTTCCTCTCTTGGCATTATCCCAGCTCTGCAAACGATGCTGGCGAGCAGACAAGGAGCATTAGGAGCACGACACCCAGCCCAGACAGCAGCTGGTGGAGGCTCTCACCTCTCCCTAGCAGGGAACAGAAGGAAAAGCAGAGCAGCTTTGCAAGAGGAAAATGATCCAACACACACCGGGAGCTTAATGGGATTTGCACCAAACCTGCAACTCGTTGAATAAAAGAGAAAACAACAAGACAAAGAGCTTCATTTGTGTGCTGGAAGTGAGAAAAAGCCCCGTTCTCCACGGGGGAGGAACAAGATTCCAGTGATGACATCCCTGGTATTGGAGGAGCAGGTTAGGAATGAGAGCTCGGGAGGCAAAGATGTGAGCAATCCCAGAGCTGGCCATATTTCAGTGAGCTGAATGCAGATCTGCATTTCCCCCGTGGGGAGGGAACAGCTGAAGGTGGCAGGCGATTTTTCCTGTGTGCATGTGAGTAACCACACAGATCCATCACGGGATGAATGCGCCTCTCCAGCCAGGCCTCTCTCGCAATCACTCTTTCAAACCAGGCCATTACCGAATAAAAACCTTTCCTTAGTCTCGCTCCAGTTTTTCCCCTGTGGCTGCAAAGAAATTCCCATCACCACATCCTGTTTCATTCAGGAGTCAGAGGTGGTCCAGAGCAAGGGAAGGGCCTCAGTGGAGCATCTGCACCTCTGTGAGTGACCCCTTTGTGCCAAACCCACTGCTGTCACTGAGGGGGGAAGGTGTGCACTGGGGGAATTTAACCCCAAAATCTGGATTTTCTACAGGTATTTAATATGGCAGAATTGGGATGGACTGTCACCAAATAATTAATCCCACAAGGTACCTATTAATCCTCACAGACACACCAGAGCAGCCCTTTAATCTGAGATCCGCATGGCCACGAGTGTCACCTGCTCCCACCAGGGGACCAAGAAAATGTTTTTATAGGGAAATCAGTCCTGAGGATTGTTGTGATTCCTTCAGAATAATCAAAAGCTTCAGTGACGTGGAGGGGTAACAGGATTTCATTTAAAATTAACAATTATTGGTGTGCCACGATGGTAGAAGGTTAAAGAGATGTCTGAGTGCAGACAGCTCATGTTTTAAAAAACACTCATTACACTTTGCCCTGGAGTAATGATTTATGCAATTAGGATGTTTCCTTCAGCTAACCTCTCTCCCTCTTTCCAGGTTTTCCAACCATCTTCATTATACTGGAGCACCCTCAATGCAACATTTATAGCAATTATCAAGTCTCTAGGAAGCTCATGTTCAGTATTTTTTTTTTAAAGCACCTCAAATCAAGGAATGAAGACGACAGAATCATTTCACTGCTCAGTCTTAAAAACGTTGGAAGGACTAATCTTGAATCAACCCATGGATGCCTCAGATCCATCACAGAGGCCACTGACAACACTGTAGGAATGCTGAATTTCTGTAATGCTGCAGCTCAGCCACACTCCTAGATTCCTTAAGGACCATTCATTTATATTTTTTAGGACATTTAAAGGAATTATTCTCAAGCCAAATGCATTTCTTCTGCTCCCACTGATTGATTCTCAGTCTGGGGCATGTTACAAAGATCACGTTACAGTGAATGAATCACAATAATTTGAGACCACAACGTGCTGCCATCTCCTTTTGATTGATTTGTTCATGAATATGTACCAGAAACCCAGCATGTGCTTTTTGGGCCTGAGCTGATCCTCACGTGCCTGTCGCCCAGCAGCATCCCAGACCGGGACCTCACCGAGAACTGGTCCAGCAGCATCTGCCAGCACATTCTGAGGAGTTTCAGAGAACAGAGAGGCTGCATAATTAACAAGCCAGCACCCTGCAACCACCCCGAGGCAATGCGAGAGCTAAAAATGACTGGAGAAATGCAAGGAGCGGCAGAAGGACTCGTTCTGTTCGTTCAAATAACGAATTGGCTTCAAAGAATCGAGTGGAGCCGTTGTCTTAGTAACCCAGTCCGAGAGAGAAAATCTTCCAGGAAGTTGGCAGGCAGTGCCTGGAACATCTGCACACCCAGGCTGGCAGATCCAGGTTCTCTGGCAGTACCTGGCAGGAATTATGTTGGAATTTAGCAAGTGCTGAACTAAACAGAACAAAAGAAGTTGCTCTTGTTGCCCCCATGGCCACTATTTCCCAAAAAACAAGCAAACAAAAAATTAACCTGGCAGGTCAGCTCAGGACACGCCTCACTGGGATGTATTTGGGGTTTTACACAAATGCAAACACAGCCCAGACCAGAGCAAGACCCTCCTTGTGCCCAAATTCCCCACTCGGTCAATAAAACTCAGCAGTGACCCAAGCTGTGTGGGGGAGAGCATTTGCTGTTGTCCTGTTGGAAAGGATTGTCAGCGTCGCGCATCTGGAGCTGCAAAAGAGATGTATCAAAATATGAACTAAAACCACAGAGTGTGTTCAGGCATTGTTATAAACGACCCAGACACGATACGGAAATGAGTTCTGAAAATTTATTGAGAACTATAAAAAATCGGCAACGCAAAAGGGACAGCACTGAGAGCAGGGCCAGGGGCCACAGGCTCGGGCACAAAATGGCGGTCCCGCCTTTTATACCCCTGTGGTTGCACCAGCCTCATGCATATTCATGTGCAGATTTGCATAGCCCCGCCCCCTGCCCATCTCCCGGGAGCCCGCCCTTTTCTGCTGCTGAGGCGTTCGGGGTCCTGATTGGCTGGAGTCCCACTCCTTATATGGTCATGCCGTCGAAGTCCGGCCAGCAAGGAGCCGGTCCCAGGCCAGCCCACAGAGCCGCCATTGCCACACACCCACACAATCACGCAGCCCCACAAAGGCCACCCCCACAACCAGACCTCTCTAACACCACCAAACATTTTGACACGCACCATTATAATATTACAGTTCACAGTATAACTCACAATTGCAGCTCATCCAACATACGGCCAAAAGCCGACTCTCAATAATTTGTTTGTAACAGGCACTGAGCTCTCTGTCATGGAAATGTGTGCTGCGATTTCAGTTTGTTAAAAATACATCGTTTCTCTCAGGTGGAGCCATCTGCGGGAACTGAACTCACCCTTGTGGACAAGCCAGGGTGCCATTGGCCTAAAAAACCAAAAAATTTGTATCAAAAATAGTGTGGCCAGCAGGAGCAGGGCAGGGATTGTCCCTCTGTGCTGGCCACTGGTGAGGTCACTCCTCAAACTCTGTGTCCAGTTCTGGCCCCTCACAGGAAAGACTTTGAGGGGCTGGAGGGTGTTCGGGGAAGGGAACGGAGCTGGGAAGGGGCTGGAGCCCCAGGAGTGGCTGAGGGAGCTGGGAAAGGGGCTCAGCCTGGAGCAAAGGAGGCTCAGGGGGGACCTTGTGGCTCTGCACAACTCCCTGACAGGAGGGGGCAGCCGGGGGCGTCGGGCTCTGCTGCCAGGGAACAGGGACAGGAGGAGAGGGAACGGCCTCAGGCTGGGCCAGGGAGGCTCAGGGTGGGCATCAGCAGGAGGAATTTTCCCATGGAAAGGGTGCTCAGGCCTTGGCAGGGGCTGCCCAGGGAGGTTTGGAGTGCCCATCCCTGGAGGTGTCCAAGGAAGGGCTGGAGGTGGCACTCAGGGCTCTGGGCTGGGGACAAGGTAGGGATCAGGCAAAAGTCACAAGATTCTGTAATTTAAAGAGGAAAAATAAAAGAAAAAAAACCCCTTTCCAATCAGAAAATCAATCTTCAGAAACCAAACTATTCTTCTCCAGCCGCCACTGTTGTTGTAAAAGCACAATTACTGTGGCAAACAGAAAGGTTTAACTGGAATGCCCGAAATGATCTCTCCTGAGCAACATTTCATAAACACGTCCGTATTTCATCGGTTTGCTCTGCAAACGGCAGAGAACTCTGCAAGTCACACAACAAACAACCCTTTCCAGCATCACTTTGAGTTTGGAGTGATCTGAAGTGAGGGTTGAAGAGCCAGTAAAGCATTTCAGATCATCTAGGATCCCTTGCTGGGATTTTAAATGTGCTCCCCAAAGGAGAGAGTGGTGCTCGTGAGCCTGGAGTTCAATTTGCTTTAGCGGTTTAAATGCAAAAGAAAGTTAATTAGTCATAAAAAAAAAAAAATGCTCCATGATAAACATGGCAGCCCAATTTGTATTCCAATATGACTTTCTTGGTCTAAAATAGAAAGCAAAGCAATTAGCCTGCACAGGCATTAACTGCTGGGGTTATTCAGTGGATAATGAGCAAATGCAGTCACCCGCCACTTCCCTCTGCAATGCTGTTTTTCATTGACTTTAATGCATTCCTAACATTAGGGTTTGTTTACCATTATGGTGATTAACAACAGGATCAAACCCCGCTCTCAGCCGCCTTACAAGACCAGAAAATTTATTGCAGGAGCAGCACTTGGCCCAATGCAATTCCTGAATTTCAGCCACAGCTTAGCAGAGAAGTGATTCGAGCGCTGAAAACGCTCTTCAAAGTGTGCAGGCAGTGCTGAGAGCTTGACTTGGTGGCTTTTAAAATGTAAATAGGAAATTATCAGAGATCTTCAGCTCCTGGAATGTGTGGAAATCAACAATGTTTTTGCTGAGGGAAATGCAGAAGTGATGGAAACAGCAGTGAATGACACAGGAAAGAAGAACGGAAGCCTAAGGCAGAGCTGTGGAGTGGCAGGACTGGGACATGACCAAGGGCACTGAAAATAAACCCCTGAACCTCCTCCTGGAAGCACAGACAGGCAGAGTTTCACTGCAGCTGGACATCCCACGTGCAGAATAACACCTTAAAGAGGCACCTAAGAGACTCAGAGGGAGGAATCCCAAATCTTCACTCAAGTGATGTAACCTAATTTGAATTGCATTACTTTTCTCCTCCTTCTCAGAATATTAATTGGGATTTTTGACAGATCAGTTTACTGTCAGTGAGATGAAAGATATGCCTGTCAGCCAATGTTTACGAGGCAGTCCTCAAGCTGAGAGAGAAAATTAAGACCATTACCATACCACCAGTCTGAAGCCAAACTTAATATCACACCGAATATTCTGCAATTAAGCTGAATTAGAAGAAATGAAGGGATGAATCCTTCACCTTGGCTGGAATCGGAGTTTTTACCTCAGCACATTGTCCAGTCACACTGAAATCATAGATCTGAGGGGAGAGGGAGAGGGAGAGTGAGCTCACCAAAACATTCTGTGTTGTAAAATCATGTTTTCACAGTGTTCTTATTCCAGACCTGCTCTGAAGTTCTGCTGGGGTCAGCTGGAGATGGAGCAGGGTGTGACATCCTCATCCTCTGGAAGTTCTGGATTGCTCCACTGAATAACCCCAGCAGTTAATGCCTTTGCAGGCTAATCCCTTGCTTTCTATTTCAGACCTGAAGGAGTCATATCTGAATACCAACTGGGGTGCCAGAGCATCCTCTGGAAGTTCTGGATTGCTCTGGGCATGTGCTGCCAAAGGGAATTGTTCTCTCTGCTGTTTCACCCAGATTTTCACCCAGTTCTGGTAGAAGCTGCCAGACAATTTCATTCTTAAAAAGAGCCCCTGCTCTCCAGAGAGAAACAGCAGAACCACAGACATCCTTCAGCTTCCTCCCCCTCTGCCCCTTCCACACCCAGGAGAGGCTGAGTGAGAGCTCCTGGGATCAGGGACAGCAGGGTGGGACCTGTGCCCACCCCAGCACTGCCCAGGGAGGATTCTCCTGCTGTGCCCCAGCGCATTCCCAGGCAGCCTTTCACCCCCGGGATAAAGCCCAGCTCCCGGCCGTGGGCTCCCAGCTCACCTCACCTCACGGCGAGGAATGGTCCAGGGATAACTGGATGAGACAGGAGGAGCCTGAGGCGCTTCCCCGGGCCCACGTGAAGCACCAAGGCAGAGATAAATGGGGGATTTGCAGCCCTGCTCTGTCTCGCCAGCAGTGCACATCAGCTTCAGACATTTGTCAGCAGTGAGTCAGTGCTCGCTGACGGGTGGAAAGGTCGATGTTTTCCTCTCCCTGAGCAGAGGAAACTGAGGCTGCTGACTCAAAATCAGATTTTCAATTACTGCCCTGGCTGATTAATCATCAGTTTTGTCCCAGCTTTAGCGTGAAAAACCCAGGGCTGTTGGGAAGAGTGAATTGGGGTTTCAGATGCTCTCAAAAATTAACTGTTTGGTGTCTGTTTAAAAGCATCCAGAGTTAAATGGGAATGGCAGGTAGGGAAGGACAACACTGAGGGAAGGAGGAGTGGGAAGAGAAGTCTGGTACCAGAGTTTTAGCTTAGAAAAAAATCGTGTAATCATAGGGTGGTTTGGGTTGGAAGGGACCTTAAAGACCATTGAGTTCCACCCCCCGCCATGGGCAGGGACGCCTTCCACCAGAATATTTTCTATTTGATTATTGGTTGTAATTACATATCAATTTAACAAGCTCCACTTACTTTTTCTCTCAGAGACAACAGCCCTATTATCATGCAATAGACTGTGTTGCCATAGATTTTAGCAGGTTCATGTTCTGATTGCCACAAGACTTCCCAAACTAAAAAAATAAAGAGAGATAAAATCCCTCTTTTAAGAACTCAAGGCGTTTACAGTCTGTGTTGCAGCACTGAATATTGATACAAAAAAATCCTTTGAAGCACTTTGGAAATATGGGAGCAGAAAACAGAATCAGTATTTTTTACCTCAATCTTGGCAATTCTATGACAAGAGCAGGGGGGTATTTTGTAGGTTTTTAAGAGCTCGTTCAGAGACTTCAATTTGAAAAGGATTAGCTACCACTACCCAAAATGATGTTTTAGAGGGAGGAATTGAAGGTGTTAAATACTTTTATGCCCCTCTTTGTGGTGTTCCACACCTGAATCGAACACAAACTGAGCTGACACCTGTGCAAAGTGATTTTTTCACTTGTTCACTCTGTGACCCGAACACAACAGCTGAGCCCCCACCCCAGACTGGCACAGAGCAGGATTTCCCTCACCCCTTACAACCTGCTTGTACTTTTTAAACAACCCAGGGAACCACACTCCTGCTCTTGACCTGTAAACCTTTATTTGAGCACTCTGGGTGGATCAGGAGCTCAAAAATGAGCCAGACAATGCCGGTACTGTAACAGGTGTTCATTTTCTTCTCCATCCTGTTCGTTGTGAACTGTTCCAGCCTGGATATTTCCTGTGGGCAAGCAGGGAGGAGAAGGGAGAATCTAAGTCTCTTGTGCCAGTACAATGCCTGGCTGATGCACTTGCAGCAGCCAGCACAGGAATGAGTTCATTTGGAATTGAAATTAGCTCATTATAATTTCTTTTATTACTGGCTCCTGACCAAGCGAGGAAGTGCTTTCTAATATTCAGAACATGCTGTACAATTCACTGCTCTACAAACAATTGGAGAAAAAAAAAATATTGTGATCAGAAAATTATATTCTGCTTTGGGTTCATTTAGACTAGAAACGGGAATGGGAAAACAGAGAAACTCACAAATTTTGGTGAAATTATTCCACGAGATTCGTGCTCACCATGCTACCTGTAATATTTCAATGTAATTAGTACAGCAGTGCTTTATGAACCTCTTTGCTTTCCTCTAATTAAGCTATGCTGGCATTGCCTGTAAAAAAAGGAAAAAAAAAAAAGTAAAAAACATTTCTGAGCATTTAAAAACCTCCAGCATGAAATTTTGCTTTCCACTGCAACACGGCCCAGGTGAGATTCCAACTAAAAAAAGCAAAATGTACATTTTTGGAGGGAATTTCAATGAAAAAATGGCAAAACCAGGAGCCAACCAGCTGGGCAATGGAGGGGCAGGATGGGGAATGGGTGGGGAAGGTTCCTGTGGTCGCTGGCAGCTCAGGAGTGCCCCTTGGAAGGATTCTGGTTCTGGAGGTTTGGTCAGCATCAGCTGAGAACCACGAGTTCTGCCTGGCTTTGGCCACCCCAGAGAGTGAACCTGAGCCACAGAGATACTTTGGTTCCTTGCTGCAGAAAGGGGAACCTGATTCCAAGCAGATTTGCCCCAAACCTGACAAACCCGTGGATGAAATCCAACCGTGCAGCAGCCAACTGCCAGCGAAGGTGAGAGTTCCTGCTGTTCCCAGACTGAGCAGAAGTGGGAACAGTGGGAATCCTGCTCCAGTCTCACTTCCACAGTGCTGCTCAGCCTGGAAAACAGCCTGAGTGCCCAAGGAGATGGGGTTTGATCTGCCCTCGGTCTTTGCTCTCCTTCAGGGGCAATTCCTGAGACTGGAAATAATGCCAGGCTTGGTTCTTTCGGATGAGCTTCCCAAAAGGTGCTGCCTGGGTTATTGGCAGCCCTTGGGATGCTATGGACCTTCATGTTTTAATGAAGAAGCAACCCTGCCAAAGGAATTAATAAAGAGAAATGCCAGACAGGAATTTCTGAGCAACTTCCCATTTCCTGACAACTGCAGAGAGAGAAGCGAGCCCAGGAGTTTGCTGGAGGGTGAGATTTGGGGCTGTTTTCTTCACACCTCCTGGCACTGCCTTTTCATTTCTTGCTGTTCTGTTTCCCAGCATGTTGCTTCTCCAGCTCTGTGTCCCCAGGAAGGTGGGAAGGGGCTGCCAAGTGTCCTGCTTTTCCCACGAGCATTCCCTGCCTCCCAAAAAACCAGCACCTGGAGATGTCAGTGTGCTCAAACCAAAAATCCTTCCATTTGTTCTGCAGGTCCAGAAATTCCCTGATGTTCTATAAACCCTGGCACAGCCTTCGGTCCCAAACTGGGACCTTCCAGAGCTGTTTTGTTGCATTTGAGTCAGAGGCTAAAAAACCTCACAAAAATTCCTTGTGGCTGGATTATCTCAGCAGTGAGATAAGGAGCTAAACTCTTCAAGGGACAACTAAAAGAACACGTAATTAGACCAAAACAAATTATGATGCTATTGAATTATTTTAATGAACCATTCATTTCAGCAGCAAAGAGTGTGCATTAAGGTGTCAGAAATGTAAATGGCTAAAAGCACAATGGGGCGTTTGGGAAAAGCACATGATCCTAGTGACACGTTATCCTCGTGAAGTGCCACCAACTCGAAGAGGAAAATAGATCCCTTCACCAAATTTACATTGGAATTGTCAGAATTAAGAAGATCTCTGAAAGATAATGAATTATCTCACTATATTCTTAGTCAATATTTGACAGAAAGTCTTTTCTTTCTGCAGTTTCTCAGTGAAGTCAGACACCTCCTTTTTCCTGCTCTGTGGTTTCCCACTGCAGATGAGGCCTGTGCACACCAGGAGTGGGAATTTGATAAACTGATGATAAATGCCTCACCTTCCCCTGCCTTTATTGGGGATATCACCTTGTGCAGTATTGCAGACAGCTTTGATTATTGTCAGAAAACCGGACCAGGGCAAACCCCACCCTACCTCACACAATAATTCTGTTTCCTCTCTATTTTTGCTCCCTACACGTGGGCTTCACTGAAGAAATACATTTTCTCCTGTAGCACTTGCAGAGCTGGGATTTCTTAGGAATGAGAAAAGTCTGACAGGAGCCACATGAGCAATCCAGGCAACCTGGCCTGCTGCAATTAAAAAGTTGCCTCTTTCTTCCAAGGATCACAAGCAGTGAGAAAGAGCCTGAAAGAAGAATTTAGCTGACAGTCTAACTGCATGAGCCTTTTTTCTGCCCCCAACAGCTCCACTTGGGATCCCAGCTGTGTTTGCTGCTGTGGCAGAAAGCATTCTTTGACTTGTAAGCTGATTAAATTTGACCCAGAAGTTAGAGAAAAATGAATGTGGCATTCCGCTAATCCAATTTTTTTTTCTTCCTAACCATCCAGCATCTCATAAACAGCCTAACACACGCAGCAGGCTGGAGAAGTGGGAATAGTTTAATAAAATAATTCAGCTTGAATTTAGTCCATGCTAAATCGAGAGGAATGCTATCAGAGCTGCTGCTCCAGAGGTACAACGGGATCACACTCACAGCACATCTCAGCTGCCTCCCAGGATTTGCAGGCAGCACCAAAGGGAAAAAGACTCAAGTGAAAAATGAGCTGCCTGGGATGGATGTGCCACTGCTCCTCTCTCAGCCCCACAAACAGGCCTTTATCTCCCTCATTTGCCTGTAAAAAAATTTTAGTGGGAGTGCCCGGGAAATGCTGTCCATGTCCTGCCCTTTGGGGATGGGGAACAGGGTTTAACTCTCTTTTCAAGCAGTGCTGGTCTGGGCCATCCTGAACAGAACTCAGGAGGATTTGTGGGACTGCAAAGGAGTTTCCAAACTGAGGGTGCCACTCAGGCTGGAAATTGTTTCTTTCCACAGCAACACCTTTAGGTGACCCCTCTGGATCAGTCCCATACGTTGTTCTTTGCCTGAAGCACAAGTTCTCTGCTGGAGCAGAAGAGGGCTGCAAGAGGGAAGAATGGCTCAGGGCTCTGCTTTCCTGCTCCTTTGTGCTCCCCTGGTGTATAGGAAACTCTACACTCCTGGATGCAGCTGCACCTCTTGAACATTCCCACAGTTTCATCTTGATTTTCATCACAAAAATTTCATCTTGAGGCAGAACAGTGGGAATTGGGGAATATCCTTCAGCTTGCCTGCTTTGAAAGCAGCTTTTCCATTCTCCATTCTCCCTTCCCACAGGGTTGTGTTTCCCAGCCAGGATCAACTTCTGGCTGTTTCCTTTCTCTTTGCCTGGAAGAGGAGAGCTGTAAAATGCAGGAAATTGGGAAATAGAGGGGCAGAACATGGAATAAAGCAATCCTCAGCATCACACACTAAACATGAACCCAGATCCGTCTGAAAACAATTCAGGTGGTTACTCAGTGCTTTAAATCGGTGTCATTGTCCTGTATGAGTCAGGTGGAATTTGGAGTCACTATTTCTTTACCTTTCAGGTTGTGACCTGGAGAATTTTGCCTGCTTCTGATTTTTAAGTACTTCACGTCAATTGCACACCTGATTTCCAACACCCAACAGAGATATAAGGCTGGAAAATCACTTACAGGACCTGGTTCTCTGCCTATTTATTTCCTTTGGTTGAAATATCTGAAATATTGTCAGGATAATTTAAAAATATCCCATTGCTCCCTATATAAAAATCCCTAAGCTGATGATTAGCTGTTAGAAATGAGATTGATACCATTTGATTGCAGATATTTAAAAACTCTCCAGATTTGTGCATGCAAATGCTCAGCCCTGTAGCTCTGTGAGGAGCAAACAGGATTTGTGTATGTGAGCTGTCAGCTCCTTTGATCTGTGCATTCACTCAAATGCTCTTTGCAGCAAGTGCAATTACACATGTAAAGTGCAGAGGAAAATGGATTAAACAGGTTTGGAACCTCTCAGAAAAAAATTACCCCATGTACATTTTAAGCTCCCCTTTTCAGAGCAGCTAACATAAATTCTGTTTATTTTAAAAGTGTATTACAGTTGCCAAAAATCCACTCCAGAATTATCTGGGGTAGGGATTATTGGTTTTACACGTGATTTTGGGAACTGAAGCATCTCTGAGTTCAAGGATAACACAACCACGATCAGCCTCTAGAATGTGTCAGAACACTCAGCAACTCCTTTATGAAAAATTAAATGCTTTTTGCTTGATTTTTTTCACAAGGCCCTACAAATATTTCCTGTCCAAACTGCAGCAAAGTTAATTGAAAGTCAGGCTGGAAAATGGTAATTAAACCCCATGTGCAGCAGCGTGAGGGTACAGGAAGATAGGCAGAGTGTGGTCAGTCTCTGATCCAGCCAGGGCAGTGACCTGAATTGTTCATGGGAAGGATTTCAGCATTTTTCCCAATCCAGACAAACCCCAAATCCATCAGTGCCGAGAGAAGAACCATCAGCTCGTGCACAGGTAGTTATGGAGCTAATGAGCTGGAGATGGGGAGGAATTAAAGCCTTCACTCAGCGGCTCCATGAACTCTGATCCGCTCCCCTGTCCCCTCATTGATGCTCTGGTCATTAAAACTGCGCAGATCATTAACTCATTAACGACCGCGGAATGCAAATGAGGGGAACGGGAGGGGCGTTCTGTCGCCGTGGTTGTGAAGTGTGTTCCGGAGCTGGGGTGATAATTTTTTACAACTGCTGTTAGAGTGGTTCTGTCAGTGAAAGCAGCTCAAAAACAATAAAAAATGAAAGCTTACAGGAATTAATATTTCACTGCTAAATAGCCAGCAGATTGCTGCTCTGGGAGGTACAGCTCACAGTGCTGTTGGCTCGAATTTCTTGAACCAAAAGGTGCCCTTTTTTCTGTTTCAATACAGGAAAAACTCCCTGTGTCACTTCACCAGTGTCCTGAAACACATGGACAGAGCTGGGGCAGAAAATCCGGTGGAAAACGTGGAATGATTGATGCCCAATAATGAGTTACACACCATGATGTGCATCAGAGGGATTTGTCCTCAGCTCTGCAAGCTGGGCCAGGGAGGAGCAGTTAAAGAGGAATCCTGATGGAATCAATCTCATTTTTGAGAGCTAATCATCATCTTTGGGATTTTTTTATAGGGAGCAATGGGATATTTTTAAATTATCCTGACAATATTTCAGATATTTCAACCAAAGGAAATAAACAGGCAGTGAACCAGCTCCTGTAAGTGATTTTCCACTTTTATATCTCTGTTGGGGTCTTGGAAATCATGAGTGCAATTGAAGTGAAGTATTTAAAACCCAGAAGCAGGTAAAATTCTCCAGGTAAAAGCCCCACATTCCCCCAGATCAGAGCACTGCCTTTTCCAGGCAGTTCAGCTGCCTTTAAAAAGTGACTCCACTTTTACAAGTACCAGAGCAAAGGAGTTAATTAACAGGGCACTTAATCACATTTCCTGGCACCCATACATCAGGTACAGGTGTCATTTCCATTAACATCCTCCAATATTTATATTTTTCAAGACTCTGTAAAAGTGCTGTTAATGGAGTTGAGAAGAAGAGATAATTTTCTTGCTGCAGCTAGTCTGGGTGATTAAGTGCTCAGGCTCTGGTAACAAATGAAAGCAACAACCTTTAAATCCTTTCCATACAGACAAATTAATGTATTTCTCATAATAATATTGCTGGAAATCCAGCCAGGCCAGTGCATCTTTGTGACTTTCTGTGCATGAGTCAGATTTACACCGCTGCACTGGGGGGGGGAATAAGAAAAGGGCTGCGACGATGAGTTGATAAACAAGTTAAAATAATATAATTTGCACTGTGCCATTTGTATGCTGCCAGCACACACATAATTCCAGAAACTACTGTGGGTAAATCCTTTCCAGGCCTGCTGCTGGGTCCAGGGAGTCCTGGTGCTTCCTCCCCGGGAGGAATTCGCATGGCAGAGGCACCCAGCCCTTCCCTGCGAGATGAAAGTCACACTTCTGTTCCAGCAGTGCTGACATTTAAATTTGATGTCAATGTTACAGTCTTATCCCAATTTCCAAATCCCTTGTGCTAATAGTGCTTAAGACTTAATTGCACTTTTAATCATCAGAATTACAGAGCGGCTCGGGGAAGTTGGATGGGAAAGATGCAAAGAGACCAGAGCAAATCAAACAGGAGAGGGAGAGAAAAGAAGTCATTTTCTGTTCTGCAGAAGATGTTAAACATGTTTTCCAGCCAGTGGTGAAATGAGATCCCTGTAAATACCAGCTTCGTGCTGCTGAATGCTCTGTGCTTAGTGGAACTAATTATCTACAAATTTATCTGTTTATCTACAGTCTAAAGGACACACTGCCGTCAACTAAACTCAAGCACTAAAAAATAAAAAAAAATGAGTTCTGGACTCAGATTTTTCTGTAGCTGGCTGAGTTCTTTTAAAGCCCTGCACACCAAATATCCACCCAAGAAGTGTTCAGTTTGAAGGGAAAGACAGATTTTTAACTTGATAATTAAAACACGTGACTGCAAACAGAAAATCAATCCTATCTACAGGCTCTCTGAACCCAGCATTTCAAGAGTCTCAAGGAACCTTCTAAATGACTTCAGTCACCAAGGAAATAAAGGTGACAAAGTTTGTGAAATAATGAACTGAACCTGGGAGCTGGGATAGTCGGGAATGTTCCGTGTTGATGCTGAGATGTCAGAACTGCAATTCCTGTCTCAGTGCCTGATCTCCTGCAGCACAATTATTTTGAGAAAAGTCAAACTAAGATTTTAGAACAGTCCACAGGCAATAGAATAATTCTTATTACAGCGTTACTGTAACCATTTGTTACTGACACTTCCTCCTCCAGTGGAAGCCTTTTGGTGGCTGTGCAATGTCTGAAAAATGAAACTCTGGCTTCATAACTGAGCTGCCAGCTCCAATCACTTTGTTGGAACAGGGCAAAAATACATCTCCCTTCTTCAGAAAAAGTTGTCCTTTTCTCTCTGAAAAGCAATTTGTTCAGCAAAACTTTAAAAGCTTTTTCTGAATAATCCAAAGGTATGAAGCTGATCTGGAGGCTGACCAAAACCACAATGAAGGCCACAACCCAAGCCCGTGTCTGACAGTGGGAATGGGCTTGCTTTTGTATCCAGCTAAATTCTGCAGTCTACACCCAGAAAATCAATTCCTCCTCTGGTTTAACTGCCACCAACCCAAAGTGATCCTGCAGGGGAAACTGGAGTGATGAGTGAAGATGGGTTTCACCTTTTGGCTGCCATCAGTGCCATTACAGAGATGAGCACCTCTGAATCACAGGCAAGGCCTTGCTGTGCTGCATCCTCAAATCCAGGGTGGGAATGGCATTCCCCCCCTTTCCTTGGGAACTCGGGGAATCCTGGAACCTCTGCCTCGTGGGTTTTCAGAGCTTTGCTTTGGTATCAGCCACGTGTTGCTGCTCAGCCCAACCCCAGCAGAAATTCCTGTCAGGAGCTGCTGTCAGGAATTCCCAGCTCTGTTGCCATCAATGCCAGCCTGCCTCAGGTTGTGCTTCTCCCTTTCCTTGAGGATTTTCCTGCCACTGCTCTGCTGACATCTCCCTCTTTCAGTTAACCAAATCTCCTCAGATTTGGAAACCTAAACCTGTCCTGCACTCCACACACAGCAGCCCAGGGAAGTGCTGGAATGATCCTCGAGGTTTCAGCTCCCTGGAATCCTGCTACACTTTACAACAACTGAAAGGAAAACTTCTTCCTCTTCAGTGCACCAGGTGGGAAGCAGATGGAATCTCTCCTGAGCTCTATGAATTATCAGTAGCAAATCTGCACCTTCTTGTGTAGAAAATCAGATAAAGTATCTACTTTGCCACCTTTAATTTCATCCACAGACTCATACCATATTGCTGCAAGCTTTATATCTTAAAAAAACCCCAAAAACCCATGAAAGACGAACAGGCTGTGCTAATGATATTTGACAGCTCTTTGTCACGAGAACACCCTGCAATAATGTATTCCCAAAGAGCAGAGATCTCCCTGGCTGACACATGCTGTGAGTTCAAATGACTAATGGCAGGCTGGGATGCAGAGAGACAGGGACAACAGCCTCCTTCCCCGAGTTTGTCACCAGCCCAAGCCTCTCAAATCAAGCTCATCAGCAGCTTCATGATTTTTTGTGGGTAAGTTCTTGCTTTGGTGGGGCAGTTATCAGCAAATAAATGGGACAAACTGACAGAGGGCAGGGTTAGATGGGATATTGGGAAGAAATTCCTTCCTGGGAGGGTGGGGAGGTTGCCCAGAGAGGCCTGTGGTGGTTATTCTTCATTTATAATCATTTATAGCTTTAACTGTCTGCTTGGCTTGAGTTAGGTATGGAACAGGTTTTATTTGGGTGCCTGAGCAGCTCAGAGCTGCGTCCAGAGCCCTGATTCCAGCCCAGTCCTTTTTTCCTTCTCTATTGACTCTTCCTCAATCAAACTGGGCTCAGCTGTGCTCTGACACTCAGGAGCTGGAGATAAATCAGGCAGCCAGGCTCAGTTCTGTGTTCATGCAGCCCTGGTGGGAGATAAAAACCCAGATAAAACATGGCCCAAGCTCCACAGGCAGTGAGGACCCCACACTCTGCACCTTGTGTGCCATCTCTGGGGTTTTAATCAGTGGATGGGATCACACAATATCCAGAGGTATCCATGTGCTTGTTTGCTCACAATTTGGGTACCTCTCTGCTGTGAGTAGAAACCAAAATATTTACAGGAAACAGATGCTATTTGCCTGATCTAGTCCCTGCTGCTGCTTCAAACTTGCAACTCTCCCCAGTTCCTGGCAGCTCAAGATGTTCAGAATTTGTAAATACCAAACTCTGTTTGTACAGAACTGGGCTCCTGGTATTGGTGGTGTGGTGCAGTCTTAAAAAAATCAGGGAGGAAGAGCAGCACCCTCAATTCTGTTGTCCCAGAAGCCAAAAACAAACTGGAGGATGAACTTTGTTCTTGTCCAAGTATTTAATCACTGAATATTGTAATGAATGCCACAAGAAAAAACATTATCACCTTCCCACAAAGGCTTTAATTATGCACTGTAAGGAAATAGAATTACATCCCGTGTTCAGAATTATCTGGTGAGCTCTAAAACACCTTTTACTTTGTACCAGCTGCTCTGTGCATCCAACAATCAAATCACTCTTACATCTCATGCAATGAGCTCCCAAAGTCATTGAAGAGATCATAAACGAGGTTACAACACTCGCCTGGTGTACAGAGAAATGTCTTTCATATATCTTTAAGTGGTTATTAATGTCTGAATTAGTTTAGAATACATTAACCTTCAAGGTAAATTAGATCAATCAAGGAAATGACTCACAAGTCTGGGTCTGTCTTTTTTACTGAAATTCAGAGTGTGTGCCAAGAATTTAACAGCATTCCAGAGCAGCTTCTCCCTGAGAGGACAGCACTGGTCATGGAGAGGGGCTGGACACTCATTTCTGGATGCTGATGATAAAGTTGTTCCTCGGGATGAGAGGAATCAATGATCAGATGAGAACAAAATGTTTACAGTTGTGCAGGAGGGGAGTGACGCTGTGAACGTGGAATGACAAAGCCCAGCAAAATTGGGTGCAACCGTATCCTCAGCTCCACTTATTTCCCACTCTGGGTTTATCTGAGCCTTGTTTATTTTAACTGTGGAAGTGCCTCAAAGGTTCAGGCTGATCCATTTTGCCCCAGTCCAGACATTGGTCACATCCTGCTTCAGAGTCCCTTCAATTTTCAACTTTTTGACTACAAATCTTACAGAAAAAATGGCATTGAAACACTCAGTGGGAACGTGCCACTCTTACAGCTACAAACATCACCCTGTGCAGCGCTGAGAGCATGAGAATTCCATGCTTAGCCACTGTTTTCCACAGGAATATGAGAATATTAACACTGAGCACGAGACTAAGCTGAAGTCGAGTGGTTTTTAACGTGATAACGGTGAAAGCTTTGGGGGGTTTAAGTTAATAATTGATTGTGCTGGTGCAAAAATGCCCCGAGTGCCAAGGCAGGACACAGCTGCCAGGAGATAAATCCCTGAGACAAACCCAGGCTCTGTGTGACAAGGCAGGGATAAGGATTTGAGAGGATCCTTCAGATCCCGGCAGTGATCAGTGTCACACATCCCAAATCTCCACTTCCATCCTGAGCTGGGAGAGGAGTCACCAAAGCTGCCCCTGCTTTTATACTCGTAACACACTGAAAATTGATGTCTTGAAACCTTTCCTGCCTGCTAAGGGGATTATTGGATTAAAACTTCAAAGCCTGCAGCTTGCCTTGACATCAAACCACCTGCAATCACCAGATTTCCCTCACTGATAGGTGACACACGGACTCAAAAGGGACAAAAAGCCCCTAAACCAGAAACCAGATCAGCTTTTAATACCAGTGCAGGTGTTCCAAGGGAAAAGAAAATGCAGATGGAAGTGCAAAGTGGGATCTGAGAGGACGATGGAAAGGAATTCATGCTGAATATGGGCTGTGGTGTGCACATCCTGCAAATGGAACACCTGACTTAGGACAGCATTTTGCTGTTATCCAACTCCTGAAACTGTTCTGGAGTCCTGTTCTTCCTTTACTGAGGACCTCACTCAGTGGCTGTGGAGAATTTCAGCCCAGGAGGGTGAGCTCTGCAGAGAAAAGGGAGATCCACCTGTAACTAACTGAGGAAATTCTGGAGATGATTCCTAAAGTTCCTGCACGTTGCCCTGGCAACAGGCACCAGCTGAAACTTGGTGGGGACATCCAATAAATCCTTGCTTTGCTAGGAGATGAAAGGCAATTTGATTTTATTAATGTTTGTCAGAGCAAATAGAAGGGCAGTGAAATGATGTGTCGGGAAGCGCGAGGCAGTGCCAATAAATAAATCCAGGCTGAGGTGACATCCTGGTGCTGATGTCACCACGGAGCACCAGGAACACTCCCAACACCGGGCAGGAGCTGGCTGGGGAGGGGACAGCTTAAAAAGCCTAAAGTAAATGGAAGAAAAACATGTAAAACACCAGCAAATATCACTGGGAGTGCACGTGGCTGAAAGGAAACCACGGCTGGGGAGCAGGAGGAGCAAGGGGGTGAGTTCTGAGCTTCACTTCAGATCGATTTGGCCACCACAGTGCAGTATCAGAGGGAAAATACTGGGGTTTGAGCCTTGGTAAATTCTGACAGCTCTGTGCCCAATGAAAAGCTGAGGATAAATTGTATTTTGTGTGTTTAGTTACTTCTATTCAAGAACTTAAATAGGAAAACAAGAAACCCACAGCCACCCCACAATTTAAAATACCCTAAAACCTCCTTCATCCCAAGCTACTTTGTACCTGCAATAATGAGGTGCCAGAGAAGTGATACAGAGGGAAAAATAGGTGCTGCAATCTCCTTAACTATTCCTAAATATCACAATTCCTCCATGGCCACATCCCATAGGAATGAACTGTGAGGAGGATAATCTGGGAGAGGATAATTCCAAAATTTCTGCAATCTCACAGCAACATCCACAAGAAATGCATCTTCAGCTGTAGCTCTGTCAAGTTAACAAATAAATTAAAATCATTTCTGCAGTTGATTTTCCTCCCACTTGTCTAAAATCAAATATCCTGACTGCAATAAAATGCATCATTGGGACCAAAATTCTTCCACAGTGAAGTCCATGTTGTTCCTTGATATAAAAAGTGATTTTTTTATATTTTTAAATTGTAATTTTTAATATTTAGATTTGTCTGCACATGTGTTGCAGCAGCATTTTCTGCAGAGTGAAAGTCAGCTCCTAGAAATGCCATCCTGAACATCTCCAACTCACCCATTACCCTTCAAGAGCTGAACTCACCACAGTTATTTCTTTTAGGCAGCACACACGTGAAAAACACCTGAATATTTCTCCAATCCCTACAAGAAGAAACAAGCCCTAAGTTTAAAACCTCTCCCAGAGGCTGTTTGATCCCTGACATGTTCAACATTGGTGCTGGGACACGTTTTCAGCAGCAAACCAAAGCTTTTCTGGCTGAACTTTTAACAGCAAGATTAAAAACCCGGGGGGGAAAAGGCACTTTCACAACAGAACAGGAGCTGGAAGTTTTATTGTTTCCCCCCCAAGCATTAATAAAAAGCAGTGTTGGAGTTACCAGCAGTCCTTGGCCCTGTGTGTTGGGATTAATAATTTTCCTCTGAGTTGGTTGTATCCAAAGGCAGGCAGGTTTTATCTTACATATAAACGTGTATTTGTGTGCTAGAGGCTGCTGTTCCAAGGCCAGGCCTTACACAGGAGCTCACTTAAATTCAGACTTATCCCAGACACCCAAGAAACAGCAGAAATTTAACCTCTAAATACAATTTTAAAAAACCTCAAACCTGTGCATTGTAAGTCAGGTGTGCACAACCCTGTTTGTTACAGGTAAGGCAGGAAAAGCACCCAGATTTGCAGATTGGATGGGATTCTGTCCTGTGTTTAAAGGGTAAAACTTGTCAGACCCTAAAACCACTGAACAAGGTTTTTCCTCACTTTGCTGGGCTGTGTTGAGAAATCCAACAGGAATTTTTCCTTATGGAAAATGGCTGGGAGCAGTCCTGGCCTAGCCTGGTGTCCAGCACTGAGCACATCCTGATGCTCTCCTCACACTCATAATTTTTACTCCATTTTTTATCACACCTTTTATCAGCTGGATTAAATTCCCCTTCACGTAAACCTGCTCCACATCCTGCTGAGGGAATCCTCCCTGGCCTGTGCTTGGTGCTCTGTGCAGCCCCATCAGCCCCTAAAGTTTAATTACAAAATAATTCGGTTTTCTGCATGACTCATGCAATCTAAATAAAGACAAAGTTGGTTGTAAATAATTTCTGTCAGGCCTTATTATTGCCATATATATATTCATATTTTTTTTCTCTCTCATGAATCAGACTATTAGAATTACGTTAGATAAATTATCTGAACCACTGACTCATGCAAACCAAACTGCTCAGCTCTGTTGTTCCTACAGAAAATGTGGCTTCAGTATTCAGAATTCAGTCTCTTTTTGCTCTTGGAAGTGATTTTATTACCACAAAATTATCAGTGCTTCGGCTTCACACCACCTCCTGTAATTACTGAATAATTATCCACCATGTTTGTATTGCAGAGTGTTAAGGGGATCGCAGATCTGCTCTACAAAATGTGGATTAATAAAGGTTCCACTGCAGGTTATGCTGGAGATCATCCTGTGGAAAAGAGTTTTGTATCAGCCGAGATACAGAACCCCAAACAAGCCCTGAAAATACCTTCAGTGCAGGAACTGAATCCCCACCGTGTTTGACAGAGGTTTCACCAAGCTTTAAAAACCTGGGGTCTCTCTGACAGCAGGCACCAAAATGAGCTGAATTTCACCTGTATTTTACCTGCTTTAACTGCTGCAGCCAAGTGAAAAACCAGCCGTGGGTGACTCTGTCACTTGCAAAACAAAACTTGTGCTGAAGTTGTATTTTAAGATGAAAATAAAGCTGCAAAGGTGATTCCATCCCTGAGGGATGCTCAGCCCAGCGCTCTAAAAAGCCCTGAGATTAAAGACCAGCACTTTGTGGCACATTTCATCCTCCAGGTGCCTTACAAATGTCACTCCCTTGCCAACACACAGAATGACAATGAACTATTTGCATTCTGACCAGGATATTTAAACATTTATATTGTCACATGCAACTAAATGATTCATGTACAGGGGTGAGCAGAGCACCAGGGTTTTGTTCATGGCCTTCTGTCACAGTTCTCTTGTTCAGGTAAGGGAAATGTTATTAGAGAAAACAGATTCCAAGCTACCAAAATAAGTACTTAGAACACGGGGTGCTGAACAGGGTAAGTGCCAACTCAAAAACAATTGCAAATCTTCATGACAGAAAGGTTATTAAAAGGCAAAGCCAGGATGCTGTCAAATCTTTCCAAGCAACTGATGCACCATCTGCAAAGTCCCTTCTACAGTGACAACTCCAGAATAAAAAAAGTGTTTCCTGCATGTTCTGTTTTACACATATAAAAATACCAAATGATAGCTTGGCACAGGAGCTCTGCAAACTACAGAAATTCAGAGGCTGAGCTGAAAACTCGTGAGGTGTAATGACTTGCAAACACACTTGTCCAAAGCACTCGAGGAAATTGGACAGCCCAGGTGCAAGAAGGCCCCACTGAGCTAACAGGAAGGATGCACCATGCACATAAAACCTTAAAGGGAGAGAAAATAAGGGGAAAATCAGATCTGTGGCTCTCACAAGGGCACTGAACAATCTTCCCTAAACACCAGCACTGTGTAAGTGGCCAGTCCCACTTGTAGGATCCAAGAGCTGCAAGCTCCCCACACCCTGCTGTGGCAGAGGGGCTGGAAACAAATCATCTTTAAGGTCCCTTCCAACCCAAACCATTCCAAAACTCTTTTTTCCCCCCACAATGAAGCCATATCCACACTGTGGCCTAGCTGGGAATGCCAATCATTTGAAATCCCTGCAGAGCTGGGAAATGCTGAGCACAGCAGTGACTTTGAAAGTGTCACCATCCAATTACAGAGCCTGTGATCCCTGCAGCCACAGCATCACTGCACTCCAAGCAGCAGTGGCACTGCCAGCCTGGCACGGGCCTGCCAAGAACTGGGATTCCCAGATCCTCGATGCCATCTGCTGGGTGCTCCTCGCTATGGGTCAAACTCCAGCAGTTTTCACCTGGGAAAAACACCCCTCTTCTGTACTTTCTTTGGTTAGAAAGACAAATTAAGCCAATTAAGACATTTAAAAATTGCATTCAGCTCCTCCTAGTGACAGAGGCACAGATGAGGGATTGATGCTCACACAGCAACACAACCTGTGAACAACTCTGACATCAATTTGCTACATAATTATGGATTTAGAAACTGTTCAGGAAAATTAGAAATTAAGACACCACTGTGGCTTGCAGCATCTTTTGGGATTCCCAAATAAAAAGCAGTAAATGACTGAATATGGGGACTCCAAAAGATTTTCTTCAATACCAAAGGGAGCTTTAAAGAGCCCTTCTTTGTCCTCTGGCAAATTCCTGGCACCTGAGCTAAGGGTGAAACACTGAGGACACATTTAGGAGCTCCAGGAGGGCTCTTAAAAACCAACAGCATCACTGCCTAATGATGTCCCCTGTATCACACAGCTGTTATCCAACAGCCACTCCAAAATTCCATGATTCCATTGGTTTGATACTTATGGAAAACAAGACCCAGGAAACTCCAATTCATGCCTGACTTTATTACTTTAATAAACATATTAAAGTAATATTAATAAACATATTCCCATCTTGATGCTTTACCAGCAATGTGAAGCCAATGCTTTCCTGAATAATAAATAACTGCAATAACCAAAATAAGGAAGTTCTTATTAAATATACAGAATTTTACAGGAAAGTAAAAAAAAACCAAACCAACAAAAAGAAAGGGATGGGTTTTCTTTTCTCAAATGTAATTACAGCAATGTTATCAAAACATTTAATAACCTAAGGAAAAGTTGGGTGTTGTGTTCAGAAGAGCTTTAACTGTCCTCAGCCTCCAGGTTTATGTTATTTCCAAACTTTGCATAGAGCTGAACTTTGAGGTCAGACAAAACCCTCTGGATCGACTCCACTCGGGATTCCAGTGCTTCGATTTCCTCTTGTAAACTCCTCTGAAAAAGAAATTAAATAAAAATCAACCAATTCTGTACAACAAACTGAGCCAGGTTTGTCAGCAACACAGAACCAACAAAGAGGTGCCCCTTTTCCAACTTATCCCCAGGTCTGGCTGCAGGATTTATTGCTGGGCCAAACAAAGGCTGGAGTGACTTTGGAGTGACTCAAATCCAAAATCCAACATCCATTTCAGACTGAGAAAGCTCCAAAGGCTGAACAGATCATCCCATCCCAGTGCCCAGCACACAGACAGCGCAGCCCAGCAGCTCCAGACAAACCTTTGCCTCCTCCAGCATCTCCTGTGTCTCCTCCAGGGAATGACTGATGAAGACATCCCCAATCTGGTAGGGAATCAGGTGGGAATCAGCATCATCCAGCAGCATGATGTCATCACAGGCATCTTCCAGATTCTGGAGCTGTTTCTGTTTGCCAAGACACAAGAAAGAGGCTCCCTTTGTAAAGCATTTCATTGGACTCTCTGCCACAGCTGGATAAGGAACTCAGGGAGTTTGGATTTGGGGAACAAATCACACCCACCACCACGATATCCAAGAGAGCAGTTTCAGAGCTGGAATTCAGCAATTCAATCTAGCAGAAACTCCTAGCCAGCACTCATTATCTGTCATTAACAGAATAATTAACTGTCCAGGCAAGGGCAATACAGCAGATTTAGATGTCACTAATATCTGATAAGCTCTTACCATTCTCTACTTCCAAAGTATCAGAACCCAAGCATTACTTACACTCACAGTAACCCACTGCCCCTATTTTCTATGTTCCAGCTGAAAATTAATTTAGGCCAATGAAAAGTTAATGAGATCTGAAGCAAATATACCTTTTTCACTTCTATTTCTTCCTTCAGCTCTGTGATCCTGCTGGTATTTCTTGCAAACTTGTTAATTTTCTGTTGATCTTCAAAGGTGACATTGACATCTTCTGCGGCCTGCGAGGAGGAGAGGTCAAAATGATGATTTCGGTGCTTACATTAACTTGAATCTCACTGCAAGGCTACTGCTACAGCGTGACTGGAAAATAGTCTGACAGCCACTACATTCTGCTTATACACCTGACTGCTTAAAGTGCCTCTTCAAAGATATCAGAAATACCCACATTTGCTGGGTAACATCCAGTTAAAACACTGGCCATCCATAGCATCCTGAAGGCAAAGGTTTCCCGGACAGTGAATGCTAAACTGGACGCTCTGCTCCACGTTTTCTCTGGAGAGAGACTATTGACAAGGACCTGGAGTGACAGACAAGGGGGAATGGCTTCACACTGACAGAGAGGAGGTTTAGATGGGATATTGGGTGGGGAGGCCCTGGCACAGGGTGCCCAGAGCAGCTGTGGCTGCCCCTGGATCCCTGGCAGTGCCCAAAGCCAGGCTGGACGGGGCTTGGAGCAGCCTGGGACAGTGGAAGGTGTCCCTGCCCATGGCAGGGGTGGGAATGGATTATATTTACGATCCCTTCCAACCCAAGCCACGATGACGATCCTGTTATTAGCCGCCTTGTCAGAAAATAAACTTTTCCTCATATGCACCCTGACCCTGGCCTGTTTACAGCGAGCCGCACCAGCGGAGACTCCGCAAGGCCACCAACCCCGCAGGCCGAGCGCTGCGGACAGACCCCGACCCCAGCGGCCTCAGCTCCCGAGCAGCGACCGCGGCACTTTGGGCCGGGCCACACCCGTCCGTGCCCGCCGCGGCCCGGGGCTGAGGGAGCCCGGGGGAGCCCGCGGAGGAGCTGAAACCCCCTCGGGAGGGATCGATCCCCGCCGAGAAGGGACCAAAGCGCACCGGGCCCGGCCCGCACTCACCGCCTTCTTCATGGTGGCGGCCATGCTGCTCGTGCACAACGATCCTCCCTCCGCGCACAGGAGGGGCAGCGGGCACGGGAAAAAGAAGGAAGACAGGGAAAAACTCCAGAAAACGGCCACAACCCTGCTCGAATCAGGGATTCGCTCTCTTCCTACCGCTCTCAGCGCGGCGGGGTGCCCCGAGAGGCCGCGGGGCACGGAATGGAACAAAAAAACACCCCCGCGGCGCTTGGTACGGTCCGGCTTGGGGGG
>VZRR01009932.1:0-14447 GCA_013398015.1 Oreocharis arfaki | reverse complement strand
CCTGACCCACCTGGGATTCTGTGTGAATCCCTAAATTATTCCATGTTATTGTATAATTCCTCTTTTCCATACCTTTTTTGTCCCTGCACTCCAATCCCAATGGCTCCTGGCTCAGCCTCACGGCTGCAATAAGGTTTCCTTCACAGGTGACAGTTTCTCCTGATGACAGCTTCCTTCTGGGACAGCTTCCCTGGCCACTGGCCTTCCAAAGTCCTTCCTGAGGGGAGTTCAGGCGTGGCTAGATCCAGACTCAGCCTCAGACCTGGTCAATGGCTGATGTCGAAAGGATTTAATCTTCACAATCAATCCTTAAATCCCTTAGCCAAGGTTTCAAGGTTTGTTGTTTGTGCATTGGGATTGCACCAGGTGTGGATGGGATTTGAATCTGAATTCTAGACTGACTCTGAATATCCCGGAAATGCCCCTGGATCCCTGGAAGTGTCCAAAGCTAGGTTGGACAGGGCTTGGAGCACTCTGGGATAGTGGAAATTGTCCCTGCCCATGGCAGGGGTGGGATGAGGTGACCTCTAAGGTCCCTTTTAACCCAAACCATTCTGTAGTTCTCTGACAAACCAGCGTTAAATTTTCATTTAATTCACAGACCAAATCAGCCTCATTCCCTTGGATTCTCCATCCTGCCGTGACCTTTCTGGACAAATTGGAAGAAAGATGGGAAAAACAAAAGGTCAACATAATTTGAGAAGCCCTTACAAAATACAGAGGGCCTGGCAGGATTGTTCTCCCTTGCTATAGATCTTTCTTCCTGATGATTTATCCGGGATTAGTTTTAGACTCTGTCCTTTGTAGGACAGAGGGAGGAGTTTGTGTTTGGGGACGAAGCTGGAAGCCAGGGAATATTCAGAGAATTTCACACCTGTGCAGGTTCTGGGGTGCTGCTTTAGGGTGAGGATGTTTAAACATGTGAAGGGCTGGAAATGAAGAAAGGGACTTCGGAATTGGAAGCAGTTGGGAGATGAAACATTAACGGGATGTGAGAGCTGGTACCAGATTTGAGAGGGACATTTGGTGCCTCCTCAGGCCACTCGAGAAAAAGCCCTGTGGTGTTATCTCTAATCACAGAACAGTCCCCATTGTCTGGGGTTTGGTATAGCACAATAACAACAATTTAAATCTGTGGCCTAAACTGTCCGGAGCATGAGAAGAGCTGGAATTTACCAGTACACAGCTGAGATTTCCTGGAATTTACCAGTTTACTTACTGGGATTTCCCAGTGCGAATCCCTCAGCATGCATAAAACTCCCAGTTCCTTTCTGCCCCGCAAACTCACTCACTTTTGTGACAGCAAATCATGGAATCATGGCATGATCTGGGTGGGAAAGACCTTAAAGATCATCCAGTTCCACCCCTGCCGTGGCAGTAACACCTCCCACTAGCCCAGGGTGGCTCCAAGCCCTGTCCAACCTGGCCTTGGACATTTCCAGGAACCCAGGGACAGCCACAGCTTCTCTGGGAATTCTATTCCAGGGCCTCCCCACCCTCCCAGCTGGGAATTCCTTCCCAATATCCCCCCTAAATCCACCCTCCTTCATCTTAAAGCCATTCCCTGTGTCCTGTCCCTCCGTCCTTTGTCCCCAGTCCCTCTCCAGCTCTCACGGACCCCCTTGCAGTTACTCCACCCTTCAACTTCTCCCTTCCAGCTTCCACCTCCGAGTTCAGCATCTCAAGGACTTCCAGCGTTTTAGCAAAGTCTTGTTCCGGCAAGATACGCCCGACTCCGTTTCCCAAACACCGGCAGAGATAAGATCCAGGCTGATTGTGGGTTGTGTATTTCGGGATTAGCTGCCGTGTGTGGATCCCTCAATTCTCTGCCTATTATGGCAGAGCAAGATAAGGAGAGGATTTTGCACCTCTGCTAATTTCCCTGCCCGTGCAAACAGAGATAACCTTTCTTCTCTTATCAGCTATCAGCTGCTCTATCGCGTAATTGCTGCTCTCTCAATTAACATGTGCCGCGGGAAAGAGGAGCAGGGATCACAGACCTGACTAGAAAGGGAAAAGGGAATTCTTGGGACCGTGCAAGGAAGAGGAGAGGGATTTAAACGGTGAGGCTGCAACCACCGTGGTGGGGAATGTTCCGCTGGATCTGTGGCTCGCACGGGGTTTTTATTGCAGTGGAACGAAAATCGATCCAGCAATTCTCATCCCAGCTTAGCTGCGCCTGGGATTGACTGTGCCTAGCTGAGGGGTGGGGGTCGGGAAGGGCGGATGGGAGGGCGTGAAGGGGTTGGGATGTGGTCTGAGGGAAAGCTGGGAAGGTTTGGAGATGGCAAAAGGTTTGGGATGACCTTTCCGAGGTCTCCCTGGTAGATCTGTCTGTCCTTGCCCGCTCTTCAATAATGGAATTAACCTCGCCGTAGAATCTTCTGGAATCACTGTTCCACTTCCCATCAAACCTTGTCAAATCCCTGGGTTTTATCAATAAATATTTTGTTACTTCTCCACAAGTGATCACTCTACCCTTGTCTAAAGCAGCCTAAAGACTGAAGTTCTGACCCAAGAAATAAAGAGACCTGGTTTGATGTCCCTGTCAGCTTCCCTTCCCCTTCCCACCTCTCCTCCACATTCCAGGAGTGAGCTGCACCCTGAAGCTCAGCTGAATTTGGATGAAAAACCTTCCCTGTCTCCTGCTGCCCCATCCTTGCTCCTACCCCTCCTTCATCCCCACATTTCCCATCCCATAATCCTCGTACAAAACCCAGAACTGCTGAAGGAGGCAGGAGCAGAGCCCAGGTGTCCCAGGGTGATCCCTGTCCTTGGATCTCCACCTGCAGCATCCCCTTGGCTGTTCTCGGGCTTCTCCTCTTCCTCCCCTCCCACGGATCCCGCTTTTTTTTCCCGGCTCTATTCCAAGACGTTGGATTTGAGCCATTCTGGTGTGTTTGTGGTTCTTTTTTCACACCGAGGCAGATTTGCTGGAGCTGGAGAGTTTTCCAAAGCAAACAGGATTCTGGGGGAATTTAGGATGCTCAGCGCTCCCTTGGGCTTGAGTTAGGAAGCCAAAATGAATTTAAATCGTTTTTTAGGGAGCTGTGACCCTCGGCCTGGTCTCCAGCTGTGATCCATGAGGGTCCCTCTGGAAGCAGCCCCTGGACAAGGACAGGGATGCAGAGTCCTCCATCCTCACAGGAGGGGGCGTGAGGGACCAAAAAACCCTAAAATGCACATCCCAAACCCAGTTTTGGGCCTGAACTCGCCACGCTCCCTAAACAAAAGTCTTTAATTGATTTTGGATGTTTGATTTGATCGAGAGTTCTCCACACCCTTTATTTCCCACACACATTTTAGGCCCAGGCCAGAACCTTCTTTTATGAATCTTTTAACCCACAAGATTTAACGAGGAGAGCGGATCATCAGGGATTCCTGGGAGGTTTGGGCTCGCCAAAACGGGAATCCTGCTTTAAATGCTTTGGTCGTGAGGGAGAACACCTCGTTTCTCAGGTGAAAGGGTTTGGCTCGAAGTTCTCCTTCAGTTTTCCAGCTTTTCCTGCAGTGTTTCTCAGCAGGACAACTGGGGCTGATGGAGCGATGCAGTGAAGGTGCTCCTGGATGGACAGGACCCAAAATAGCCCTGGCTGAGCATCCCAACACCTCCTGGAGTTCCCAGTTGGAAAAAACACACAGTTAATTTCCAATTTAGGACCGGGAGAGGTGCTAAAAGCCACGGTCCCCCACCAATGCCAGCTCGGGCTGTGAGGCCTAAAGGGAGTGGCCACGTGATTCCTTGAGGTCCTTCCCAATCTCTTGTTCCATCTCTCCCTCAATATTCCTAAAAAAGGAAATTTTCATGCCTGGAAGTGCCCAAGGCCAGGTTGGACAGGGCTTGGAGCAGCCTGGGATTGTGGGAGGTGTCCCTGCCCATGGCAGGGGTGGGGCTGGATGGGTTTTAAGGCCCTTTCCAACCCAAATCATCCTGGAATTCTGTGATTCCATGATTTATCCTCTTACACACGTGGCAGCCTGACTGACTGAGCAATCTTTGTTTTCCTCTTGTCATGTTCAGGGAGAAAAGCCTGAAATTAAATAAAATTCTGGGGCATGGTTCAGCAATCCTCCATCCTGAGGTGTCTAATTCTGTTCCTTGGGAAAGGGAGTTGTTACAGGAGCCTCGGATGGGGGGGAAAACCACAGGAATTCTGCAGCTGGTCCGAGAATTTTGAGCACGAGAGGATTTTCCCTTTGGCAGGAGAAGGGGGAAGAAGAGGCTCTGCTGAAGGAAGCCACTGGGACAGACAGGGGGGTGTGAGATGCCACCAGCCTCAGGTTCAGCTTCCCACGGGAAGCAGATCCAAAGGGACCACGGGAGCTGTGGAGCCTCGGCTTCTGTGGAACACCAGCTGCAGGACTCCCCTGCAGCCATTCTGTCTCGAATTAAATCCAATCCTTTTGCATTCACAACAGAATTCCCCAGCCCTGATTTCGAATTGCTGAGGGCAGGGGGAACCACAGCATCCTCCGAGCTGCTTAATTACCTTCGTTATTAACAACATTCCCCCTTTTCCAGCCTGAAATTTTCCCTGACTCCCTCTGGAATGCCTCACGCCCTCAGGAATTTCACCCGGGAGCCCATCAGCCCGTTTTGTTTGTGTGGAGGACCCCGTTTCTCTCCCTGTTTTCCCCTGGAACAGCTTTAACACCGTGAGTTCCCAGGCACAGAAACAAATTCCAGCCTTCCATCGGGCTCTTTCCCGTTTATCCCGGTCATGGATTTGCAGGCAGGAGATGCAGCGATCTGGAAAAGCTTCTCCTGCTGCAACCTGGGTTTTCCCCAGGAGATTCTGCTGACACCGGGATTTGATTTTGCTTAATCTGCTTTTTCTTTGCAGTTTTCCCTCGGTTTCTTTGGGGTGGAATGCTGGCTCGGCTCAGGGAATGTGGTTTCCTCGTTTTCCGCAGATTTCACCTGGTGGAGACAAGGATTGGAGTCACTCTGGTCCTTCCCTGGAGCAATCCCCTTTTCCTACTGGAAAAAAATCCTGTTTGGAATTTGTAAAAAACCTTCCAGACATCCATTCCTTGCACAGGTAAATCCACATGGCATCTATTATTATTATGGATCATCAGAAAAACACTTTAATTTTTTACATCTGATGGATTAAACTCACGGCAGGAAGATTTAAATATTATCTGCCAAATTTTGGAAGCCCAAAACATTTTAAAAAAAATTTTTTTTGAGCTTCTGAGCATCTTTTATCAGCCCTGCAATGCAAATTTTCACCTTATTTAAAACTTCTCCCCTCAGGGAATTAAGAAACGAGGGACATTTGATCCCCGTGCCCCTTGACACGAGGAGCAGGAAGGACTTGTCGCAACTCTGGCACTTCCCAAGTGACAAAATATCTTTTCCTGCCTGAAAAGGTGGGAGAAACACCTGAAACTGTTAAATATTTGATGTCCTCTTGCTGCAGTGCGGTGCAGAGCACTCCAGCGTTCCAGTCTGGAGAGTGGGGAAGGAGGAGAGGGAGTGTAAGAGGAATAATCAGCCAAAAAGCGCCTCTTAATTCCAAAATTCCACGCCCACCACAAATGAAACAAAGCCCTAAATAATAAATGAGGGAATAAAAAGAAATCCTGCAGTCCCTGGGCCGCAGGTGTGGGGTTGGCAGCACGCATCCCATTCCCATCCCATCCCATCCCATCCCATCCCATCCCATCCCATCCCATCCCGTCCCACCAATACCTGCACAGCCCAAGGAGCTTTCTTGAGATCCAGCAAAAGCACCTGGAGTGCCAGGACACAGGGAATGGCTTCCCACTGCCAGAGGGCAGGGATGGATGGGATCTTGGGAAGGAATTCCTGCCTGTGAGGGTGGGGAGGGGCTGGGATGAAATTCCCAGAGAAGCTGTGGCTGCTCCTGGATCCCTGGCAGTGTCCAAGGCCAGCTTGGATGGGGCTTGGAGCAGCCTGGAATAGTGGGAGGGGTCCCTGCCCATGGAATGGGTGGCACTGGATGGGATTTAAGATCCTTCCAACCCAAACCATCCCAGGATTGCGATTCCATGATCCTCCTGCTGCAGCTCAGATCCAGTAGATGGCGACAGGATATAAAACATTTCTTTGATTCTTCCATGAATTGCCGGCTTTTTATGTCCCATCCCTTTGAACACTCCCCCTTTTTAATAATTTTGTTTCCATATTTCGGTGTTGTGGCTGCAGTGGCTTCATTCATCTTCCCAACTTTCCCCATTTAATTCTCATGCCATGGAATCCATCCCAAGGTGGGAGGCACAGCCAATCTCCTCCCACTGCTGCACGTCTGGAGGAGCTGCTCCAGGTTTTCCTTGGTCATCCAATGCCCTGGGATGAGGAATTCCATCAATATCCTCAGCAAGGGGAATTTTGATCCTTCTGATTCCACTTCTAAACCTGAGATGTCGCTTCTTGGATGTAGAGTCAGTTTTCCTGACCTCCTGGAATGTTGGTTCAGCCATAAGGATCATCAGCCATCCCTTTGGAATATTCCCTGCCCACGGCAGAGCTTTGGAATGAGATGGTTTGAAGGTCCCTTCCAACCCAAATCATTCTGGGATTCCATGATTTTTATGGCTCAGAAAAGGAGGAACTCTCTTCAAAATGGGTCTTTTTTTTTTTACCTTGGGCACAAAAATACTATGGAATTACGAGCAATCCGAGTCTTCAGTGAAGTTGCTGTAGGATGGGAAAATGGGAAAATTCCAGCAAATGTGGGTTCTGTAGATCCCATGGAATGATCTGCTCTGGGGCGGACTATTAACAAGAGCATGAACAGGACAAGAGGGAATGGCAGCAGGTTTGGATGGGATATTGGGAAGGAATTCCTGGCTGGGAGGGTGGGGAGGGGCTGAGCTGGAATTCCCAGAGAAGCTGTGGCTGCCCCTGGATCCCTGGAAGTGTCCAAGGCCAGGTTGGATGGGGTTGGAGCACCCTGGGATAGTGGAAGGTGTCCCTGCCCCTGGAATGGAGCTGGAATAGGATGGGATTTAAGGTCCCTCCAACCCAAACCATTCCATGATTCCATGAATTACAGCAATGCAGTCCCACACCTGCAGTCCCGAATTCCCTTCCAGGGTATCAATCCAAGGACAATCCATGGCATTCCAGTCTAATTATTTATAGTTCTCATCCCAGCTTTCTGAAGTCTCTTTGTCCATCATAAACCCAGAATCGGATTCCCACATTTTGTGCCATTGTCTTGTTTGGGATGAAACCTCTCAAACAGGCTCTGAGGTGATTCCCAAATTCCTGGTTGTCATGGAGACAGGAAGGGGCTGACCGACTCCTGCTTCCCAGAGGATGGAGTGGACTACAACCCCTTCTCCCCGTATTCCAAAGACTTCTGGCACCTGGAATTCTGACATAGAAACAAGCCTTGGGCAAGGGGGGCAGTTAAAGCAGCAGTGCCTGAGGCACTTGGAAAAGCTATGGAATGCTAAACAATTTTCCCACCTAAAATGGAAAAATCTTTCCTGTATTTTATTCATGACCAGATGACCCCAGGCCGGTTTATCCCATAAATAACAGAATTCCCGGATTCAGCTGAATTGGATGGAATTACATTTGCATGAAAAGTGCTAAACGCAGTTAAATCCCTGGAATCTCAGATCCAAGGTTTTTCTCCCCTAAACAACAAAAAAATCAAGCCAAAAAACCAGTGACAACCTCCATGAGAACCCCGTGTTCCTTCCAAGCAAAATCTGGATGGGATATCCACGTCAAATCCTAAATCCTGAGTTAGAGGAAAGGCCTATAAATTCCACACCAATTCCACTCACGCGTTCCGGAACATCTGATGGAAGCGGCCGAATCTCCGGAGCACAGAAGGGTCTGCCAGGCCATCAGCCAAGTAATTGTGGGAATTTATACGCCAAGAAATCCCATTTTTCCCACCTTTTATACAGCCAGCATCCGGAAAGATTTATTGATTCCTTATGGAAAGCTTGATGGAAAACGGATTCCCCACCTGGAAGTAGAGAAGAGCTTTAAGTTTCCCCTAGGTATTAAAAAAAAAGGGAAGATGTTTACTTGTAATTTTCCAACATTATTTTGGAATCCAGGACTTTGGATGTCCCAAACCTTTGTGGTGAGACTCCACCTGTCATGGATAGCAGAGATTCTCATTCCTGGAGGGATTTAAATCCCTGTGGATGTGGGACTTAAGGACCTGGGGCAGTGGGGGGCCTCAGCAGCGCTGGGAATGGTTGGACTCCATGATCCTAGAGGGCTTTTCCAACCTAAAACATTCCGTGATTCCATGATTCCAGCTGCCACGTGACTCAGGATTTTGGGAAGATGGCAGAAATGAGCCCTTGGAATGGATTTCTCCATTAAAATGCAGCTCTTTGGGACAGAAACCTGCACGGCCTTGGAAGTTGTGCCAAGCCCTGCTCCACATGGGGACGAGTTTTTCTTCGCACACTTTCATTTCCCAAGCCAAGATCCCACTCTTCTCTCCCTTCTCCCATCATTTTTGGGAGTGACTCATGCCAGGAAAGGCTGAACCTTCCTGGCCGATGCTGAGAGCCTCAGCTGAATTCAGCACAAGAATTCCAGGAATGCTGGAAATAACGCACAGGGAATCCAGCCAAAGGGAAGAGTGGGAAGTGTCTCTGTCCATGGCATGAAGGTTGGAATTAGATGATCCTTAAGATCCATTCCAACCCAAACCATCCCGTGATTCCATGAAAAAGAGGAAAGAGAGAACCACCGAATTCTCCAGGTGCTTTCCAGATCCCAAATTCCCTAGCAGAATTGTGGCAACCTCGCGCTGAGGTTTAAAGGACATTTTCGGGATGCATCCAGCTTTTCTCCTTTAGATGGGAATTTCCTGTTGGATTTTGGAATGAAGCCTCTCCTGCTGCTTGGGATGAATCCCTCAGCTCGACCCCTGCACTGCTGATCAGCCTCCTTCGGGAAGATCCAGAGAGGAGATGAATTCCCTGCCTTTTCCAGAGGAAAAGCTTTTCCTTGAGAAACAGGATCCCGCATTTCCAAAACTTTGGAATGTGCGGTGGGAAAGAGGAGGTTCTGTTTACCAGCTGAGCTCCTGCACTGCTTCCCCGCGGAGCAGCAGATGGATGCGCGCCAGGAACGAAAGGAACAAAAGAAGTGGGATAAAAAAGCAGATGGAGGAATGTTTGGAATGATTCATCGGGAATCAAGGAGCGGCCATTCATTTGTGCCTGGAATCTGCAATTTCCCGCCTGGAAGCCAAATTGTTCACCCATTATGGAGATTTGGGATGGATCCAGGCAGGAATTCAACTTCTTCAGGATCGGAGCACCTGCTCGTGAGATTTGCTGGAGCGGGGCGGGGGGGGAATAATCCGTGTGCTGGAAGTTAAACATGGAATTTGTTGGAAGAGCAGCTGGCTGGGATGGGATTTGGAGGGTTGGGATCTGAGCTGAGCATTTAGATGGAAAAGCGGGAGAGGCTAAACCCCAAATTCTCCCTTCTAGCAGCAGAATTTGCCTCATAAATGGGTGAAATTGGGATGTTGAGAGATGAAAATCTTCACTTTTTTTCCTGAAATTGTATGGGGGGAAAAATAAAAATGAAAATGAAAATAAAAATAATAAAAAACCAGAGCAGAAACCGAAACCCAGCCAGCCAAAAACCCCAAACCCAAATGAACAAAAACCCCCAACCTGGTATGATCTGGAACAATGTTTCCTGCCTGAAAAAAAAACCCCAAACCCCAGATGAACCAAAATTTCCTGCATTTTCCCAGAACAGAGATTCCAGAACAAACTTGGTCCCGGCAAGAGCTCATCCCAACACAAATTCCATCCCGTTCCTCGCATCCTTTAAAAATACAATAGCCTGGATCCCCCAGAAAACCGGGAATCGCCACAGAAATCCTTCCCCGCAAATCCCCAGGTTACAGACCCTGCGATCCAAGGATTCTGAGCTCTGGCTCTCGAGATTCCTTGAATTCTTTCCTAATTATCCTCTGTGCAATCAGCATCGTCCTGCACATCGTCCCACACATCCTCCACGAACAGAGAGCTTCCCGACTTCCAGGAAATGGAGACAATAACTTNGGGGGGAATAATCCGTGTGCTGGAAGTTAAACATGGAATTTGTTGGAAGAGCAGCTGGCTGGGATGGGATTTGGAGGGTTGGGATCTGAGCTGAGCATTTAGATGGAAAAGCGGGAGAGGCTAAACCCCAAATTCTCCCTTCTAGCAGCAGAATTTGCCTCATAAATGGGTGAAATTGGGATGTTGAGAGATGAAAATCTTCACTTTTTTTCCTGAAATTGTATGGGGGGAAAAATAAAAATGAAAATGAAAATAAAAATAATAAAAACCAGAACAGAAACCGAAACCCAGCCAGCCAAAAACCCCAAACCCAGATGAACAAAAACCCCCAACCTGGTATGAGCTGGAACAATGTTTCCTGCCTGAGAAAAAACCCCTAAACCCCAGATGAACCAAAATTTCCTGCACTTTCCCAGAACAGAGATTCCAGAAGAAACTCGGTCCTGGCGAGAGCTCATCCCAACACAGGCGAATTCCATCCCTTTCCTCGCATCCTTTAAAAATACAATAGCCTGGATCCCCCAGAAAACCGGGAATCGCCACAGAAATCCTTCCCCGCAAATCCCCAGGTTACAGACCCTGCGATCCAAGGATTCTGAGCTCTGGCTCTCGAGATTCCTTGAATTCTTTCCTAATTATCCTCTGTGCAATCAGCATCGTCCTGCACATCGTCCCACACATCCTCCACGAACAGAGAGCTTCCCGACTTCCAGGAAATGGAGACAATAACTTGGGAATTAACGCAGCATTTTAATCACCTTTTCATCCACGGTTGTAATGAAACAAAACCTCCTCTCACACCGGGACCGGCCGAGAATTCTGAAATCCTTTGGACTGAGAGGTTTGGGGTTTTGTTTTTCTTTTCCATCCTGGGAAAGCAATTACGGAGGGGACAAAGAGCTTTGGGTGATTTTCTCGTTTGGGAATCCAAACCAGGTGTCGAACGCAAGGTGAGCAGGATTAAGGCACGTTATGAAACCTCTCAAGTAATTAATCTGCTCTCCGGGGGATTTGGAACCTCCTGAACCCGCTTCAAGGCAATGTTTTCCTTCCTTTTCTCGTCCCCGTCGGCAGCTGCAAAGTGGTTTCGTGATCCCAAAACCTTGAGTAAACATTGGAGTGTGTGGAGGGGGAAAATCCCTTGTCCAGACGCGGTTACCGGGAGGAGCTTTCCGGCCCCCTGCTCTGCATTCCCAGCAATCCAGTGGATTTACACCTCATTCCTGAGGTGTTTTACACCAAAAATCCGTTATTTTCCATATGGATCCCAGAAAACCAGTCCCAGGTCAGAGTTCCTGTGGGAATGATGCACCTCGGTCCACTCAGGAATTAAAACACCACAGGCAGAGCATCACTGTGAATCAAAAAATTCCCAAATTCCCCTTCCGACCTCAATTTTGGTGCTTGTTTTTTAATTCGCCTGCACTATCTTGGGACAGGGCTCTTCTGGTAACGGGCAGAACTCAGACCCCAGACCCACAGGATGTTCTGATTCCACAAGGATCATCCCACCATTAAAGCCTCGCTCCCTGCTTCCACGGAGATCGCAGAACCCTGGAATGATGTGGGTTGGAAGGGACCTTAAACCTCACCTCATTCTTGTCCGGATCCATCTTTAACGGAATTTTTGCCGGCTCTGGAGGTGACTCAAAGCTCCCCCTAAGGTCTGAAGGTCGATGCCAGCCCAGAGGGCAGAGGTGACAGCTCTGTCACCTGCAGCAGGGGTGGCTTCCTGGAAACCCCCAGCCCGGAACCTCCTGGTGCCAGCAGATGATGAAGAGGATGGGCTGAAAATTTAGGGTTGGGAAGGCTCCCAAATCCTGCTCTTCCCTCATCCAGGCTGTGAGCAATGGTTTGATCTCACTGAGGAAAAACCCGTTTCCAGACGGGAATCTCTTCCTCCTTTCTCCTTTAGATATCTCTTTTCCCTCTCTCCGGTGATTCCCACAATCCAGGGCCAACCACCCCCATCCCGGGACCTCTTTGGCACTGGAAACTCCACCCCACGTGGGACCAATCCAGGTCTGGCTTAAGCTGAGTAATTCAAATGCTGCAGCAACTTCATTTCCCTGGGGCTGAGTGCTCTGGGATTGTCTGGAGGGGATGAACCGGGAACATCCTGGGATGTGTTTGGAAAAGGGATCAGAATAGGGAATATCCTGCCGTGGGAATGAAGGATGCATTGTGGGGAAGATATCAGAATTGGGAACATCCTGCCATGGGAATGCGGGATATGTTTGGGAAAGGGAGCAGAATTGGGAACATCCCGCTGTGGGAATGCGGGATGTGCTTGGAAAAGGGATTGGAATAGGGAACATCCTGCCATGGGAATGCAGGATGTGTTTGGAAAAGCGATCAGAGTAGGGAACATCCTGCCATGGGAATGCGGGATGTGTTTGGAAAAGAGTTCGCTCTTCCAATCTGAGAGCTCCGCGAGTTTAACCCCAGAGAGCCTTTTCCCATTGTTATCCCTCGCTTCAGCCCCAGTTTCCAGTCGGCTTTAACGATGCTGCTAAAACTTCCATGAGGCTCAAAAAACGTCAGAAGAGAACCAGGGACACTAAGGGCGAATTTGGGATCGCCAGAGCCACTTGGAATAGGGAAAAATACACAAAAGGAAAGATAATTCCGAACTTTTCTTCCCCTGTAAACCCGGCTTTGATCAGCAAAGCCATTGTGACTCTTCACAAATAAGATTCGTATTAATGAGTTCATCAAAACCCCAGCCCTGCATTATATCTAAACCCCGTATACATCCAGGCAGCCTTAATTAGACATTTAATCAACGGCTTTTAACGGAGGAGGAGTGCAATTACGCGGCACGAACAGGCACCAGATCAGATTTTTCGTGCTGCAACGAGAGGCTCTGAATGGATTTTTTAATTTTCGGGGGTGAAGGTTTCTTCGTAAAAACGGGTCAGCCGAAATCAGAAGTGGCAGCTCTGCAAAGAGCCGGGGCTGTGGGCCTGGCACGAGGAGAGGCTTTGCAGGAAGAAGGGCACTCGTTGGCCATTGATGTCACCAGGAGAGGCGTCACCCGCGGAGACGGAGATGAAAGAGCCAAGGAACAGCCCGGGGAGGGGGCAGAGATGACAGAGAAAGGCAGAGCAGGAGGGACAGAAATAATGGGGTTGAACTCTGCGGGAGAGGCGGGTGGGGAGAGCAGCGAAAGCTGAGGAAAGCTGGATGGCGCGGCAGGAAAAGAGGAGCCGAGCGAGGAGCTGGGGGTGTGGGAAAGAAAGGAGGAGCTCAAAAACCTCGGGAGAGACACGTGGAACTTGGTAGAAAAGTCTTTATGGCCAATAATGAGATGCATTGGAACCAGGGCTTCTGTGAGCAGAAGAGTCCCAGAATGGGTTGGGTGGGAAGGGACGTTGAAGCTGATCCCATTCCATGGGCAGGGACACCTCCCACTATCCCAGAGTGCTCCAAGCCCTGTCCAGCCTGGCCTGGGACACTGCCAGGGACCCAGGGGCAGCCACAGCTTTGTGGGAAAAACAAAAACTCTCCAACATCTTCCCAGTGTTGGAGAATTAAGGCATTGCTTTGTTCTGGCCAGGATGTGCAGTGGAAATCATCTCATCCGCACATCGCCCAGGCTGAGCAGAGAAAATCATCCCATCCCACATGGTCCTTTAGCAGATTTTTCACATATTTCTACACACCAACCCAGAGAAATTCCGTGGTTCAATGTTCGTTGGTCCCAAATTACCCAATTCTTAATATTCTGTTTCCTGTTGGTTACTGATCCCTTCGATGCGAATTAGGTCACCATTCTTCAGTTCTCTTCTCGATCGTTTCCCAGACCAGGTGTCTCCAGCCATGCCAGGGGTGATGTTTGGAGCTGATGTTCCTTAACATCCTTTCACAGTCGTTTTCTCCTCTGGATCTTCTGGCCTCTCCCAGTCTGTGCAGATGTGAAACTCATCAGGCCTCGCCCATAAAACTACAATCTTCTGGAAAGAAACTTCAATTCCTTTTCCCCTGGGCCAAGACGAACAAACCCCTGACTAAAGTTAGTTTGAAAATTTTAGAAGTCCCATCATTTCCAGCAAAAGCACCCCAGGGTGGTTTGGGTTGGAAGGNAATAAAAAAAATAATATCAGGAGCTTTGATCACTTGCTTTAAGCACAACCACTGGCCCTGAAGATGGGTTGGGAGTTGGGTGCTCTCGTCCATAATTTCTCTGCGACAGTTTCACCCCGTGTTTGACTTGNAACTTCCAGGGATCCAGGGGCAGTGCTTGGAGGTGGCTTTCACAGGTATCAGCCTACCTGGACCAGATCTATCAACCGCCAACCCCTTCATTTCCAGCAAAACTGGGATATCCCAGGGCCATTTTCTAGGAGATTTGGAGGAAAAATTATGTTTATTTACAACTCTTTCTTTTATTTTAGGTGGGGAGGAGA
>VZRR01009930.1:24584-42199 GCA_013398015.1 Oreocharis arfaki | reverse complement strand
CCTGCTGTGGTGGAGGGGGTGGGGGGAGCTGGAGGTGCCGCTTCCACCCTGCGCCGTGCCCAGGTGCTTTCCTAAGAGTGAAAAAAGCAGCAAACCGGGAAAGCCCCCACGAGCCCGGCCAAGCGTCCGGTGTCACCCCGGCACGGCCGCCCGCGGGGCGCCCCTGCACGCCACAGGAACTGGGGACCAGCAGGGTGAAGAGCGGTGTCCCCCGGGAACCGGGACACCCGCGGGGCCCCAGACCTGCCCCGGGAGCACGGGAGGAGGAGCACAGCCGGAGCAGCCTTTATTCCCTATCCTGTCCCGTCTCCAGGGGGTCTGATCCCGCAGCCCCCGTTAGCGCAACCCTGGAGGAGCCTGTGGGGCCCGGGGGAGGCTCCGCGGCCGCCCCCGCTCTGGTTTAATGGTTAACGCGGCCAAAGCGCGGAGCTGGAGGCTCCGGCAGCTCCGTTCGGTGTTGTGCAACTCCACGAGAATCGCCCGCCCTTGCCCAGGGTGTCACCAGCCCGACCCCCGGCCCGGGCAGGAGGGCGCGGCAGGGTGGCATCCCAAATTAAAATCAGGATCACAGCACCTTCTGAGTCGGAAGGGACATTCAAGGATCACTTAGTCCGACTCCTGGCCCTGCACAGGACACCCCCAAGAATCACCATCCCTGGGAGGTGCCCCCGTGGTACCTGGATGCCCTTGCCAGGGGCGGGTTGGCTGCGGACTGGGCTGTGATGCCCCTCGCCCAGGCGGTCTTGCAGAGGGAGCCGGGGCCGTGCCCGCACTGCCCGTGTCCCCTGGCTGCCTGCTGGGGGTGCAGAGCTGCCGGGGGACGGGGCCACACGGGGGTGAGCTTCAGGGATGCGGGGCTGGGCGGGGTGTGGAGCTGTTCAGGTGCGGGGCTGGTTTGCGTGGAGAGCCCCGTGCTGCCGTACAGCCACAGAGCTGCGCGGGCTGCGGAGCCGTACGGGGTGCAGGGGCATACGGGGTGCGGGTCCTTATGGCACAGAGCCCGGTACAGCGCCGTTCAGTGTGTGTGACACGGTGCAGGTGTCGCGCTGTGCAGGGTGTGACACGGTGCAGGTGTGACACGGTGCAGGTGTGACACGGTGCAGCTGCAGTGTGTAGTGCGCCTTGCAGCACCGCGCTACATCCTACAGCGTGCGGGACTACACGACGTGCAACCCGCTCAGCCTCTTACTGCGCTCGCTGAACTCCTGCTCGCTCCCTCTTGTGGGAAAGGCACCGTTCAGCACCGTCCCTCGCAGCACCGTCCCCTCGCAGGGTGACAGAGAGCCCCGCACACGTCTGTCCCCGGAGCTGCGGCGGGGTACTCCCAGCCCCTCTCTCTGAACCCAACCTCGACCTTCTCGACCAGACCCTGAGACCCCAAATGTTGTTTTGGGATGGATCCTTCATCCACCACCCAGATTCCGAGCCTCCAGCCAGGGCTCCAGGCACATTTTCCATCACCCTGAGGACTGGGCGGTTGTTCTCTTATTTGAGTCCGGCTGTCCCGAGCCCCACAGGAATTATGGGCAAGCGGCCAGCCCCGCACGGCTTCTGCTGCTGCTGGGGCAAGTTGGAGAGAGGCTTTGGCCACCTCAGCGCTGCCACAGCAGGAGCCTTCTCTTCCCTGGTGCTATTCCGAGCCTGCCTTTCACCAGGGAGGTGGCACATCGGTACCCACATCCCAGCCCATGGGCAGTGCAGTGACCGGAGTGAAGCCACATTGATCCCACATGGAAGTGATGCTCCTGTGGCAAAACAGCCCAAAACAGCTCCCAGAAAGTTCAGGTGGTGCTGGAGAGACCCAGCCATGTGGGGTGGGATGATGAAGAAGGGGAGCAGGAGAAGGATGCGGCCGGGGGCAGCGCGGGGGGAACCCACGCGTCATCGTGGTGCCACCGGCAGCAGGAAAAGCGCGGCAGCACCGGCACCAGCCGTGTTCTATCAGCGCCCTTATCTCGCAGGGGGATGGGAGAAGCTCTCGAGGGCGGCTGTGGTTTGGCGTCGAGCACGGAGCTGACGAGGCCTGGGGTGCCTCCAGCTCCAACGCCTTCAGCGGGGTTTGCTGAGCGCCGCGTTTTCGGTTTTAATCTCTTCACCTGCCGCAGTGCAGGGGCAAAGCTGCTGAGGGAAGGCGTGTGGCTTCCTGCCGCACAGCCTGGCACGGCATGGCACGGTACAGAGGCTGCAGGTCCCACCTGGCTGCAGCGAGCACCAGGCCATCGTGCCACGAGGCCAGGCAGCCGCTGGCCAGCTGGTGGCCATGTGACCAGGGCCACCGTCGTTGCATCACCAGGGCTTCCCTTGGGGCGGGGATGTGCAGTTCCCCACAGGGAGAAGAGGAGGGAAGTTTAAGCCCTGGGGTCTGAGGGTCAGGGTACACATCCAGCTCACCCAAGCTTTTTTGGTGCATGGAGGCTGCAGGATGCACGGGAGTGATGGGGAGGTGAGCAGGAAGCAAGTGCTGGGCAAACACGCCCTGGCTTCTAACCCAGCCCTGTGCAAAGCTCTGCTCCGGCACAGATCGCCCCATTCAGCAGCTCTTGGTGGCTGTGTGTCCCCATTTCAGAGGTGCCAAACCACCCATCCAGGTTCATAGTCACAGTCACAGTCACTCAGTCACACGGTGCTCAAAGCTGCTCTCCCAGCACCAGCTGCACCAGCAGCAGCAGCCCCCAGAACCACGGATTTAGACTCAGTTTAAGAGTGTAAACCTTCTCTCAGCCTTTTAATGGTATTCGCGAGAGGGCTGCCCGTGGAGACACCCTTGCATGGGTCTGAAAGGGTGGGGATGGAGGATGGAGCAGAGCCCATAGCCCACAGCAGTGAAATTTCTGTGTTGTCCTGTGCAGAGTCAGGAGCTGGACTCAATGATCCCTTGTGGGTCCTTTCCACCTCAGGATATTCTGTGATTCCATGAAGGCACAGGGCTGACCACATCTCCCCACAACAAGTGACATTTTGTGATGGGAGCAAAGCTTCTCAGGGCTTCCTGGGGGCTGGGGGGGACCTTAGTCTCCCCCAGACAGTGTGAGGAGGACAGAGACCTTCAGTCATGGCAGAACCCCCTGACGAGGGTCTGATCCTGCAGCCCAAGGCACAGGGCTGGCCACACCCCAAAACGTGACTGGTCCCCACCCTGTTCCCATCTTGGTGCCAGCACCAGCCCTATCTCACTGGGGTCTCCCACAGCACGCATCTTGGGACATCCCACCATCGACCTGCTGGCACCAGCTGGGCTGGGATGGGACAAGGACACTCATAGAAAAGTAACAGAAAATATACACAGAGAGTGTGTGCAGAGCTGCAGCCGCTCTGGTGGGCACAGGGCTGCTGGAACCTGTCCCTTGGCACCCGGCAGTGTCCAGCCGGGTGGGACCCCGCTACGGCACTGCCCCTGCTCCTGGGGGGCTATAGGTTGGTGATGTAAACCTCCAGCCCATTGGCCGCCGTCCGGGCAGAGGCTTTCCGGGGCTCCCCTGCCCAAATGTCCACCACACTCTCGTACAGGTTCTCGGGGACACGGGGCTTCCCCAGCTTGTCCCGTTTCGCCGTCTTCTTCCAGTTAATGTCCACGGCCTCATAGTCGGGGTCGGGCCCACGGCCCTGAGCAGTCCATGCTCTGTCGTTGAGGGACTCATAACAGGGGTCAGGGGGGTCAGGGGGGCCTGGGGCTGCCGGGGCCCCCTCCTGCTGGTGGGAGGGTGGCCACTCAGAACCCGCCTCCTTCACGGCCCTTTGGGTTGATGCAGGGACCTGGGATTTCTTCTTGGTGGCTTTGCACACCGTCGAGTACATCTCTTCCAGCTGCAAAAGGAATTTTTTTGGGGTGGGAGTTTAGGGGCAATCTCTGCCCACTGCAGGGTATCCTCATGATTTTGTCCCCCCCATCTTCCGACAGCCCCCCAGGAGGATCCTGGCAGTGGATCCCAATTTATACCCTACTCCAAACATGGGCACTACAGGGAGACAGGGAATTAAATGACCCCCCAATATGCCCCATCCCCGCTGCCCCCCAGAGTTGTACCTCGGCCTGGGGGGCATTGCCTGCACCATCCCAGCAGTGCTGTGCTCCAGGGGGTCCTGCCACAGCCCCATCCTGCACCTCCACCGACACTGTCTTCTTCACCTTATGGACACAGGCGTAATCGGCTGCCCCATGCACGGTCCGTGGAGGGGACACCTGGGTGCCAGTGGGCATGGGGGGCACCGGGGCGTCCTCGCCCCCCACTGCCAGGCACTCATAGACGGTGTCTGGCGCTGGTTTCCGCAGCGGGGTGAAGAGCAGGTTGGAGTAGGTCTGGTCGGGGGCTGAGGAGGCGGCCAGGGGCTCAGGGACAGGGATCTGGGGCAGCTCACGGTGCAGGAGGCTGGAGCTGAGCAGGGATTCCCCTCCAAGGGCCGCAGGACAGGGGAGATCCAGGCTGGCCGGGCGCTGGACTGCGGGAGAGGAGAGGAAATGAAGGGATGCTACAGGCACCAAGCCCTGTGCCAGCACCGTGGCACGTCTGTCCACGACACGATGTACTCTCTGGGCAGCATGGGGACTGCAGGCAGTTGCCAAGGGCCACCAGCCCCTTGGGCTCCCCCAGCTCCACGGCCACTCACCGTCATCTCTGACCTTCACCCGGTACAGCTCGTGCAGCTTCGTGTCCGACTTGCTGAGGGACCGCAGCTGCGTCTGGGGGAGCAGGGCCTGCCGTGGGGGAACACACACCCTCAGGCTGGGCTGAGAGCCCAGACCACCCCCCGGGGCCGATCCTGCCCCCCAAATGTGCTCTTACCTCATCCACGAGCTTCACCCCGTCTGGAGCGACCTTCTTCCTGCCCTTCCTGCAGGGAGAGGTGGGGCTGAGCCCAAGGCAGACGGCAAAGCCAGGGGTGAGGAGCAGGTGCCCCGGGGCCCCAGCGTGGCACTCCCAAAACCCACATCCCTGCTCCTTCCCCAGCCCCACAGCAGGGTCTGTGCTGGCCGGGGGCATCGTGATTGCATCCTGCACCCCACTGAGCTGTGCAGGGCACCACTGGCACCACCCTCGGCATTGCCGCTGGCATTGCCCATCCTGCTCACAGCTCAGCCCTCTCTGAGCTGCCACTCCAAGGTTTTTGGGTGTAGGGGGTGTCTCGGGGGGGCTGTGATGCACAGGAATGCAGGATCAAACCAGGTAGAGCTGCACTGGGGCACAGGCAGGGGTTTGGGGTGAGCAGAGCAGCAGATCCCGGTGGTCCCAGCTCAGGATGGGTGCACACAGACTCTCCACGTGCAGCCACCAAATGCCTCCGAGGGATCCCCAGCCCCATCCCAACCCCGGGAGGGAAAGAGGAGGAGCCGTGGGCAGCACGTACCGTTTACAGGCAGCGCACAGGGCGCCCAGGTAGACCAGGCCACCGAGCAGGGCCAGGGCAGCACCGGCCGGCAGGAGCTGGGTCCCTGCTGTCCCCTCGCCGCCGGCTGCAGCCATGGGGGAGCCGCTTCCAGCACCACTGCGGGGCCGAGCTCTGGGGAGAGAGAGCATGAGCTGGGGTTCAGCCGGGAGCTGCTGGGCTCCCCACGGCATGAAATGGTGCTCTATGACCCCCAGGGCTTGAGGGACCCCTGCAGCACAGTCGCCCAGCAGGGTGTCTCTCTGGATGCCGTGGGTGGGGACATTTCGCTGCGTGTCCCATTTTCTGGCCAGTGATTGCCCTCCCCAGGGTCACCATAACACCTCCAGTGCCCAGCCCAGTGTGGACACTCGGCCGTGGGTGCTCTGCCACCACTAGGGAAAACGTCAGATTTTGGTTCCTTTTGAAAAAAACAATCCAACAAAACCAGCGGGATTCAAGATCACAAGTTGCCACTGAAATGGTGAAAAGGAGGTGCCCAGGGGCCCTGAAAACCCTCTGGAGACACCCTAAAAATGACAGAATGCTTTCTGGGGACACTGGCACAGTGCCTCAGGCTACAGGATGGGGATGGCACCGCTCCTGAGTATAGGGGAGGCCAGAAAGGACAGGCAGGATGACTCAACTTCCTGAAAACAGGGTGAGCTTCAGCCTCTCCTTCCTCTCCCTCCTCATGCCCCAGGTTAAGCAGAATGCATCAGGACATGCTCCTCCTGCAGCAGATTCACACAGACCCCACATTCCCAGTGCCACCACAACCCCAGGTCTGCAGCCACTCTCTGCTGTGACACCAGAGCATAAAACACTCAATCTTCCCATCCCTTTCCTCTGCCTAAATCTGTGCCTCACCCGAATCCAGCCCTTGTCCCTGTGCTTTCCTCAAGGCAAAAGTCGTCCCCTGCAACCTGCAGCAGCAGCAGAGCCAGAGCAAGAAGTGTGGAGGCAGGAGGGTGCTGGGGAGCCTGACACAAAGCACAGCTGCTCCCCAGCCTGTCAGGATCACCACCTTCCCCGGAGGCTTTTGGTGGCCCCTGTCCCTGCTCCCCATGCCACCATCCCTGTCCCTGCTCCCCATGCCACCATCCCTATCCCTGCTCCCCATGCCACCATCCCTGTCCCTGCTCCACTGCTGGCATGCTGCAAACCCAAAGCAAAAGCTGACACCACTTCACCTGCACCGACGGCGGCTGCGGCTCCCAGCTCTGCACAGCTCAGCTCCGTGCACCCTGCTCTACAAAAAAAGGCTGGCCTGACACCAGCACCCAGGAAATGCCTGATCCGAAAGGAGACGGAGGCAGTTCCTGGAGTAAAGCACAGCTCCAAGAAGCCACGGTAGCTGATCCAGATGGGGCCAGCAGCGGGGTCCCTGGGCAGGACAGCTTTCACCAGCACAGATGGGGACCCAGAGATCCGTCAGGACATGCTGAGCACCCCTTACTCACCCTCTTGCATATCTTCATCTGGATGACAGAGCCCAGATGAGCTCTGGCGAGAAGCCACCCTGCCTTGTGTAAATCTCGGAAGCTACTGCAGATCCACAGGTGCTCCCCTCTCCCCTGCACCCTGGGTCACACAGCAGCATCTTCGGCACATTTTTACCCCAATAACCAGCAGTTCTCTGCCCCTTTGCAGCACCCTTTTATCTGAGAGCACCCTTTTATCTAAGAACTTCCCATGGCTTTGGAAACTGCCCTGACTGAAGCGTGAACCCTGGAAAGCAATTATTTCAAGGCAGAAAGTGAGACAGAGAGGTTTTAAGGACTAACCAGGCTGGACAGACTGGCTTAGTTCAGAGCTGGGAAGGGGAGGCTGTTCCCTTTCCAACAACGTTTTAATTAGACAACACAGCTTTTCTGTCTGAGCATACATTAATTATACAGATTACCTGCAAAAGGGCCGGTGCGTTAGACAGGGCCTGGAGCTCCTCGCTGGACTCGTTCAGCTCATTAGAGTGACGGAATCATGGGCTGCAGGAGCAGGGCAGAGCTGAGCAGGCTCTGGAGTTGAGCAGAAAAAGTTCTAACGAGATTCGATGGCCAGGAGCTGGTGTGATGTCGGAATCGAGGTGGGAGCTTTCAGCCCGCTGAGGCAGGCACACACTGGGCAGCTTATCCCACAGCAGGGGGATTTTCCATCCCTAAATTTTGAAGATGGAAAGGAGAGACTTTCTTGAGTAGAAACGAATGCAGAGAAATTCTTCTGGCCTATTTTCTGTAGGGCAGGTCGGTGGTTGCTCCAGGATTTCTGACCAGTGAAACTGCCCAGTGCATGCTCCTCAGTGTTCAGGCTCAGCAGTCACTGGGAGAAGCCACTTCTTGGGACAGCACGCCGGGTCTCCTGAACCACAGATCTGCCAGCAGAACCCGGTGCCTGACTGAAGGCACTCGGGTAGGAGCGAGCAGGTTTCTGCAAGGACTTTGCAAGGCAAAGTCCCAGCCAGGCCTTCTGAAACCTACACCCGAATTTCCTGCCAATAAAGTTATCGATCTCCCAGTCCTGGAGCTGCTCCCCGGGGCAGGAGACTCAGCAGACGGCGTTTCGTAACGCGCCAGCTCCGCCAGCCGAGGTGGCTTTGAAGACGAGGGCGGTCACAGCCGTTGTGTACGTGCGACAACACCCACAGCCCTCCCAGGAGGGATCACTCACTCCCCTCCCTGTGTGACACCCGAGCACAGGCACCCTAAAGGCAGATGGTTTGCTACTCCAGGACGGGGGAGTTTTTTGTGAGTCCTACAAAAAGGCGCAAGTTCCCCATCCGGCCTTCATGAAAGCAAGATTAAATTCACTGCAAAACCAAGTGCTGCTGCCGATGACGATTCTGCCTGGCCTCTGATTCATCCCCCCAGATAAAACCACACAGCGTTCAGTGCAGGGTGGCAACAAAAAAGTCTGCGAAGATACTCAAAGCCTATTTGCACGAAACCAGGAGGAACATTTTGAGCTGATTTCCATCAGCAACTGTGCACACGGCTGCAGCAAACTCTGCTTGGGTACCCTAGGGAGTTGTGCTTCAAAAAAGGCACAAGAAGCAGAAGTAGATGGATTTTTTTTTTCTTTTCAATTACAAAAAGCGAAAGCCCTGTTTACCGTTAGTCACAACACTGAATCTGCCCTAGACCATGGGGTGCAATTTATGAATTTTGACTATTTCAAAAAAGTAGGCACAAGATCTCACCCACTTTGCTCATCTCTGTAATGAGATTTCATGGTCAAACACCTCCTGAGGTTTTTTATTTAGAAAGTGCCAACCATACTTTTAAATGCCAGACCCAAATGTCTGAAAACTTGAATGCACACTTCTAGCTGCAGTTCTGATTGCTGTTCACTGACTGGAGTGGGTTTTGGGGAAATATGACTTTAAAACCTTCAGATGAGTGGCTGTCTGACCACACCACAGAGTTTTGCTCGAAGCTGACACCATTTCAGCACTTTTCTTTCTTCCCACCCTTCCCTGGTTGCTGAACACTCACTTGGGCAGAAAAACGCTCCTCTAAGGCAAGAACCTGCTCGAGAAGTTTCCTGCAGAGTTGAGCCACAGCAGGAGACCAGTGGAGAGCTTGGAGCTGCTGTTATGGGAAGCCAGATTCCACACTACAGGATAGGCGTATTAAGTAGATGTGTCTTCTTGAGACTCATCTGCCTACCACAGTGGTTTTCTTTGCCACAAATGCAGTATTTGTACATCATCTTAGGTTTACAGAAGACAGCATTTCAGTGACCACATTCTCAAGCCTCCTCACTCACAGCCAGGAGCTCCGCACTTCCCCATTGCACACACCAGCAATACTGCTGTCCCACTCCCCACAACACAGCTGGACATTTCCACAATGCCACACGCCTCTGAACTGAATTCATTCATCCCAAAAGCAATCGGCTCCCACTCAGCCTCCAGACTCCAGCCATGGGATCCTAGCAGTGCTGCCAGGCTCCATCACCTTTTCTTCCCTTTCAAGCCCAGCTGCAGGGAAAGGCAGCAAGACACCAAAAAGCATGGAGTGACGTGGTTTGGAGCCCGACTCACAAAGCTGAACCCAGCCGAGGCTTCCCAGAGCAGAGCAGGAATCCTGCCTGTCCAGTCTATCCAGCCCCAAGAGCATCTCTGACAATGCTGTGACTTCTGTACATTGGGGGGGAGGGAGTTGAAGTATTTCCCCCAGTTTAGCTGCAGATTCCCCATTTCCCAGGCAGGAAAACCACCACCACTTACTTGCAGGAACTCAAAATCCAGTGAGTGTGGAGCGCAGGGATCCAATCACACTCTCCTCCTTGCCAGCCAGCCTGGAGAACTTCATTTCTTTTATCCCACAGCGAGTCCCAATCAGGGGCTCCGGCGCATTTCCAACATCCCGATGCGAGCTCTCCCGCTCCCTAAGGAGCAGCCGGCTGTGAGCAGACACGGCGCACACACAGCACAGCTTCCTGGCCTCGGAGGTGGTGGCTTCACCCCGGGGTAGGCTGGGTCTGTGCTCGCAGCCGGGGCGGGAAGCGCCGCGGCTCCCGGGCTCCGCAGGCTCCCGGCACACACGAGCACCCTCTGCCGCGCCCGCTCCCCGCCCGGCTCCTCCGGGAGCTCAGGGCAATATAAGGAAAGAATGGGGCGCCCCAGATCATCATTACCTTGCAAATGAACAACGCCTTACAAGGAGAGAGGGGAAAAATAAACACCAACTTTATTCATCAGGGACGTGAACTGCGCTGGGTGGGAGGTGGCAGCCGCTGGAATAGGAGTCTGACAAGTCAGGCTGTGGAGATCCCAAGGAAGGGTCAAAATACAACTTAGCCAAGACACAGGGCTAATACACCCAGTTCCTAAAGAGATGATGCTGTTAAACAGTCTCAGAGCATAAAATAAACTCCCAAAATCTCTCTGCCCAGCTCAGCTCTCCAGTCACGGGCCACTTCAGTGAGCATCCATGCTAAGCTGGGCCCATTAATCCTTGTCACCACTCAGCACTCAAGTGAGAAATAAACAGTCATTTGTGAGGGTAGGGCCACTGTTAAACCCTTGAGCTGAGCCCTGTGCATGGAGAACACAAATTCAGAACAATGAGGACAGTACAGCCAATTCCAATAGGAACCGATGGATGTTGAAGTGCCCAAGGCAGCCCATGCCACCTCCCACATCCACACGGATCACAGCATGATCCAGGTGCTCTTCAGGAGCAGAGACTTGCTCCCACGGGTTTCCTGAAGATGTTCATCTCGTTTGGTTTTGCTGTCTCGCTGCGTTTCTGAGGTGTGTCTGCAGCAATGTGAAATCCCACACGACCTGAACAGCTCTGATCGTATCTTCTTCAGTCTCAGATTTTCTGGTTCCTCTGGCAGCCTGACCCTGCAAGCAGGCACAGCCCTGCCCAGGCTCACAGCTTGTTTTTTAATCTGTTCTTAGAGATAGATACAAAAGGGGGTACTAAAGGAACCTTTTCATCAGAAAAATGACTCACAGAATAAAAGGAAATTGGTTCCTTAAATTTAAAAAAAAAAAAATCGGTGTCCTTAAGATACTGGCAAGAATTGCAAACATAAAAAAAAAAAAAGCCTTTACAATGCAGAAGTCCCACCAGATGATGAAACCAGCATCTCCTCTGAGGCAGGGACTGGCCACCACCAACGCAGAATGTAACCAAGGGAGAAGACATCCTTCCTGCCCAAACACTTCCCACATTGCAAGGAAGGGCATGTGGCTTGCCTGGCCTGCTCCCAGCCCAGCTCCAAGCTCTCCCACTGCAGGGCTGCATGCTGGGCACACACAAATCCTGCTCTTTGTGCTCATCCAGGGCCCAGTCCAGCCTGGATCTGGGTCCTGAGGTTTTTTAGTAAAAGGACCTGTGTCCAGTGAGCCACTTTGGACAGAAGTGGCCAAGTCATGGTGGCAAAAATCACAAGGTTGTCTGTGGAGCTGTTCCTGGCTAGGAGGTTTGGGAATCTCATTATGCTGCTGGCTTATTCCCCCAGCTGTGGCACTCTACTTGTGGAACCAGGCAGCTTGCCATGCCAGTGAGTTTGGCTACAGCATGTCCTGGGATACTCTTACAGTCAAACTGCTGAAATCTGATACTCCAGACCGCTGGTTCCCACCTCTGAGCTTCTGTCTCTTCCTTACACTAGGGCTACAAAGAACTGCTCCCCCCAAAACATGGAGTTCTCAGATAAATCCCATAGTAAAAACCAGAAGGCAGAGAGTAGCTAAAGCACTTGACCTTTGATGTTTCCACCCAACCGTGTTCGGGACGCTGCCTGCACCTGTGCTTGGCAGGTGGCCGCAGACAGAAGCCACAGTTGATGGCAGGATGTGGGGCTGTCCAAGACCCCTCAGCTGGTTTGTTGCCAGCAGAGTTATCACCTGAGCACCCACAGACTCTGGATGGAGCTGCTACTGCAGGGAAAATGAAGGAAAGACGTGTGCAAGAGAGCAGAGAATTGTATTCCTTGTAGCTAGGCCTCCATGGCCCAGCTCACTGAATGCTTTCGGGGCTGGACGGATGTGCACTCCTGCCCCTCCCAGAAGAGCTCAGAAGCATCCAGAAACTCCTGCTTTTTTCCCCAGTTTTAGGCTGGGCAGCCTGAGGCCCAGCAGAGCAGGACAGCTCACCCAGGCTCTGAGGCCAGGAGCACCAGGAGGACAATCCCTGCAGTCCAACACCTTCCTCAACACCTAGAACTCAGTCATCTTCTTGTGGGTGTCTGCTTTCTTCTGCTCCCGCTGCAGCCTGGCTTCCTGGGCCTGCAGCTGCCCCAGCTGCTTGTGAGCATCAGCCAGCTTCTCCTCCAGCTGAGCTGCAGCAATGCTGTGCCTGAAAGCAAAAAGCACAGTGGCAATGTCATCCTGCATGGTAAAATCAAAGGCTTGTTCCATCCCAGGAGGGTTTGCCCTTTCCTGTAGGATTAGCCCAAGGGACCAGCTGAAAGCCAGGAATAACTTGATGCTCAGCACTGTCTGGGCTAGAGAATGTCTTCCTGGGATGCTCAACAGCAATGCTGCAGAGGTGGGCACGAGAAGGGCTCCAACACCTTTCTTCAGAGAGCTCCTCTCTTTGCCACAGCTCGAATTCCAGCCAAAGGACCCCAGACACATCTGCCAGAGTCCACACTGGTCTGAAGCACACACTAAACTCTCTCGTCCACTTCCCCTTAGGTCTCATCCAGATGCATTTCACTTGCTCCTCCCACACCACATTTCAAGCCCACCCCTCCCCAGAAGCATCAGGAACTCAATCCCAAAGAGAACGTTTTCCTACCGCCCGATGTTGCGCGCCAGGGCCTGCTGGATTCCCCTGATATCCCTCTGTGTTTGTTCAATCTTCTCCGTGGTCTGGAAGAGGCTGACACTCAGGGCCTTCTTGGTGCTCTTGCTGGCGTGGTAGATCTCTTTGCTGTTCCTCTGGGGCAGTGCCACCCCCCCAGCCTTGTCCCCGTCGCTCTTCCCGCGCAGTTTCTCGTTCAGAAAGTCAAACACGTTGCGCGGCGCCTTACGGCCGCCCGGCTGTCCAGAACCACTTCCCTTTGCTCGGCATTTCCTCGATTTACCTGGCTCCAGCTTCCCCTGCTTCTTCTTCTGAAGCACCTCAGCACACTGGTCCAGAGACTTCCCTCGAGGAAGCACCACAGCCTGCACTGGCTCCACTCTGCCCTCGCAATTCTTCCCTAAGCCTGAGGAGAGACACTGAGTGATTACAGCATCCCCTCTCCGAGTCACCTCCCACCACAAGCTCACGCTGACAGTCACAAGCTTAGAACAGCAAAGAGCCTTTCGAGGTACCAAAAGTTAGAAGTAATGTCCAAGCCAAGGGGAGCAGCAAAGGCCAGGCCAGGAGCCTTCCACAGCAGGAGATTTGTGATTCCAAGCCCGAGGCCATCCATCAGGCTGGTTTCTGTGAAACCGGGTTCAGCCTCACATCCTCAGCTTCTCAAGCCACGTTCTACCTAAAACTGGTTTGGTTCCTCTGGGAGAACGGGAGACACAGAGGCCCTCCCAGAGCCCCCAAGGCTCGATGCAATTTGGGTGGGAGCAGCGAGTTCAGCAGGCTTTGAAGTCTGTGTCCAGGCCAGGAGATGCATTAACACAGACATCAGAAGCTTTGCAGATCAGCTCCCTTCCACCTCCAGCCTTATAACACTCCACAACGTTCTCACGGCTTTGATCATGAACTTGACCGTGCTTCCAAGTGCCTCCACTGTTTGCCACTACCACACAGGGGCTGGTGCCCCACATGCCTGTACTTCCATGAAATAAGTCCTCCCCCTTCCCTCCAACATTGCTGTGATCTATCACACTGCTTGAGCCTCAGCCAACAGGCCCTTCAGCACAACAAAGTTCTGGCTTCATCTCAAATCTTGGGGTTTTTTTAACAGCCCCAGGACCACCCTCTCCCCTTACCTTTTCCAAACTCATATCCCATCTGAACAAGCAGCTTGGAGCCAATGCCACGAGTATGGGCCTCCCAGCCACCAAAAGAGGAGCTGCACGCAGGGGTCCATTCCCCATTCTCTGGAACTCCTGAATCTATCACTGTGGCACAGAAGGGGAGAATCAGTGAAACAGGAATCATGAATAAAGCTGCTGTGTGGGGCACCCACACAGTACAAAAACCCCTCACGGGGCACTACAGTTCACTTCTCCAACCCTAAAAGCATTTGGTCACTCTTCCAGCCTTACTTAGTTCCTATTGAATTCTCACCTTCCATGAACACTGCACAGGGAGTGACTGAAATGAGAGATTTCACTTGATTTAATGCACATACCACCTCCCAGTTCCAGGCAGAATCACCCAGGAGTTTTATGATCCTTTTCCTTCCTTCCAGGATGGTGATACAGACTAATGTACACACCTGAGCAGAATTTGGCACAGTGGCACCTAATACTTACCCCGTGCCTCCAGCTCCTGTCTCTGGTATGAGGCTCCTCCAGGCCACAGCATTAATTCTGTGTTATTAGGATCCAATAATCTCTGTCAGGCTAAATATAAAGAGCTCTAGGACACGACTTTGTCTCTGTGATGCTGCTGTGGCACCACCAGAGGGACAGAGTTGCCTGTGCAGCAGATGCCTGTGCCAAGAAGTCACTTGGGCACTCTCTGTGACACCTTTCAGCAGTAAAACAGGGCACAGCTGTTCCTGCAGCCTCATCGAGGCATTGGAAGGACCCAACACTCCCATTTCCTTGGGTCTCCCCCTCCTGGGTCATGAACTTCCCAGGGATGAGAAAATCTGATTCACTTATTTACTCAGCTCAGCCAGACATGTAAGAAACAGGCTCAGAGCTTGGGACTCTAAAATATGACACCCTCTTCTTCCACGTGTGGGAAGTTCCCATGGAAACCTCCAACCTTCATTAGGCCAGGGATTTGCATAAAACAAAGATTTTAGTTTGCAATTATAGCATAACAGCCAATTACTGCTCTCAATCTTTCAGGAACACACAAAGAGATCAACCACCCTTTCATCAGAGGTGAGAAACTCCCAGTGAGAGCTCCAGAACAGACACCCAGTCCCAGAGAAAGGCAGAACAAAATCCCAAGTCACTTTGGCTCACACCCTCCCCACTCCCTTACCTTTGGCATAACCAGAATCATCCACACTGTCCCTATCAGACTCATCAGATTCAGCAGCATCTTCACTTCTCAGGGGGGGAATGACACTGTCCCCTTCCACCACGGCCTCCTTGAGGAGCAGGGAGTCAAACTTCACCGTGTAGTAACCACTGTCCACATCTACAGAGGGAACAGCAAGGACAGGAGCTCCAGTCAGTGCCCAGCACACAGGGGGCTAAACCAGAGTCAGCTCCAGCAGAACGACACTGGAGAGGGGGGAGGCCCAAGGAACGGGTTTTAAAAAATTCTGGGTTTAATTTGAGAATTTTATTTCTGTCTGGGAAAGAGAAGCACCCACTGCAATGAAGAGCTATTTCCACAATGCCTGTGTTGATACCCAAAGGTTTATCTCTATAAATCAAGAAAGATGGGCTGTTGAGGAATGGAATTAAAAAGAAGCTAGACTTGCTCCCTTCTGACTTAATAACAGTTAAAAGAAAGATGGAAAGAGGGACTAAACCTTCCCAGGACATAAGGAAGCCTGCATCAGCAGCTGCTGGGCAGGGCCAGCTCCCCTGGTTTTTGTTTAAACAAGAGCAGATTATTGCAATTCTCACCTAATATACATGTAAATTCCTGCAGTACCTCCCTCTTCCCTAGAGCAGCTAATGACCTCGTAGGCATTTCCTTTCCACATTCCTGCTCTTTATATCTCCTGTTTCCCAGCCAATTCCCTCCCCTAGCCTGACAATACTCAGACTGTTTCCTCAGCTATGTCAAGATTTTGAGTTCAGGGCCACAGCCACATAGTTTGCGGTTTTCTGACATTAACCACAACAGCCAGGTTTTAGAGCCACATAAACCTCAGCCTCCACCTTCCCCCTGGACCCCGGGAAAGCCCCTGTCCCCCCTCACCGGTGATTTTGGCCGTGTACCAGATCCCGTCACTGTGCTTGGCCAGGCAGGCTGAGCCCACCCCCAGACTGCTCAGGTCGGGCTCCTGGAACGGCTGGAGCTCCTCCACGGACACCACCTGACCATGGGAAAACCTGCAGGGAAGCAGGAACAGGAGTTTTCAAATGAAAATCCCTTCCCTCCTCAAAGGAAATGCACACGAGTGCCAGCGGTGATGAACCTTCACCAGAACTGGGGAAGTCTGACCACGTGCTGCTGCAATTATAAAGCTGCTCACGTTTCACCTTAAACACGTTATTTATGTCATGGAACAAAGAATGCATCCCACCCCGCAGAATTAAACTTCCTTGCTAGTGACACATCCAGTTAAAAAGTTCATGGCTTTGGGGATAAACAGGACCAGAGACAGGCAGGGCTCCAGCCCAGCACCTTCACAGACCACCGAGGCTGATCCTGCCGAAGATCCCCAAAACTGGAGCCTATACAACTTCCCTGTGCAACTGCAACGTGTGCACTATCCACAGACTCGGGTGTTTTATTTTAAAAGCACTTCATCAGTTGTTAATTTATCCAGTCACGTAACATCTCTGCAGCTTTCCCATGGGACGTTCCACTTCATGTGAACATTAGCTCAAGAAAACAGCCAAACTGCTCACCGCAGCGCACTTTAAAAACATTAAGGCACAATTTTCCCTGGGTGAGAAAGCCACACAGGGCACTTTAGGAGGAGGTTTATCCCTCTGAACCACAAGGCCCCTCCCACTCCTCTCTCTTTACCGACAGTTCTCCTTAAATCTGCACTTGTCATCCAGGAAGAACGGGCACGGCTTCAGGGACTTGTGGGTTGGGTACAGATAGAGCACCCTGACCCCGGCACTGCCATCCTCCAGCTCCTCAGTCCCCACAATCATGGCATTGTGGTACTCCAGGGTCCCCCAGGAGCTGTAGTAGGGGGCTTTAACCTTCATCCCACTCAATTCCTCCTCCTCCTCCTCCTCCTCCTCTCTCTCAGACTCCTCCTCCTCTTCACTGCACTTTGATTTGGTTTTATTCCCAGTTTCCCCCTCTCTCTCCAAGGAGATCTCGTTGTTATCAGCTGGAGGCTCCTCATCTGTTCCCAGCCCAGCAATGGCTTCCTTAAAAGCAGCATATTCCTCATCTTGGGCAGAGCTCTCCAGACGGGAGTCCTGTCCCGGAGGGCCTGCTGGGGAGGAGGAGGAGGCATCTGTGTCCAAAGTGGCGAGAAGTTTGCTCTTTTTCACAGCCACCAGGCTGGACTCGGTCAGTTCTATCAGCTGCTTCAAATCCTCCTGCAGCTGGATCAGGTCCGACTGCTGCGATGGGTCCTGACCCGCCCCCAGCGCCAGCTCCACCTGCTGCAGCTGGGCGTTGTAGGTCTGGATCGCTGCTTCCAGACTCTCTTCATCCATCATCAGCACAAGAAAGGCGCTTTTGCCCGCGTCCTCTCCACGAACTTAAAACACATTCAGAGTTTACTCAAGCACTTCTGGATAACAAGTCCTCGCCCGCAGAAGCGACATCTATCCGCCGTCTCGCTCTTTCCCTCGGGAATCACCAGGGCGATGCTCCTGCTGGAAACAGGCGGCAAGAGGCGACGGGAGAGTCCGAGGAGCGGCCGGGCCTGGCCCTGCCTTCTCCCGCCCCGGAGTACACTCTAGCCCACCGGGCCCGCGCACGGCACCGCTCCTCTCGGAGCCTGAGCGCTCCCTCAGCCCCAGGGCTGCAGCACCTCCCTGAGCCGCCACCCACTGCGCCCTCAGCCGCCTC